>CM053770.1:571835270-571865540 GCA_028658325.1 Potorous gilbertii
TATTATATTAATTACTGATTTTATAGATAGGATTCAAAGATCCTCTTTCTACTTCCTCATTCAAAGCTCAATCTCCCAAGACATTTCTGACCTTGCCCAAAAATTCACCCAGCCCAGACCATCTACTCTAGGTAGAATTCTTACTGTAACTCTTACGGTAGTTGTTCAACTTGGGTAGGACTGGGTGGAGAATAGATTCTTTTATACAGATTGCTAGAGGTGGAATGATCTAGGAGTGCTGACATGATCAAAATCACATACCTTAGCCTCTCGTTAGAAAAAGCCCACCTCTCATTATAATATTCATTCTCTCATAACCAATAAGAGTTGATTTTCATCTGTCAGGGACACATCTTTTTCCAAATGTATTTAAATATTTATTGACCTTCATGTGGGCTCTTTGGTTATGAGAGAGACCACTGGTCTCAATTTATTGTTTTTTTGTTACCCTAATTAACAAATTGATTATTAATTACCCAGAAACTACATCTCTCAGACTTTTCATTCTTCTCAACCAACACACACACACACACATAGATACGCATACACATATGCACACACATGCATGCGTATGTTTTCTTACAAAGGAAAGGAAAGTCAAAGGTCTCATTTGCTATGTATTATTTAATTCTTGGAAGAACAATAGAATAGCTCTTAGCATATAACATAATTAAATGTTTCCCCATGATCTGAAGGAATTTATGTATTTTCAGAAAGATATGCAACAACCACCTTGGCTATAAGTGTCTCTGTTTCAGAAGAACTTAACTATTTTGGAAAATGATTTTAATATCAACCACACATCTTCCCAACAATGTTTTCTCTTCCACTGTGTGAAACACCTCTCTAAATGGAGAAAGTTGTTTTTGTTTCCGATACCAGTTGGACTGGGCTCATGATATCCACTGCTGTCGCTGGCTAGCTTTCCTTAATGAAACGAGCCTGCTTAGTATGGCTTAGGCATGGGAGGTTTGATTTGTTTTCCCTGAATTGCTTTTCTCTCCTATTTTTAGCACCACTGTTCACAACGAAAATAAAGATAATCATTCCAGAGATTGAATATCGAATCACTGGGAACAGAATAGAAATTATAGCCTCGGGGCAGGGATTTGGCAAACATTCTCTTCCTCAGAAAGACTGAAAATGGTTGCATATTCAGGAAATATGGGTTTGGGATAATCAAAACCCAAGGAAATTTGAGTGGAGAAACCTTCCCTAGCTGGGTGGAAAGTTAATTGAACCCTTGAGAAGACCAAGCCAAATCCATCAGCTTCCTTTTTCCTTGACTTTATGCTGTTGATCTGAACAAGTTCTTCAAATGTTATTAAAGGTAACTATCAGCATTTCTGGAATTCCCATTTTGATCAGGGCAATGACCTGGGGCAATGGGGTACTATAGAGTAAGATAATAGAGTCACCCTGCTGCATAGCATAATGGAGAGCGTACTAGAGTTGTCAGAAAGACCTGAGTTCAAATTCTACCTCAGATACTTATTAACTGTGAGACCTTGGAGAAATCACTTAACCTCTGTCAGCATCTGTTTAATTACCAATAAAATGTTATTAATGATAGCACTTACCTCACAGTGTTGTAAGAATCAAACATGATCATATTTGTGTAATGCTATATCAATGTTAGCTTTATTAGGGGTAGCTAGGTGCTACGGTGTTCAGAGTGCTGGACCTAGACTCAGGAAGACCTGTGTCCAAGTCTGGCCTCAGACACTACTTGTATAACCCTGAGTAAGTCATTTGACTTTTATTTGCCTCAGTTTCCTTATCTTTAAAATGGAAATAGTAATAGCACCTACCTTCCAAAGTTATTGTGAGGATCAAATGAGATAAATAGTTGTAAAGCACTTAGTATAGTACCTGGCACATAGAAAGCAATATATAACTGTTAGTTATAATAGGTATTATATTTATATCTATTATTATGAGGAGGAGATACAAGAGGAGAAGGATAAATATATGATATCTCCTTCCTATATTCTAAGACTTGACAATCCTCTTTTCTCATCTGTGACAAAGATAATTGCAGAGTGGCAAGCTGCCCTCTGGATTCTGTCAAAGGCTTATCTGGTGGCAACCACATCAATAGTTCTGATTTGCCTGAAGGATTCCTCCTCTTCTGTCTGCTTCCCAATGACCCCCCTTCACCTCCCCATTTCTCCTCTGTGAGCATTACTGCAGTGGCTTTGCTTGGTTAAATTCTTCCTTTACGAATTGGGAGTTTAGCATCACTCTCTTCTCTAAGGTGAGCTGCTTAGGTTTACGTGCTTAGAGTGCAGTCCATGCCTGGAATCCTCTCCCTCCTTGACTCTGCCGCATAGGATCAGCTCATGCACCATCTACTTATAGGAAAGCCTTTCCTGATCCCCTTAGTTGTTAATGCTTGCTCTCATTTCCTCCTCCACCTCAAATGATCATGTACAGACTGGCTGGTTTGTGTGTTGCATCCCTCTAGTAAAATCTAAGCTCCTTGAGAGCAGGGACTGTTTTTCTTCTCATCTTTGGATCCTCAGTGCTCAGCACAGTGCCTTCTACCCATGATAGGTGCTTGATAGATGCTTGATCTTGAATTAGAGTGGGCCACACGAATGTCATTCCCAGTTGAAGCATATGCATTAGAAAAAGCATAGCCATAACCATAATGGGACAAATGGGTTTTGCATGTCAGAACTGACATCCATCAGGCTCAGAATTCAGTTCTTCATTGGGTAAGTGCTTCCTCCTCCAACAGTAATGTCCTTGCACTTGACCTCAAAATCATTCTCTGCCCATACTACAAATGTTATGTAAATATACCCTGCAATTCCTCCTAGAGTCTTGGTGCTATCTGTTTTCTGTTACGGGGCCAATCTTTCCCCAGTTCTTGCTCAGTGGGGCAAAAGTTAGACTTCCTCCTCTCCAAGTATTATTTTACTTACAGAGAGATTATTCTCTGTTCTGTCGCTGCCTGCATCTACCCCCACAAATATTTTTTCCTCTTTCTTCTAGGTAAAAATATTTCTATTTGTACCTCTGGGAAGAAAGAGAAAAACATGTAGGATTTGATCAGAAGTTCCCCACATTGTGATAATACGTTTTTATAAGGCTTTTAATGTTTTCAAAGCTTTTGGAAATTTATTGTTTCCTCTATTCCCACAACATCCCATATGGGGAAGTAATATGATTCCTCTTTAATAGATGAAAACTCTGAATGAAGCCTAGGAAGGCTATGTGACTTGCCCAGAGACTTTCAATAAATAAGTGGAAAATATTAGAATCTGTTTCCTGACCTGGTATTTTTCCACTGATACAACAAACGGAAAAAAATTCACTTAGAAAAGGCAGAAGTTACTCTTGACTCTCCCAAGTTCTTATATGGGGCAATTAGGGGGCATAGTGAATAGAATGCTGGACCTGGAGTCAGAAAGAACTGAGTTGAAATTCAATTAATCACAAATTAATTATGTGACCTTGGGCAAATAATTTAAACACTGTCTCAGTTTCCTCATCTGTAAATGGGGAAAATAATGGCACTTATTTTCTAGGTTTGTTATGAGAATAAAATGATATAATATTTATAAAAATATTTGAGATCCTAAGTAGTTATATAAATGCTTGCTATTGTTATTATTAAGAGTAAATAATAGTGTAGCTAAGATATGAATATTAGGTCAATTGCCTTGGGGTCATAGGGAAGGTAAGTGAATGGGCATACTTCGGATCAAGGCAGATTACTTCATAAAAACTTGTGGATAGAAGAAACTAGGCATTGAAGAGAGGGTTCTTGGCAGAAAAGAGTCATGTAAAAAGGGGAATGTAGAAAGGAGGAGGCATATAGATACCTAACTTGACTGCCCCAGTAACAGACATGGCTCCCCGACCCTCTGGGGTCATATGACAGGCAAGGAAGACCATTATTCCCAGCCAAGCACTTAACTTTTAAGATGATAAAGGAATAGAGAGATAAACCAGGAGGAAGAGGAGAGACAAATAACTATAGAAAGTAGAAAGAGTAATGAAGATGAAGAGGGGAAACAGTACAGAGAAAACCAAGAAAAGCCCTGGGGGAAATAGAGTTTCCTAGAACAGATCTTTGATTGGATTTATGTAAGAAAGTCCATTTATGTCAGATCATTTCAGAGAGAAATCCTGGTAGAGAGGTTTAATTTTGTTTGTCTATGGTATTCTATTAGAAGTATTACAAATCAGAAGCCTCAATGGTAGCAGGTAGAAAAATTTGCTATCATTTTTTCTTTCAACATGTTTTTGTAAGATATGACTCTTTTATTCCCCCAAGAAGTTGTTGGTGCAAAATCTTGTGCTATGGTGTAATTCTAATATCACAACCACAAAACTGAAAATTCCCTTTCTCCATCCCCTCTTTCATTCTACCTTCTTGATTTTCTCTATTGTGACTTCCTCCTCCATTTCCAGCTTTGGCTTTGAGCTGATTACAATTCTAGAAGGATACCATATGTATAACAGTATTCCCTTTTGTCTTCTCTGGGTTTCTGTAATCTATAACAGTTAAACCACATGGGAACCTCTGAACCTTGGACTCCAGTCAAATACCCCATAGTGTTTATCCAGAAACAGATTAGCTCCCCATCTCTTTGCATCTAGACTGAGATCTAATCTCAGATAGAATTGCAATATCTCTTTTTCTTTCAAGCTTCTAACAACCCCCTTCAGCCTCCTTTTTCCCTTTTCAGTATGGTTTTCCAAGTTTAGTCCTTCTCCTTTAGGAAGTATTGGGTATGCTCTTGGGGCATCACGTATGTTATTCACCAGCCTTGATAAATTTATTTATACTAAAGTGTAAACATGTGTCTAGAGGGGTGTTTGCATTTTTAAAAACCTAAAAAGGGTAACGATTAATGTAAAGGAATGACTTGTTACTAGAAGTTCAGCTTTTATTGGAAATAATAACTTTAGGGAGAGCCTTTCTTAGGATTCTGAAACTAGGAAAGCAACTATCTACCGACCTTGGAGGCTATCTTTGCTTATCACATAAAAGAAGGGTGTGGTTAGATATGAGATTGTGGGATAAGGATAGTAGTGTTGTAAAAGTAATTGCAAAGAGCTTGGTGGTGCAGTAGACAGAATGCCAGGTCTAGAGTTAGGAAGAGTCATCTTCTTGAGTTCAAATCTGGCGTCAGGCACACTTACTGGCTGGGCAATCCTGGACAACTCACTTTACCCTGTTTGCCTCAGTTTTAAAATAAGATGGAGAAGGAAATGGCAAACCATTCCAGTATCTTTGCCAAGAAAACCCCAAATGAGGTTACGAAGAGCTGGACAAGACTGAAATGGCTGAACAACAAATAATGCTAACAAGTCATAATTATGTAGCAACTTAAGGTTTAGAAGGGGCTTCTTCAAAACAGCCTTTTAAATAAATAATATAAGTGCTTTAGGAGGCACGTTATACATGCCACTCCATTTTACAGATGGTATAACAGGTCCAGAAAAATGAAGTAATTTATTCAAGGTCACACTTCTAATATATGTTGGAACTGGGATAAAAAGTCATTTTCCAGTTACACTTTTGAGTTTCTTCATTCCCATTTTAAGGAAGTGTGATAGTCTTTAAAAACCCTGCTAGAAATATGAAACCTGTAGATGAGGAGAGAATTGAAATGTTCTCCTATTTTAATTTTGCTGACTGAGTTACATTTGGCAGTCAATGGCTCCATGCAGTTTTCATAACTCTGCTTTCAGATTGTCCCTCTCAGAGACACTCCAAGACTCCATGCCCAGATACCGGTGTGCAAAAGCTGCAAACTTTAATGCAACTATTGATCTAATTAGATCCCTGAAAGTCTTGTTGCTGTGCATTCGTTTTTCAGTTGTGCCTAACTCTTGATTGACTCCATTTGGAGTTTTCTTAGCAAAACTACTGGAATGGTTTGCCATTTCCTTATCCAGTTCACTTTACAGATAAGGAAACTGAGGCAAACAAGACTAAGTGATTTACCCAGGGTCACACAAGTAGGAAGTATCTGAAGCCATATTTGAACTTGGAAAGATACGTAACACTAAGTCCAGTACTCTGTCTGCTGCACCATCTAGCTGCCATCCATGCAAGTTTTATATGATAGTAAGTGCCCAGCTCCCTCTTTTCCTTATTCAGTGTACAATTTTCCTCTACTTTATGAGATAATACTGTTTAGGGTCATACAATTTTCTTTTCGTAAGATTGTTCAGATGAGTTTATATTCTATCCTAGAGTTTGGCAACCATATCTCTTTTTGTCAAGAAAGCCAAATAAATGTTGGCTGATCAAGGTATTTTACAGATTTTTTTTTGTTTCTTTGTACCATTATTTTGTATTGGATTAACTTCTAAATGAAATTAATATAGTCATTATCAATGTAATTTCTGTTGTCCACTTTACGTTTGATTTTCATTAATGTGTTTAAATAATTCAATAATTCATGGTTAAATCTTATTAATTTTATACTATATATTTTTCTCAGTAATGTTTTTATTTATTATAATTTCTGATTTTGATACAGACTAGCAAACAGCACAGTTCCACAGTAGAGATGGCTAAAGGTGACCCAAAGAAACCAAAAGGCAAAATGTCTGCTTATGCCTTCTTTGTACATATATGCCGTGAAGAACATAAGAAAAAAAATTCAGAAGTTCCTGTCCATTTTACAGAATTTTCAAAGAAGTGTTCAGAAAGATGGAAGGATATGTATGAAAAGGAAAAATTCAAGCTTGATCAAGTAGCAAACGCTGATAAGTTGTAGTATGACAGAGAGATGAAGAATTATGGACCAACTAAAAGGGGGAAAAAAAGGATCCTAATTCTCCCAAACAGCCCCCTTTTGGCTTCTTCCTACTCTGTTCAGAATTTTGCCCCAAGATAAAATCTACAAACCCTGGAATATCCATTGGGAATGTAGCAAAAAAACTTGGTGAGATGTGGAATACTCTGATAGATGGTGAAAACCAGCCATACAACAATAAGGCAGGAAAACTGAAGGAAAAGTATGAAAAGGATGTTGCTGATTATAAGTCCAAAGGAAAGTTTGATAGTGCAAAGGGAATAGCTAAAGCTTCCCAGAAAAATGTAGAGGAGGAAGAGGAAGGAGATGAGGAAGATGATGATGAATTAAATTTATTGTCTTGATATCATAGAGCTGGGGAAACACTAAAGCACCTTTATTGATACAGTGTCTACTATATTTGTACCACTTAACTTTTAAAATTGGAAACAGGTGTCCTAGATATTTTATCTGGTTTATGTGTTATAGGTATAGGTGTTATGAGCACCTTGAAACTGTATCAAAGTTATACATATTTCCAAATATTTTTAACATAAAAAGTAAAGTTAGTGTTTTCCTTTCTCTGTGTGCTTTGCTGTTGCTATAACAAAATATTTTTTAAAAGTTACAAGCTTTTGTGTGTGTTAATTATGGTTATTGGTTAGAAATCTCAGATTGCAAACTTACACTCTCTCTGTATATCTTCGAGGGGAGGGGATATATAAATATATCCACACACCCATATAAACATATACCCACATGTAAGTACACACACACAATATGCATATTGTATGTGTGTGTTTATACGTACTAGACAAATTCTTCTCGCAAATATTTGGAATTATGACACTTTAGAAAGGGAAAATTAATTTCACTCATTATGTGCCATGGCCTGCATGCACTGTTAGAGTAGCTTTATATGATGATTGTCCATCTAGCTTAAAGTTGTCATTTTGTATATAATGAAATAGCAGTGTGCTGCCATTCCTTGATGTGGCAAGGGGGTAGGATATCAGCTGGCATGAAAAAGGTTTTTTGGTTGTGGTTGTTAAATGCTGTCATTTTAAAATGGAAACTTTTTAAAAAAAACTAAAGAGGTAATACAGCAATGGTAGTTAAGACTTTCTGTACCTAATACCTGGAACATTTTGTTGATATTTTTTCTATATTTAGAATGCTAAAAATGTTTCCCATACTAAATAAAGAATATTAACATTTTAAAATTGATTTTTACAAGATTGACAATTGTTGGTAATTTTTTAAGGAAACATCAAAACCATTTACTAGCTTATTGTTGGGGTTTTTAGTCAACCAGGAAGACATCTTAGAGATCAGCTGATGTAAACCCAAACTTATAATAAAAAATATTACAAACATTAAAAAACAATTTCTGATTTTGGACTGAATTCTCAGTGATGTGATCAGATATACCAACCATCCTGGGAATATGATCCTCATTTTTAAGATTTAAGGAAAACAGCAAAATAAAATGAAATTTTTGGAAAAAAAAAGTCATACTTAAAAAATCAACATTTATATAGTGCTTTAAAGTTTTCAAAGAACTTTGCAAATCTTATCTCATTTCATCCTCATAACCACAGCAGGAGGTAGGTATATTATTAGTCCCATTTTATAAATGAGAAAACTGAGGCAGCCAGAGGTTAAGTGACTTGTCCAGAGTCACCTGGCTAGCAAATGTGTGAGCTTACATTTGAACTCAGGTTTTCCTGACTCCAGGTTCAGTCTTCTCTCCTCTATACTGTACAGCTGCTTGCTGACTAGGAGAATTTCTTGAAAATGTAGTATATGAATTGGGGATTGAGTGGGTGAGGAACCCAGGATGGCGGATATATAGTAAGTACCATATGCACAAGGAGATCATGATATCCTGAAGTTTCCCTCCCAAAGGAAATCAGGAAAGAATGTTGTTACAAACAGTAAGCTGTATCTATCTATCTATCTATCTATCTATCCATATAATGTGTGTATGTATGTACATATGTATATGCACATATGTATCTGATCTCTTGATCTCTTTGGGTAGTCAAATTTTTAGTCTCCATACTTACTAAAATGTTCAATGTGAACAGAAAGCTTCCAAATGTTATATCTGTTCTTTCAGGAGCTATATTTCTGCTCCTGTTTGATGCCCTGGAGATTAACTTTTGACAGAATAATTAAACCTGACCATAAAGGTCTGCCTGAAGTTGCCTCATCATTAATCCTAATCAAATCCTTCAGGGATTATTTGGCCATCAATCAACCAACCAACTAACAAGCATTTATTAAACACTCTGTTAGGGACTGTCCTAAAGGTCGATGATAGAAAGACGAAAATGAGGTGGCTCCTGCCCTCAATGAGCTTACATTCTAACTGGGGAATGAACATATATATATATAATATATAATATGTATACATTCTATATAATATATACATATAATAAATATGTCTAAAGTATTATAATATATGACACATAAATATATAATATATAAAGACATAATTAATATATATTAACATATAATAAATAATATGTATAAAGTATTATAATATATGGCAGATATAAATATATATAATATATAAAGACATAATGAATTCAGAGTGGTTTGAGGAAGGGAGCTCTAACAACTGAGGGGGATCAGGAAAGGCATTTGAGTTGAGTTTTGAAGAAATTAAGGTTTCTAGTAGGTAGAGATTAGGAAAGAAGGTTTTCCAGTCATGCGAGACAGTCTACAAAATCAAGAGACAGGAGATGGACTATGGATTGTGAGGATCAGCAAAGGTTGGACCAAGGAGTACTTGAAAGGGAGAAATATAATAATGCTGAAAGATTAGTTGGAACTGAGTTGTGAAAGACTTTAAATACCAAATAGAGGAGTTTGTAATAGATCCTACAGGTAACAGAGAGCCACTGGAATATATAGAGCAGGATAGTGATATAGTTAGACTTGTGTTTTCAGAATGTCCTCATTTTACAGATTAGAAAACCAAAGAACGTATAGATTAAATTGCTTGCCTAACACCACAAAATTAGTAAGTATTGGGTATAGAGCTCCAATCTGAATCTGCCATCTTGTTCCAAATCCAACTTTGTTCCATTAGTCCAGAGACAAATTTTTGGGAAAAGATAATGAATTCTATATTGATAAATTTAATTTGAGATACCTGACCAATGGTGTACTGATAAATGTTTAACAACTAGCCCTCTGAGGGAAAAAAAAAACTGCCCTTGACACACTTAATTTTAATCTGTGTTATTAGAATTTTCTCCATCTTATTCTTAAATTGTCAATAAATAAAAATCAAGCCCCGATTTGTAGCATTTGCTGATTTCCAAGATGTAAATGTTCACACTGAAAATTTAAAAATTAACTGGCTCCAAAAGATCCCTGCCTTTCAGACCTGTAGTTCCAATAAACAGTTGGTATTTTAGAGCTCAAAAGAGAGCTCAGGGATGATACTTAAATCCATGGAACCCTCAGAAATCAAGGACTTGGAAAGAAATAAGAAGAGGGCAAGGAACAGAACCTTGCAGGGGGAGGGGAGGAAAGATACACTCATAGTTGGGAGGCACTATACAAATGTTGATGCAGCAAAGAAGATGGAGTAGTGGTCGGTCAGGTTGGAGACAACAATAAGAGAACAGTATCACAAAAAATCCAGAGAAGATAGTATCCGGATGGAGAAGGTAGGCAACCATTTGAAACATTGCAGAGATGTCAAAGAGGGGGAGGGCTGAGAAAAGGCTATAACATTTGATTAGAATAGACATCATTATCTGTAATTTAATGGGAGTTAAAAGATCTTCCTAACCCTAAGTCTCAGGTGCAGCCCATTAAGGGAAGTTTGATTAGGGGAGGCTTGCTTTGTAGGAATACCCATACCTTTTGTTAATTTCTAATGAGACACTGGGTCATGAGGGTTGTGCTCCCTGGCTCTACAAAGTGTGTCTATCAATCTTTCTATCTATAGATAGATAGATATGAATAGAAATAGATATAGATAGATATCTATAGATAGATATGTATAGAAATAGATATAGATATCTATAGATAGATATGTATAGAAATAGATATAGATAGATATCTATAGATAGATATGTATAGAAATAGATATAGATATCTATAGATAGATATGTATAGAAATAGATATAGATAGATATCTATAGATAGATATGTATAGAAATAGATATAGATATCTAAAGATAGATATGTATAGAAATAGCTATAGATAGATAGATAGATAGATAGATAGATATACACATACTCTGAGGTAAGGTTTTGCTTACTCTTTGGAAGAGGGAGCTTACTCTTTCGAAGAAGTTTCATGTGCCAGATGACACTCTGGGTAGCGGTGCAAACCCCCCTCCCCCACCAGATGTTGGTGCTTCTCTCTGGTAACTATGTATGTATGTAATGGTCAGACAGTTGGATCTGTCTGTTGATCTGTAATATGTGTATTATGGTCAGACAAAAGTTCTGTCAGTTGGTCTTTATTTGTCGGCCTGTATTTTCTTTGTTGGTAAATGAGATTAAAGAAGATTGTTGATCTCTCAAAATTTCCTTTCCTTTTAGAAAAGTGGATCTAAGAACCCGTGCTAACAGGCCATCCTAAATGCGTCAAGATGCTTGCTGCTACATTATCCTCTCTCTGGGTGATGCTAAGCAGTAGCTAAAGTGCAGATGGGTTTTTTCTACAAACTGGCTGATTCATATTTTCCTTGATAGAAGGTAATTGTCTTTAAAATCTTTTAATATCTACTGGAATAGAGTAATTAAAAATCTGATTTATATTAACAAATCAAAGCAATTAATCATGTTAAATGACAATGCTATTAAGAATTTTGAAGGGAGATTTGCTTAACTGGCAATTTGGTAATCAGGATTGGAGCCTGACTGTAGGCATAATATAACTCAGAAAAATATGACTCTGAACCACCACTAGAAAGCACTATTTTTCACTTAGTATTTTATTTTTCCCCAATAATATGTAAAAACAATTTTTCATTCATTTTCAAAACTTTGAGTTCCAAATTTTCTCCCCTCTCCCCACCCTCCTCAATGAAAAGGCAAGCAATTTGATATTGGTTATATATGTGTAGTCATGCAAAATATATTTTCAAATTAGTCATGTTGTGAAAGAAAATATAGACCAAAAAAAGATCTCAGGAAAAATAAAGTTTAAAAAAAGTATGCTTCAATCTATATTCAGACACAGATGGCATTTTTCATGCCATCAGTTCAACTTCAGAGTTGTCTTCAATCATTGTATTGCTGAGAATAGCTGTCATTCACAACTGATCATCGCACAATATTGCTGTTATGTTGTATACAGTACATTTCATTTTGAGTCAGATCATGCAAGTATTTACAGGTTTTTTTGAGAGCATCCTGCTCCTCATATCTTATGAAATAATAGTATTCCATCACAATCACATAGCAAAATTTGTTCTGACATTCATCAATTGATGGGTATACCTCCAGTTTCTAATTCCCTGACACCACAAAAGAGCTGCTATAAATATTTCCATATATATATGTATATATATATATATATGTATATATATATATATATACATATATGTATATGTCCTTTTACTTGTTTTTATTTTACCTCTTTTTGGATACAGACCTAGTAGTATGCATGGTTCTATCACCCTTTGGGCATAGCTCCAAATTGCTCCAAAGAAGAGTTGAGTCAGTATACAATTCCACCAATTGTATATTAAAGTCTCATTTTCCCCATATCTTCTCCAACATTTGCCATTCTCCCTTTCTGTCCTATTAGCCAATCTAATAGGTTTGAGGTAGTATCTCAGAATTGTTTCAATTTGCATTCCCTCAATCAATAGCCATTTGGAGAACCTTCTCTTATGACTATGGATAATTTTGATTACGTTATCTAAAAACTGTTCATGATTCTTGATCATTCATCAGTTGGGGAATGGCTCCTATTTTTATAAATTTAGCTCAGTTCCCTATATATTTGGGAAATTTGACCTTATCAAAGAAACTTGCTTCAAAATTTTTTAAAAGCTGTGATTACTAAATGTATTTCCCTTCATCCTATTTTTTCTCTTCTCTTTCTCCTTTCATCCTGTACCCCCTCAAAAGTGTTTCGCTGCCTCCCCCAATTTATCCTCCCTTCTATCATTGCCCCTGCTTTTCTTATTCCCTTCCTCTCCTACTTTACTATAGGGTAAGGTAGATTTCCATACCCGGTTGAAAGTGTTTGTTATTCCCTCTTTGAGCCAATTTTGATGAGAACAAGGTTCACTCATCCCCCCACCCCCACCATATACCCACACATCCCCCATCTCCTCCTCCACTATAAAAGCTTTTTCCGGCCTCTTTTATGTGAGATAATTTATTCCACTTTGCCCCTCTATTTCTCCCCTTGAATTTATCTTTCTCATCCCTTAATTTAATTTTTTTAGATATCATTCCTTCCACTCACACCTGTACCATCTTTCTATATATACTCCTAACTACCCTAATAATGAGAAAGCTTTTATGAGTTACAAGTATCATCTTCCCATGTAGTAATATGAACAGTTTAACCTTAATAGGTAATAACTTTGTTATTTCCCTTTCCTGTTACCTTTTTTGAGTCTTGTATTTTAAAGTCAAATTTTCTATTCGACTCTTGTCTTTTCATCAAGAATGCTTGAAAGTCCTCTGTTTCATTGAACATCTATTTAACTCTGAATAGCTGCTAAATCTTGTGTTCTCTTGACTGTGGCTTCACGATACTTGATTTGTGTCTTTCTGGCTGCTTTTAATATTCTCTTTCTTGACTTGGAAGCTCTGAAATTTGACTGTAATATTCCTGGGAATTTTCATTTTGAGATCTCTTTTAGGGGGTGATCAGCAGATTCTTTAAATTTCTATTTTACCCTCTGGTTCTAGAATATCAGGGCAGTTTTCCTTGATTATTTCTTGAAAGATGAAGTCTAGGCTTTTGATGATAGCTTTCAGGTAGTTCAATAATTTAAAATTTTTCTCCCCTGGATCTATTTTTCCAGCTTAGTTGTTTTTCCAATGAGATATTTCACCTTGTCTTCTATTTTTCTCATTATTTTCATTTGCTTTTATTTTTTCTTGGCTTCTTATAAAATTATTAGCTTTCATTTGCTCAATTATAATTTTTAAGGAATTATTTTCCTCAATGAGTTTTTTGTACCTCCTTTTTCATTTGTCCAATTCTACTTTCCAAGGCATTCTTCTTCTTGTTGGTTTTTAGTATTTCTTTTGTCATTTAGCCCATTATATTGTTTAAGGTTTATTTTTGTCGGTATTTTTGTGCCTTTATCAAGGTGTTGACTTGTTTTTCAAGATTTTTTCTAATATCACTCTCATTTGTCTTCCCAATTTTGCTTCTATCTCTCTTACTTGATTTTCAAAATCTTTTTTTAGTCCTTCCATGGCCTAAGACCAATTCATATTTTTCTTGGAAGCCTTGGATGTAGGAGCTTTTTCTTCTTCGGTTTGTATACTTTGATCTTCCTTGTTACTATAGTAACTTTCTACAGTTAGAATTTTTTTCTTTTGTTTGTTCATTTTTCCGGTCAGTTTCTAGACTTTTATCTCTTTGTTAGAGTGGGGGTTCTGCTTCTCACATAGGGGGCATACTGTCCCAATATTCAGGGGCTTTGTGCAGCTGTTTCCCAAGATAATTGTAAGGACCTGTTTGTTTTCAGTTCCTCCAAGGTGGTGTGATTTAAAGAGAGGTGTATTTATGGCTCTTCTGCTCTGTGCTCTGATTTTGAGTGACCGCAAGTGCTCTTTTCTATCCTGGAAGCAGCCTGAGGGTCTGTGCTCCACTGCAGCTGCAAGCTCTGATGTGCTAGTTCTCCTCCTTATCCTGGGACTGCCATCCAGGACTGCAACCCAGATTTAAGTATGGGCAAGCAACGAGGTCCTGTCCCCGGTGCCAGCAAAGGGACCCATGTAATCTCCTTTAGATCAGTTATTCAACTTCTTTACTCTATGTGGGCTGAGAGCAGATCTTGTTACTGCTGACTCAGTGGCTCCCAAGGCCTGCTTATGGTGTGCTATATCTCAGTCTTTGCTGGCACAACCTGTGCTGGACTATATTTCAGTCTCCCCCAGGTGCAACAGACCTTTCCTGCCAATATTCTAAGTTGTCTTTGGCAGAAAAATTATTTTGCCTTGTACTTTTGTGGGTTCTCTTGCTCCAGAAATTGTTTTATGGCATTATTTAAAGGTGTTCAGAGGGGTTTGGGGGAGAACTCTCTTTTCTCCACCATATTGTCTCTGCCTCCAAAGTACTATTCTTTTAGACTCTAGGGTAGCCTCTCTTTTCTGATGCGCGCAGATACTGTTTTAAAATATACAATATGGTGACTATACGCCCAAATTGTGTCATTTCTGAATCTATGCTTTTTTGGAAGAAATAATTCCTTGAATTTTATAGTATAGCTTCCATCTAAAAGGATGGGAAAGAGATCTTTCAGGTTGCTCATAGGAAACCTTTCAAATATCTTCTTACAGTATTCTTACCTGGGTAAAAAAACATAGCTAATCAAGGCACTGTTTTATAGAAGGTTTAAAAAAAGCTTTCTCAAGACCTTCTTGGTGGTATATGAGCAAGGACTCTGACATACATAGGAGAACCTGCTGTATAGGTTCTTAAATCTGCTTTTCTAAAAAGAAAGCAATTTTTGAGGAGTCAACAGTCATTTTAATCAAGCACATATATGATTTACTTAGTTCAGGGGGAAAAGTCAGCACCCTGAACTTCAGAGAAAATACAAACAGAAATAAAGATCAACCAACAGACAAGGCTTCCAACTGTCTGACCACAAGCAATACATACATCACAGATTAACAGATAGATAACTGTCTGATCATGCATACACAGTTATCAGAGAGAGAAGCACCAACATCTGGGTTTTCAAAGCTGGGCTCCTTAGTGGATGCCCAGAGTCTTTTATGGCCAAACAAACACTTCCAATGAGTAAGCCCTATAGTAAAATCTCACCTCAGAGTATTTACACATTTTTCAGAGCCAGAGGGTATCACACCCCTTGAGAACCAGTGTGGGCCTCCTCTAATCAAGCTTCCCTTAGTGGGTAGGACCATTAATAGGTGGGGAAGGTCTTTAACTCTCATAATTACCATTGCAGGCAGTTTTCTTGCTCAAGGTAGACAGCAACCTACGACTAGACTCATAAGTGGAGTGTAAGCTCCTTGAGGGCAAGGACTATTTAATTTTTATTTTTCTATCACTGGTTCCTTTTGCATATTATAGAGACTTATTTATTATTATTACTTGTTGACTAAGAGCACATGGAGATGCTCAAAGGTTTTAACTGAGAGGTTTCTTGTACTACTACTGTAGGGACCAGAAGAAGCTGTCAGCTCTTCCTACCTGAGGTAACCATGAATGACCACTAGAATAAAAATATATGGACTTATTGGAGGAGATGCAGTAGGACTCTGTGGATGTGTTATTCAATCCCTGGGGAAAAAAAATAATACAGACAAGACATAGTAGCCTACATAAAGGAGTTTGACAGGTATGTAGTACAATCCCTCCTGGAGCTGCATTGTGGTATGGAACTTTGGCAATTATGGAAGCCATCAGACTTAGAACTTAATCTACTTTCTATCTGGGACAAGTTGCCATCCTTTTGCTCCAATTTGATTAAGCTAGAGTCTATGCTACTTACCTAATGATCAGTCCAAATAAAGACTGCAGCCTAAATTCCAAATAGGAGACCAGGGGAATCCTTCACTCCTTAAGTCTTTGTTGTATTGTTGTTGTAGACAGCATTCTATGTACTAGTGTGTTGTCATTATAAAGCAATTAACAGAACAGCTTACATTTGTTTTAATTTTCTACACCATTTTTCAATATCACTATCTCCCACTCTACCAAATCCAAATCTTCCTTTAAAAGTAAAGCTATTAAAGATATGTTTGTTATCATTTTTTAATAAAAGATTAAATCTTAACTGGTATCATTTTAGGAAACTCTCATCCTTCTTTGCCTACTTGTTGACCAATGGCTGAACATCTATCCTGAAGAGTTAAATCCATTTCCCTATAATTTCTTTAATTTAAAAAAATCTCCTTTTGCAGAGTTAGTCACACCTATATGTGACACATAACATAAGGAGTATAAGTTTAGGATTTCTCAGAGGTCTAAGAGGTAAATAGAGGAATGTTTGATTCTGTAAGTGTAGGAAACTCCCTCCATCAGCAGATTTATTAGCTATCAATGGTTTAGTAGAACCTAGGGAATTCTTGCCTGAGAATCAAGGAGTTACCTGGGCTCACTGAAATTAGAATCAATGGTAGGATTTGGACCCAGAGTTTCTTGATTCCAAGATGAACATTTTGTCCCTCATATCAGACTTCCTCTTCTCAGAGGGATAGATTGGATTGTAATATACTGACAGTCTTGTAAAGACATGACTACCAGGACTGGCCACAAAGTGCTCAGGTAGGAAGCTGGTAGTAGTCAAAAACACTTCACTGTTGTGCCTGGGACATCTGGGTTCTGATCTTTCTCCTATTACCTGTCAGGATCTAAAAATTGGTGGAGGAATGGGCAATACCTCCCAACTGGTAAAGTGTTTTAACTATTTCTAATCTTGACCCTTCTTAGATGAAGTCAAATTATGTTTTTGGTTTCCATAGTTTCGTTCCCCAAAGAACGGTAACCACTGTTTTAGTGATGATTAAAATCTATTCATTTTGCCTGGGGAAATAGACTAAGGATAGCTTACATTTATAATTAACTTTATGTTTTCATCACAGTGTAGGTTATGTAGGTTTTATTTTATGTAGGTTGTTATTGTTTAGTCATTTTCAGTTGTGTTATGACCCCATTTAGAGCATTTTGGCACACATTCTGGAATGGTTTGACTTTTCCTTCTCCAGGTCATTTCACAGAGGAGGAAACTGAGGCCAACAAGGTTAAGTAACTTGCCTGGGATTGCAGTTAGTAAGTGTCTGAGACATGATTTGAACCCACAAGACTCCAGGCTCTGTGCCCTATCCACTGTACCAGCTTGATACCCATGTAAGTAGCAGTTTTAGAAGATAGTTGCTAAGTAGGGAGGTAGTAGGTAGATAGTCATTTAAGTAGGTAGTAGTGCCCCTACTTTACAAAGTAGGAAACCAAAACTCTGGAAGATTGTCACTTCCCTATAGTCACACATTAGTCTCAGTTCTAGCTCTCAGACCCACTGCCTGGTTCCAAATTCAGCATTTTTTGTCTAATCTAGGCTGGATAGATAGAGAAAAATTAATATGGGGACAGAGTGACTATTTTTCCAAGGTTACAGAATTGTTTAGAAATAGAAATAATCATACAACATGGAGATTATTAATAGTAGATGATAAAGCAGTGCTCTATCTGAAATCAACTCTTTTAATCAAATTTTTAAAAAAATTTCTTGGTATGAATATTTGCAAGGAAAATGTACTTTAAGTGCTTTTGCTAGTTGACTAGGTGTGACTGCAAGTGTGACTCACAAAAGGTCATAAAGGAATTCCTCTTTTAGGACAGGATGTCACCAGGTTCTGTCTGTAATTTCCTTTGTGCCTCTCCCAATTTTTTGCCTTTATTCCTGTCACCTTATGTAATTTAGTTGTTGCTATCTCTATTTATTCACTCCTTCTGCATTTCTGGTCTGCAAGTCATCAGGAAAAAGACCTTAACATACAGAGAAAAGGACATTCAAATAAAGCAAAGGTATTCTATACCCGCTAGAAAAAGAAGGAAGATATGGAATAATGTGTTCCAAAAAGCACTGGAATCTTGGGTACTTTCAGTCTTTTTTTCCTGGATTTATTTTTTTTTGTTAATTTCTGACTCTTTCTCCTCTGATTGTGATTTCCTTGGGAGTTGGATCTCACAGTGTCTCAGTCTCCTCCTACATAGGGCAATTCACATACCACTAACCTGGGTCTTTGTCCAACTGATTTTGGGTGGTTAGAACTGGCCCCAGTTGGATGATGTGTTCTTCGTCAAGTTCAATGGAATACTATACAGCATTCCATGTTGTCTTGTCCTGTTGACCCATTCTACTTCTTCTGTTCCTTAGTTGTCTGGCATGGCATCAACAGTTAAGAGCTTGGTGACACTGGTAGTTCGAAGTCAACTTCCCCCACCATCAGCGGTTCAGAGCTCTCAGAAGTTCAGAGCTTTGCAGCAATAGTGCTTCTAGGTTATAATAGCCCTTGGCAATAATTTGTTCCTGAAGGGCTATAGCTGACCTGGATTTTGAGACCTGAGGAAACTTTCAAAGCCTAGAGCTCATGTCTTTACGGCACTAGAAAGAGGGAGGAGGAGCCAGAGTATAGGGTTGAATTTTGATATAAGCCTATGTTGTGTCCATGCATCTGCTAATGCAGCCTTTCTGCCAGTAGCATGGGAGGTGAAGGAGGGGTGCCAAGTGAGCTCAGAATCAGTGAGCATCAATTCTTGGTGTCCTAAGACCATGGAAACAGCTGACATTGCTTCATTTTTGGTGCAGAGTTTCTGTTTTGGAGAGGTTTGTGAGGTTGTGGGGATTAGAGAAAATTTCTAGTCTGCCATTTTCACATAGTTATTTTAAAATTTTTCATAAGTATATTTCAACATAATTGACTTTTTTTCTTGTGAATATTACTTAAGTGACCTCTGGGTAAGTGTAGCTCAGAGATATGTAACCTTTTATTTTCTCTAAGGGATACTAGTCAGATTTAAGCAGTGACACTCATAAGGCACTAATGAAGAAAGAGAAAAGGAGAGGAAAAAAGGCAATTAGGAAAGGAAGGGAAAAGAGACAAAGAGAAAGAGGGAAATAAGCAGTATATCTACTCTAAATATTGATGGAATCAGGTTGAAATCTACTTGTGCACAAAAAGGAGAGCTGACTTGGTCTCATCACATTATATGATACTGCTTACCAAAGCCTGATTTCACCTTCTCTTGTTCTCTCATCCCCCAGTAAGATTAATAAAGCTCAAGTTATTTTCGTGACATAGAAACTATGCTTAAAATCTGTATGATGTTGCTCTGGTGAACTATTGCTTTCTTTTTAAAAAAGCTTATCTACCTATCACCTATTTATCTATCATTGTCTAGCTCTCCAGTTTTTACATCACCTTTATTTTCAATACATGTATCCCAACCCCTGTCCATACCCCAAATCTTTCCTTCTAAGAAGAAATAAAAATTGAAGAAAAATCAGTAAAATTAACAAAAAACCCAAATCACAACAAAAATAAATGGTCAGCAAAACTAACCAAGGACAGCTAAGTGGTACAGTGGATAGAGCACTGGGCTTGGAATCAGGAAGACTCATCTTCATGAGTTCAAACCAGGCCTCAGACACTTACTAGCTGTGAACCTAAGCAATTCATTTAACCCTCTTTGCTAATTTATATTTATAAAGTTCTTGATTGTCTTTTCCCTTTCTTTTTATCCCCAGTGCTTAGCACAGTGCCTTGCACATAGCAGACATTTTAAATAATATTTGTTGATTATGCTTTTGTTGATGTGGGAACTGCTCACAATATTGTCAATATTCCCCACAAATGAAGACTGAAACCAATCCATGTCTGTCCTTCCTATACTATTCTTGTTCATATCTTCCAGCAAAACTCCTCAAGTATTGCGGGGAAGGGTATTCTCTAAAGCAGGAGTAAGGAATCTCTGGCCTTAAGGCCACATGTGACCTTCTAGGTCCTTGGGTGTGACCTTTTGACTGAGTCCAAGTTTTACAGAACAAATCCTTTTATTAAGGGGATTTGTTCTGTGAAGTTTGGATTCAGTCAAAGGGTTACTTGAGGACCTGGAGAGCCACATGTGGCCTTGTTGGCTGCAGGTTTCCCATTCCTGCTCTAGATATTTTTGCTGAGGCACATAGGCTCACTATATTATTTATGCCTTGCTCTCATTATAAAATTGGCTTGTATTTTTTCCTTGTCATATATTTTCCTGATCCTATCCTTTATATTACTTTTTCTATATAGTTCTTCATTGATACAGTGTTGTAGGCTACTCATGTCCATCTTTCACCTTTCCATTGTCTTTGGAGTGACCCTCAACTTTGATTTTTTGGAGAGAGTGGTACCATTAACTCAAAGTCATATATATAGAATCATTAGGAAAGGGATTATGAAAAAGAATTTAAAAAATTATTTTCCAAGAGAAGGTTGGTGTCACAGTCTAGTGGATAACACAACATGCAAACATCTAGGTACAAACAAGACACATACAGGGTAAATTGGAGATAAAATCAAATGAAAGAAACTAATATTGAATACGAGGAGGTAGTATATCACCATAATACTCAGTATTTAAGAAAGATATTCACACTCACGGAAAAGATACAGTTTAGAAAAGATGTAGAAGAGATATAGTAAAACACTCAGCTAGGTATATAATTTACTGGCATTTAAATAACAGATACAGGGATGGGATACCGTTCTGTGACTTAAGTCCCTTTTATCTTGATTAAGGACACACTAAAATATAATATACACATTTTTTATTTAGCTTACTTCACTTAATATCAGTTTATATTAACCTTTCCAGGTATTTCTGAAACTGTCACTTAGTCTATTTCTTACAGCACCATAGCATTCCATTTCATTCATATATCATAATTTGTTCAGCTGTTCTCTAATTGATGAGCACTTTAGTTTCCAGTTTTTTGCCACCACAAGAAGAACTGCTAATAGGTTTTGTGCATATAAGAACTTCTTTTTCTTTGATATCTTTGAGGGTATAGGCTTGGTATGGTTGGTCAATAGGTATGCATTTTTAGGTATGCTTTTTTGGACATAATTTCAAATTGTCTTCCAGATAGGTTGGATCAATTCACAGCTTCATCAATAATGCATCCAAGTGCCTGTTTTCCCCCAGGCTCTCCAATAGTTGTCTTTTTTTTTATGATCAGCTTTGCCAGAGTGATGTGGTGTAAAGTGAAATGTAATACTTGCTTTAATTTGCATTTTTATAATTATTAGTAATTTGGAAAATTTTTAAAAATATGACTTTGGATAGCTTGGATTTCTTGAGAACTGACATTCATTTGCTTAGACTAGCTGTTCTCAAAGTGTGGTCCAAGGAACTCTGGGGGTCCTGACAACCATTTCACAGGATTTATTAAAATTATTTTCACAATAATACTAAGATGTTTTAATTTCAAATATGGTAAATACCTATAGATATAATCCATATAAACAAGAGCTCTTTGAGAAATTTTCAATAATTTTTGAAACTATAAAGGGATCCTGAGACCAAAACGTTTGAGAACCACTGCCTTAGATCATTTATCCATTGGAGAATGACTCATTTTTTTAAATCTAAATCAGTTCCTTATATATCCATGAAATGAGACTTTTATTAGAGAAACATAATGCAAGGACTTCCCCCCACCCAGCTAATTGCTTATCTTCTAATCTCAGTTGTATCGGTTTTATTTGTGCATTTAAAAAAATTATGTAATCAAAATTGTCCATTTTATCTTTGACATTTCTTTTTATCTCTGTGTTGGTCATAAACTCTTCCCCTATCCATAGATTTGAAAGTTATTTTTTCATTCCTCCTCTAATTTGTTTATGATGCTACCCCTTTATATCTAAGTATCCATTTGGATCTTATCTTGGTATAAAATGTGAGAGGTTTTTTTTCATCAAATAATGAGTCCTCACCCAAGTAGATGGATCCTTCGTGTTTGTCAAATATTAAGCTACTAGGGTTGTTTGGTTTGGTATATTTTATTGTATTCTATTGATTGATCTACATTGTGTTCTATTGCACTGACTTATCTTTATATTTTTTAACTAGTACTAAATTGTTTTGAGAATTACTGCTCTGCAGTATAGTTTGAGATCTGGTACTGCTAGATGTCTTCCTTTCCACTTTTTTTCCTCTGGACATTCTTGACCTTTTGTGCCTACAGATGAATTTAGTTATTATTTTTCCTAGTTCTATAGAGTAACCTTTGACATTTAGATTGGTATGGCAATGAATAAGTAAATTAATTTAAGTATATTATCTCAGCCTCCCCACAAGCGATTCGTATTTCTCCAGTTATTTAGGTCTGTATTTCTGCAAACAGTGTTTTGTAGTTGTATTCTAAATAAAGAAAATAAAGATGTACTTTTTCCCCATCCAAGTTCATGAATCCCTGAAATCTATACATAATCCCCTTAGATATCCATGAACCCTAAGCTAAAAAGTCTTATTCTAAGGCATAAATAATAAGGAACCAGCCCTAGCTGGTTTTTTATCCAACCACATTTCACAGTCTGAACTACTTTTTCTGTCTCTTCATCTCTCTCTCTCTCTTGCTCGCTCTCGCTCTCTCTCTCCCTTTCTCTCTCTTTTTCTCTGTCTCAATGCTGTATTGATGCTCTTTACAAACAAATCACCATAATTTAACAGTAATCTTCTTATCCCTCCAAAAAGATCTTCAATTATAGCACTTGTTAGTCCTTGGGTGAATCTTGTTATACTCTCAAATAGTTTAAAGAATCTGTAGTTATTCTGAATGTGATTTCCCTTTCCAACTCTTCCTGAGAGGTTTTAATTAGTTATAGGTAGAAATGCTAATGATTTATGTGGACTTATATCCTGCAACTTTATCACAGTTATTAATTATTGCAAATAATTTAAAAAGTTGACTCTCTAGGGTTTTCTAAATACACTACCCTGTTAGTTAAACAGAAGCATCCTTAGGAACTGACCACCTGTAGAGAATTCATATTCTACTTGGAATCTGCCTTGAACTCTTGCAAACATTTTCAGTGATAACATTTCCCCTATTTTATGTGTCAATTGACATTAATATCCAGAGACTTTTCAAACAAGTTTCTTTCTCTTGTTGCATTTTTTCAAGGAACTTTATAGGACTTTGAGATATGTTTAGGAGATACCTTGCTAGAGCTTTTAAAGCAGTCCTTTGCATTAAGAACTTTATTACATTTTTATAAGCAACACACAAGCATAATAGGACATTTTATTGCTATGGTTTTCAGTTAGTTATGCTACAGTAAAGATGTAGTATACTGAAGGATATCTATGAAAGTGTCTATATTATTAACCCTCCATCAAAGATGGCCTCTCTGTGTTACACTGTCTTTATAAAAATTTGGAGAAAATAGTTATATGAGTCATTAGTTATTGATGTTACATCAGGCATTCCCTTTTTTGGTAATAAATAAGGTTGGGAGATTTTTTTCACCTAAAGTCTTTGTATACTCCACCTTTCAAATGTCTTGAGAACTGATCACACAGTGCTTTCAAAACAACAAAGCCTCCAGCACAGACTTCTGTATATTTTTGGTCTTATCCAAGAGCTTCTTTCATCTCTGTTTCCTTCGGTAATGTTTCCATTTCATATTGGAGAACATCTAGGATGGTGATGTTCAAGTACAAATGACTCCACTGTCATTGATGATAAAAAATGTTTTTTTTTTAAAATAAAAACCCTTACTGATCATTTCCATTTTTATCTGCTTGTTTTCTTGCTTCCATTGTCATTTTTAAATGCCCTTTGCATGACTGCCTATTTTGAAGTCATATCAAGCTTTTGGTAAAGTTGTTTTTGTACCTTTTCTTGTGGTTTCTTGGGTGATTCTACTCATAGCAATCCTCTAGTCTCCTTCTTAAAATTTTATAGAGATATATAATTCAATAGGATAGCTGACATTTATACGTTCTCGGTTTTGCAAAGTACTTTACATACACATACACACAAATATATCATTTGATACAATAACTTATGAGGTATTAGGCATTTTTATCCCTTTTCATAAATAGTAAATTGAGGATCCTTAAGTTATGATTATCCAGTTAGTAAGAATATGAAGAAGGATTTCAGTCCACATCTTTTTGGACCTCAAGTCTCTAAAGTATGTACTAAAGTGTGCTGTCTTTAATATTATATGATAATACAAGAGGAAATGCATTTTTTTTCAATGTGGTAAACTCATATAGTGGGAAGACCTCCATCAATGTAAGTAAACATGCCTCTCTATAGCCCTAGGGAGTTGTCTGAGGCACATAGTAATTGTTTTTTTCTTCATGATTCTGCCAAAAGCAAGGGTCAAAGATGAGACTTGAACACTGGTGGCTAGCTCTAAGCCCATCATTTCATCCACTATGCAGATTAAACAACTTTTTTTTGGATCTGTAAATTTATTAATGTGTAGGACATTTCCTTGACCAATGTTAATCTGTGAATGCTTTACAAGTTACATTCTTTAAAAGTTGCTTGTGAGGTACTGGAAGGTAAAGTATTTATTGGTCAAGGGTCACACACTCAATATATGTAAGAAGTGGAATTTGAACTTAAGTTTTTGTAACTATCTCTGTCTTTCTCTTCACCTACTATGAAACTCATTCCCTTGCTACTTCTATTATGTGATATTATTAAAAGCAATTAAAATCATAAAAAGATACCTACATAGATACCTATATTACTGATGTCATTTGGGTTGCAGTAGAAAATTGTCTTTTAACTTTATTTGAATGTTTTCTTTTTGTTTTAGATTAAAAATCTATTCCTTTATATATGTGTAACAGAGGATTGGCCAATGAGCTCAATCACTCTAAGCATTCATAGAGTGCTACAGACGTAGTTCCCCAGATGGAAGCACATTTCTAGGAGAATTAGAATAGTATATAATGAAAGCTTTTTGGAAAGATGTTAGAGCCTATATAGCCATTCTGTAACTTGTCCCAGGCTAAACCCGTGCTGAATTGGACATTCTTGATTGCCTGTAGTTGTGGAGCTGGAACTGGGTGGTGATAGTGGGGTAGGATTCCAAAGACCTTAGTTAGCCTCAGCATATGTCTGTCTCAGTCTCTCTTTCTGTCTCTCTCTGTCTGTCTCTGTTTTTATCTGTCTCTCTGTCTTTCTCTGTCTCTCTGTCTCTCTCTCTCGCTGTGGCTTTTATAGTTATATGGTTTTATACTTAGCTTTAACAATTGATTTCCAGGTAGGAAGAAAAACCTTTAACTGCTTCAAACATCCCAGAAATGTTGAGCTACCTGCTTCCCATTACCAATTAGGTCTCTTGGAGAAATTCTTTTGTAGGATTTATTTCCCTTTGGTAAAAATTGAAAGGAAAAAAGTCTTGTGTCAGTATAAGCCACTGACTTGTACAAAAATCCACAGTGCTCTTTTATCTAATTAGTGATCTCTCTAGCAACTGGCCTTTTTGTTTTAACCTCATCTTTATTTTTTTAATTTTAGAAATTTTCCAGCTTTCTTATACACTTTCTTTCCTCTTTTCTGAGCAATTCTGTATGTCCATTTATGTATCCAAGTGGTCAAGTTTACTCATAGAAACCCCAAACTGATATTTTTAGATGCCAGGCTTATGACAAAGACCTGACCTCTTGGAAAATTACCAAGTCATTTTCTACTTAGGACCTTACCTTTTGAAAACACATTTAAACCAGGTGCCAGCTACTCCTTAAGCTAAAACAAGAAGTGGTTTCCTCTTGGAGAAAAAAATGATTCTAGGAATTAGAACAAGATAGCCCAGCAGGATGAAGGCTATTTGGTACTTGGGGAAAAGTACCTTGGTTTTCAAAATATGATGCAAATCATATTCCTCTCCTTGGGATTTCCAGCTCGGTTCATAAGATTGCATTGAACAAATAGCAAATCCTAGGAAGCTTTTATTTTTTATTTTATTTTATTTTTTTGCTAGAGAATTAGAGTGCTCCATAAATGCTTTGAGAATAGCAACACAGGAACAATATTAATCATTCTTTTTTATTAGGCATTTACTTGTGTAGAGTGAAAGGTTAGTTAGAAGCACAATGAATTTTATAATTGTGCTTTTATATAGGATTATGCTAGACCATACTTCTACCTGTTAGAATCTTCTACAGGAGACTGGCAGCAGAACATGTAAAATATTATCTTTCTTTATTGAATGGCAAAGAAAATGGTACAAAACTAAAATATTTTACCATTTTTTCTTTAAAATGAGAGTGATGATTCTTCAATCTTCTATTTCTGTGGTTTTCTGATTCAAAAATTTAGTTTTTAGTCAATATATAAAGATATATTAATTTGTGATGACCTTTATCCTTTTCTTGGATTTTTTCATGTCATCAACTAGAGTATCTTCTTCTTTGGAGAAGATTGACAGTAGTAAGATTGGGCTTTCTTGTTTTTTTGGAGGGGTCAGGGTTCAACCAACATAGTCATTTAAGTCAACAAATTGAACAAAATAATTTGTTAGCACCTGCTATGTGCAGAATATAAGTTTGGTGAAGTTACAGAAGCTTTGATTAGACAATGTCCTTGTCTTCATAGCCTTCAGTCTAAGAGTATAGGACACATATACAGGTAACTACTAATACCAATTATTACATCATAAGTATAATCTTGAAGTAGATTATTTAATAAGTACTTTGTGAGGTCCAAGTTAGAAATGGATGGCACATTGTAGTTCTTTACTAGTTCGTGGCTTGTTGAATTCAATTAACTTTGTCATGTGTTCATCAGTAACATACTATATGCCAGGCACTATACTAAACAAAATGAAGGATAAAAATGTAATAGTTTGTTACTCAGTGCAGCAGCAGCCCTTCTTTCTTCACAGTGGTCAGCTATGATCCCCCACTCCCTAGCAACTATGTCGAAGGGACCTGCGGTTGGCATTGATCTTAGCACCACTCACTCCTGTGTGGGAGTCTTCCAACATGGGAGAGTGGAGATCATTGCTAATGACCAAGGAAACAGGACCGCAGCCAGCTATGTTGCCTTTAGTGACACAGAATATTAAATCGGTGATGCTGCAAAAAATTAAGTTGCAGCGAACCCCACCAACACAATTTTTGATGCTAGATGTCTGATTGGTTGCAGATTTGATGATGCAGATATATAGTCAGTCATGAAGCACCGACCTTTTATGGTGGTGAATGATGCAGGCAGGTCTGAGGTCCAAGTGAAGTACAAAGGGGAGACCAAAAGTTTCTATCCAGAAGAAATATCTTCTATAGTCTTGACCAAGATGAAAGAAATTGCTGAAGCTTACCTTGGGAAGACTGCCACAAATGCCATAGTCACAGTACCAGCCTATCTCAACAATTCCCAACATCAGACACTAAAGATGCTGGAACCATCACTGGTCTCAATGTGCTCTGAATTTTCAGTGAGCCAATAGCTGCTACTATTGCTTATGACTTGGGCAAAAAAATTAGTGCCCAGAGAAATGTGTTGATCTTTGACCTTGGAGATGCTACTTTTATGTCTCCATTCTTACCATTGAAGATGGTGTCTTTGAGGTCAAGTCCATAGCTGAGGACACCCACATGGGTGGAGAGGACTTTGACAACTGATTGGTTAACCATTTCATTGCAGAGTTCAAGCAAAAGCACAAGGACATCAGTGAGAACAAGAGGGCTGTTCGCTGTCTTCGCACCACTTGTGAACATGCAAAGAGCTTTCTTCTAGTACCCAAGCCAGTATTGAGATTGACTCCCTCTATGAAGGTACCAACTTCTATACATCAATCACCTGAGCTCATTCAGAAGAGCTGACTGCTGGTCTCTTCTGTGGCACACTGGACCCTCTGGAAAAGGCCTTAAGAGATGCCAAGGTAGATAAATAACAGATTCATGACATAGTCCTGGTGGGTGGTTCCACTTGAATTCCCAAACTCCAGAAGCTTCTACAAGACTTCTTCAATGGCAAGGAGCTCAACAGGAGTATCAATGCTGATGAGGCTGTTGCTTATGGTGCAGCTGTCCAGGCTGCCATTTTGTCTGGAGATAAATCTGAGAATGTGCAGAACTTGTCACTCCTCTCTCCCTTGGAATTGAAACTGCTGGTGGAGTTATGACTGTACTGATCAAATGTAATACCACCATCCCCACCAAGCAGACACAGACCTTTGCCACCTATTCAGAAAACCAACCTGGTGTGCTTATTCAGGTTTATGAAGGTGAGAGGGCAATGAGAAAGGATAACAACCTGCTTGGCAAATCTAAGCTCACAGGAATCCCCCCAGCACCCAGAGGTGTTCCTCAGATTGAAGTAACATTTGACATTGATGCAAATGGCATTCTCAATGTTTCTACTGTGGATAAGAGCTCAGGCAAGGAGAACAAGGTCACCATAGCCAATGATAAAGGACATCTAAGCAAGGAAGACATTGAGTGTATGGTCCAGGAGGCTGAGAAATACAAGGCTGAGGACAAGAAGCAGAGAGACAAGGTGTCTTCCAAGAATTCTCTTGAATCTTATGCTTTCAGCATGAAGGCTACCATAGAGGATGAAAAACTGTAAGGCAAAATTGATGATGAAGACAAATAGAAGATCCTTGACAAATGTAATGAAATAATCAACTGATTGGATAAGAACCAGACTGCTGAAAGGGAAGAATCTGAGCATTAGCAGAAAGAGTTGGAGAAGGTCTGCAACCCCATCATTGCCAAACTATACCAGAGTGTAGGGACCATGCCAGGAGGCACACCTGGTGGATTCCCAGCTGGTGGAGCAGCCCCATCTGGAGGTGCTTCTTCTGGATCCAGCATTGAAGAGGTGGGCTAAACAACAGAAGAAAGAGCATTCCACACAGCTTTCCAAAAACTGAAGGACTCAAAATCTGTAGCCAAGGTAGTAGCAGTTTAAAAGTAACATTTAAGCTACTGTGTAAATCTGAATTCTGAATACTTGAATGTGTGCAGAGGGAGAGAAGCGAACAACATTGCACTTTATCACTACTGTAAACAAGTGGAAATGCAATTCTTGTCCTGGAGAACAAAAACTATTTAAAATTGGCACCATAAAATAAAAATGTAACAGTTTCTTCTCTCAAAGAACTTATGTGTGTGTTCATCTTTCGTTGCCGAAGAAGACCATGCCATCAGAGAAATGATGACACGACTTGCACTTGACTTTGTTTTGCGTGAGGGAGGGCTGTGCAGGTCACCAGCCTCACTACCTCCTCCTGAGCCATCTGGGTCCAGTGACCAGATATTCATCAGGAGGACTGGAGATGGCCCAGGATGAGCCTTTTTTGTTGTTGTTGCTTTATCCAAGGAACTTATATTCTACTGAGGAAACAACATGTACACAGATAATAATATTTCATATATATGTATTATATATGTACATATATATGTATATACATATACCCGCATACACATACATATATATGCATGTGTGTTTACATTACAAAGAAATTTCAGAGGAAAAGAGAGCACTAACAATGAGAAGAACCAGAAAGGTGTAGGAGGTGACATGTGAACTGAACTGGGAATCCCAAGAGGCTGTAGCATAAATGCAGAAAGTTTTTAGGCATAGAGTGACCCCGCCCAGCGGGGTCTCAACGGGGTACCGAGAGTGGACACAGCCGAAGGGGGAGCAGAGCTCGGGAAGGCGGCAGCCTGGGAACACAGCCGAAGGGGGAGCAGAGCTCGGGAAGGCGGCAGCCTGGGAAGACGCAGTGGTCTGGGAACGGGGTCAGAGAGACTACGGAGGCATGGGTGTTGAGCAAGTCTCTG
>CM053770.1:571866040-571900668 GCA_028658325.1 Potorous gilbertii
TCTGAAGTCTCTCCCCAACCCACGTGCCCCTTCTCCTTCAGAGAACAGGAAAAGAGCCTTCTCAGAGTTACTAGCTGAGGTGAGTAGTAAATCGAATCCAGGCTGCCCAAGGGAGATCTCTTGCCTAGTTTCCAAGATGAGTATTAGGCTAGAATTGTATCTATGTGCCTCAAATAGTTATGGTTTAGATGTACAATGAGGAGGTTCAGAAAGAAAGTTATTTCCCTAGTTACTCATAAGGGCTAGAGTAGCCCTTAGCTTAGACTCACCAGTTCAGCCAATTCTCACTAAATACTGGTTGCAAAAAAAAAAAACAAAAAAGATCCTCACAAAACGTGAATACTGAGAATTTATCCAAGCACAAAGAAATTAAAGTTCTTCAGAACAGAATAAATTAAAGATTACATAATGGTAAATAAGATCTTCATCTGAGAGATAAGATCTCAGCTCAAATCAGGAGAGTGGTAATGATATCACTTAGGAGAGATCCCTTCTCAGCAGTAGAAAGCCCTAGAGATCAAGAGACATGATGGTGCCAGCTCTCATACAAATCAGTGTCCCTGAGGGCTTCAAGCCACCATCCATTTTCATTAGTCTTGTGTAGTCTTCCCTAATTACATTGTTTCACAGCTAAAATTTATCTCTACCTCTCCTTGTACATCCCAACTCAGGTGAAAACCTATCACATAGTAGACTCAGTAAATACAAATTAATTCATTGACTCTTCTTTGCCTAATTAAGTACATGTTGGAGGGAAAGAAGCAAATAGGAGAAAATTCACATTTTGTTGCCCTGCACTTACTATGCTCTCCCAGTCCTGGCCCCTATTATTGCTATTTGCTATGCAACTGTATCTGTCCCTCTCCTTTCTGCGTGCTCCCTTAAAAGTTCAGTCATAGTCTAAGTTTTTGGTGGATTAAACAATGTCTGAAGTTAGCTGCTCATCATTGTGTCTTAATTTATAGTTGTGTCTAAATTTGCAGTTCCCTAGTGGAGATCATTTACTAAGTGCCATTCTTGTGTCCTGAAAACTTTTCCAAGGTGAGAAGCTGACTCTCTGAATTGGTTCAGAGAGTACAGCATAGCTCAGCCAAGAAAAACACAAAATAATGGGTGTGGTCTACTGACCATGAATTAATTCAATAATCATCAATAGTGCAGCTAGACAGAAAGGTGGTGCAGTGAATAGTGTTGGTTTTAGAGTCAGAAATCCTCAATTCAAACTTTGCCTTGGATCTGTCCTATCTCTGTGACTTTGGGTAAGTCACTCAACCTCTCTCCACTTCAGTTTCCTCATCTGTAAAAACAGGAATAACAACATCCATTTTGCAAGACTGTGTGAATCATTTGATCCAGATATCTTATTTGACATAATATGATGCACTTCACAAAACCTTAAGGCACTATATAAATGTCAAATATCATCACTCACACACACACACACACACACACACACACACACACACATACAAACAAAACAGAAGAAATAAGCATAATTCACATCCTCTTCTTGCTGGAGAATCTATCATTCCTATTTTTTAAAATGTGCAGATCTATTTACTAATATGCTACCTACCCCACTGGAATATTAACTCCTTCTAAGGGGAGACTGTTTTTGCCCTTTTTTTGTATCCATAACTTTAGCACACTGCCTGGCATTTAGCAAATACCTAATAAATGCTTGTTAACTGACTAAATCATTTGATATGCATTTATTTAGCATCTGCGATATGTCAGGCTCTGTTCTAGGCAATGTGAATAAACATACAAAAGCAAAGTAATCCCATTTTCCAGGGGTTTACCTTATACTGGGGGATGCAACTGGTTAAAAGAGAAATAAATAATGGATAAATATAAAATCAATATAAGGCAATGGGAGAGGAGGAGAGAGGGAACAAGCATTTATTAAGCACCTACTATATGCTGGGCACTCTGCTAAGCACTTCATATCTCATTTGAATCCTCACAACATCCCAGGGACATAGGTGCCATTACTGAAATTGAGTCTTCCTGAATCTGATCCCAGAACTCCAACCACCGTGCCACTAGTTGCCCTCAGTGGATTAACCATGGGGGGACAAGATGGCATCAGGAAAGCCCTACTGAAGGACATGGCAACTGAACAAAGCCTTGAAGAGATTTATGAATTCTAAGAAGAGGTGGTAAGGTACAGAAGCATTTCAGATATGTGGGACAACCTTTGCAAAGGCATGAAGATGAGAAATTAAATGTCAGGCAGTGAAAACAGCAAATAGGTCAGTGTGGAATAAAAGTATCTGAAAATCATAGAAAAAAAGAGTAACTGGCCACCAAATTATGATACTACTTCAAATAGAATAGCTGCTTCTTGATTAAAAATTAAAATAATTAAGTAATTGAAATAAAATTAAAATGAAAAATGATCCTAGATCCCAGATGAGCCAATTAACAAGATTTTAATGTTCTAATCTGCTTCAAAAAACTCTGACCTGCCTTCATCCTTTTCAAAAGGTAAGGGCATCATTACCTAATATCATGGGTTTTTTTAGTGTTGGAGAAAGCAATCATAAGTCTTTAGAATATTATACACATAGAAGAAAAGACTAGCACAGTGCTTGCCTGTGTCTTATGGAGCTAAAGAAAGGAAATGTAGTTTTTTTCTTTCTTTTTTTATGTAACTAAAAATAAAAATGGCAGTCCAGAAACGTTTACTCTACAAACCAGATATATAGCCTGTTTATTTGTTCTATGCAACAGGCCTAGAAGGATTGACCAACCTGTATCCCAGAAACAAACTCAGGTAGAGATTCTAGTGGAGTTCAGAAATGGGTCACTGGGAGAACTTAGCCATAGCTGGAGAGGAATACATGGTAATGTCATTTTTTCTCTTTCTCTTTCATAGCTGTAGCCATGTTTCAGGATGCTATTTTAGCTCACGTTTCTAACGAACTTAAAAACTTATGAACTCCATTCTTCTGCCCAATCTAGTGAGGGAGATAGCAGAAGGATTATTATGTCCATTTTTATGGAAAAGGAAACTGAAGTTTATGGAAAAGAAATGAATTAGCTAATGGCACCAGCTCAGAAGAATTAGACAATCCAGCCCTCTCCTAGCTCCAAGTCTAGCACTCTTTTCTCTATACCATGGTCCTTCTCTCCCCACTCCAATCTACTCTCCATTCAGCTAACAAATCGATTTTCCTAAAGCACTGTCATCCCTTATTCAATAAACGTCAGTGACTCCCTATTATCTCCATGTGTTGGTTGTTCCTGAGTCATTTTCAGTCATGTTCAACTCTTTGTGACCCCATGTGAGGTCTTCTTGGCAAGGACACTATAGTGGTTTGCCATTTCCTTCTCCAGCTCATTTTTGTGGCTCAGTTTTTTCAGTCATGTTCAACTCCTTATGATACCATTTGGGGTTTTCTTGGCAAAGGCACTGGAGTAGTTTGTCATTTCCTTCTCCAGCTCTTTTTACAGATGAGGAAACTGAAGCAAACAGGGTTAAGTGACTTGCCTGGGGTCACATTGCTACTAAACTAGTAAGAGGCCAGATTTGAAGTAAAATGGATGAGTCTTCCTAATTCCAAGTCTGAAATTCTATCCACTGTGCTACCTAGCTCCATAATCAAATATAAAATCCTTCACTTGGCTTTAAAAACTTTTCATTACCTGCCACTCCTACCTTTCTGATCTTCTTACACTTACTCCACACTATGAACCCTGAGATCCAGTGACATTGATCTCCTTGCTATTCCTAACATGCAACACTCCATCTCCTGTGTTATCTCTCCTGTCTGGAATGCTCTCCCTCCTCCTCTCTGCCTCCTAGTTTCCTAGGCTTTGATCAGATCTTGACTAAAGTTCCAAGAAGTCTTTCCCCATCCTCCTTAATCTTAGTACCTTCCTCTGGTATTACCTTCAATTTATCCTCTCTCTATAAGTGTGGATATGTGTGTGTAGTTTGTTTATACATAGTTGTTTGCATGTGGTCACCCCACATTGGACTGTGAATTCCTTAAGAAAAGGGACTATCACCTTTCTTCATATCCACCAAGCATAATGCCATTGTGAGTACTTAATAAGTTCAGTGATTGACTGATTGCATCTCAATTACAACCTCTTTGTTGAAGACTTTACTTGAGATTTTTTTTATCTTTTTCTATGTGAAACTAGAGAATGTACATGGGCATGTGTGTGTGTGTGAGTTTAAGAGAGAAAGAGAGAGACAGAGAGACAGAGAGAGAGAGAGAGAGAGATCAGGAAGAAAGGGAATTCTTTCTATCTGTAGCCTCCATACAAGACTTCAGATAGAATATAAGGTTCAGAACTAGGAAGGACCTTAGAATTCATGGAGTTCAAGTCTTTTGTTTTACAGATGAGGAAACAGAATCCCAAGAGGTTAAGTGACTTGCCCTGGGTTACAGAGATGGTAAATGTCATTTATCTCTAAATAAATTTCATATTGTTATATTTTGTCCCTGAGAATTTTTTGGATCCAGGTTCTGTTATACTCACGTTAGCTATTAATCCCAGCTTTGTGTCATTTGCATTTTGAAAAGTATTGCCGTTCAAGTCACCAAGGAAAGTGTGAGCAGTCAAATACATCAAAAGCCTCCTTCCAAGTTGACATTGGACTATTGATGACCCCTCTTTGCATGAGCCCTCTTAACCTGGGTCAAATTTACCTAATTGTGCTATTATTTGCTATTATTTAGCCTACATTTCTCTATCTTGTTTACCATAATATTGTGTGAGATTCATCAAATGTTTTGAATAATAAAAGCAAATTGTATCTGCAGGAAAGGGACAAACATTGATTAAATTTCTGAAGTCCATTTTTTTTTTCTGGAGTACTATTGAGTATGGAGATAATGGAGAGATAAACAACCAGTGGTAGAAGTCTGCAAATTCCAGGAAGCACCAGAATTTTCTCCCCATTGTTCTATTTGGGCATGTATGGATGAAGTCCAGTTCTAACGTGTCACCTTACATACTTCTATCTGAGGTCTTGAAGCTACCAATTGTTTTCTATGAAAAAATTCTGTAGATTTTCCTTGAGCACCAACTCAATATGAATCAGCAGCATTTTATGACTCAAAATGAGTAGCGCCATCTTAGGCTGAGTAAGTTTCAGACCTATGTAGAAAACCATGTCATTGTACTACTCACTGGTCAGATTACATCTGCACTATTGTACTCAGAGCCCAGAGAACAACCAGCATGGTGACACTTTGAGATCTCATCCTAAAGGATCAATGAAAGGAACCAGGAAGTTTTAAGTAGGAGAAAGGAAAACAAACTTGTTGATACAATGGCCATTTATAAGAATTTGAAAAAACTGATAAACAGAACTATGGGCAGAATGATTTTATGTGTGTGTGTGTGTGTGTGTGTGTGTGTGTGTATAATGTATAAGTGTGTGCAGAGATATAGATATAGATATAGATGTGATGACATGTAAAGAAGGATCTTTTGCTATTTTTGTTTTTGTATAAGCAAGTGCCTCTGATTGAATCTTGTCTTTATCAACCAAGAGTCTTTACTAGGAGTACCCAGCTCCAACTTCAGTGAGCTGGCCTTCTTTTGCCAACCTAGTTTCACTCAGGGCTGCTATTTGGATGCAATACTGTTGAGTTCTTTTGCAACAAGAGCAGTTCTTCTTTCAGATCTACTGGATTTTGTGTTGTCTATTAGTGTGCACACATTCCATATACCATTGGTGAGTGGAATCATCTTTGCAGATAATTTCGTGCCTTTTTTTGTATTTCAACCATAGAGTGGGATTCTCCACCTGCTGTGGCAACCAGGTCAGGGTTGGGTAAGTAGGCAATGTTTAGGGTGCCTTTTCTATCCCCTTTCCTTACTCCAGGAGGTGAGCAGTGTGATCCTTAACAGGCTGCTCAGACACCCGGGGGCTACCAAGTCCCACTACTGCTTCCAGTGAGAAACAACCCTATGGCCTGGGCTGTTTTATATGCTGTGGATAAGTTCACTTACCTTGGTAGTGTACTTTCCAGGGATGTATACATTGACAATAAGGTTGATGCATGAATTGCCAGAGCTAGCTCAGTGTTTGGGAGGCTCTGAAGAAAAGTTTGGGAGAGAAGAGGTATTAGACTGATTACCAAACTGAAGGTCTACAGAGCCTTTGTGCTGACCTCATTGTTGTATGCCTGTGAAACATGGACAGTCTACCAGCACCATGCCAGGAAACTGAATCACTTCCATTTGAACTGTCTTAGGAAGATTCTGAGGATCACCTGGCAGGATAAGGTACCAGCACTGAGGTCCTTGCTCAAGCTGAACTGCCAAGCATTCACACTATGCTTCAAAGAACACAACTCCAATGGGCTGGCTACATTATTCAAATGCAAAATGTATGCTCACCAAAAAGACTATTTATGGAGAACTCACATGGGGCAGGTGATCACATGGTGGTCAGAAGAAGACATCCAAGGACACTCTCAAGAACTTTGGATTTGACTGTGCAACGTGGGAGACAACTGGCACAGCACGTCCACATCAGAAAATGTGCTGTGCTCTATGAGCAAACTAAAATTGAGACAGCCCAAAGGAAATATAGGGTGCTTAGGTTTGGAGTAACCACCCCAAATATTCTCATGGACTATCTGTGCCAAATCTGTGGTAAAGCATTCTGAGTTTGTATTGGTCTAATCAGCCACAGTCATACACATTGAAACTTCACTTTATTATGGTGATGTCATTTGGGTCCTCTTCAAGAAGGAAGGACAACAACCAACCAACTAGGAGTAAAGTATAGAAACAAGAGTTTCTTTAACTAGAAACAGTATATGTATTTGTATGGTTAATTATTTTAATGTGATTAAAGATCTTCCCCACCCATTAATGGGTCTGTCCATTAAGGGGAATTTGTAGGAAGGACACCTTTTGTTAAGTTTCTAATGAGGCATTAGTTCTTAAGGGTTATGATACCCTCTGGCTCTAAAAAATGTATAAATACTCTGAGGGTGAGGTTTTATTTGGGGCTTACTGACTAGAAATATTTTATTTGGCCTGACAAGATTCTGGGAAGTTGGAGAAATTGCTAAGGAGCTCCCCTAGCTTTGAAAACCCAGATTTTGGTGCTTCTCTCTCTGGTAACTATGAATGTATGGTCAGGCAGTTCTATCTGTCTGTTGATTTGTGATGTATATATTTCTTACTGTCAGACAGTTTGGAAGCACTGTCTGTTGATTTAGATTTCTTTGTATTTTCTCTGAAGGTCAGGGTGCTGACTTTCTCCCCTGAACTAAGTGAATGATGTATGTGCTTGATTAAAGTGATTGTTGACCCCTCAAAAGTTACTTTCCTTCTAAAAATGCAGATCTAAGAAGCTGTGACAGGAGGCCCCCCTGTGTATGTTGGGGTACTCACTGTTACAATATGTGAATATGTATATGTATGTGTATGCATATTTGTGTGTATGTGTGTGTATACACATACATACATACATACATACATACATGTGTGTGTGTGTGTGTATGTGTGTTTGTATTTAATGGTAGCCATCCCTGGCAGGAGGGGAAAGAAGGAAAAAAGTTATATAATAACTTTAATATATATTCAAAAGGACTAGTAAGTTATACATAATAGATTTGCTGTTTCATGTGCAATCATCTTTTTTTCCAATTCTATGTTATGGAAATGCTTTTTTTCTTAAGTTCAGAATAAAATAAATATTTTTTTAAAAAGGAAAAGAAAAGTTATGATAAGAAAGGATTAGACTTGTTCTGCTGAGAGTAAAATGCTGTCAGAAATGAGTGAGAAGCAACTAGGTGGTTCAGTGGCTAGAGCTCTGGGCCTCAAATCAGGAGAATTTAAGATTAAATCTAGCCTTAGACATTTACTAACTGAGTGACTCCAGGCAAGTGACTTAACCTCTTTTTCCTCAGTTTCTCCATCTATAAAAAGAGGATGATAACAGTTCTCAGAGTTGTAAGGAGAAATGGAGGTGTTTGGCTAATGCATAGCCAGTTTTAAAGAACTATATGAATGTTAGATTCTATTATTAATAGTTTCCAAAATGACAGAGTTAGGCTCAATGTGAATAGGCTATAATGACCAAAGCAGCAAGAGGTTAACTGTATCTGATGAGTCAGCCTGACAGGACATTTATTCAGGTTTGAGGCAAGAAAGGAGCCCACTCTTTGCCAGGTCATCAATTAAGACTGTTTATAGACAAGGCTACTCAGCAAAACTATGTAGACTTCATAGTGTAATCACCTCTGGTTTCAGATTGCCAAAATATCACAGTTATAATAGCAATCCCCGCCAAGCCACATATCTGGCACATTCACTTTCCAGTGTCCCTGCATTTTATGAACAGCATTTGTAAGACATGACTATTGACATGGAACATGCTTTGCCTATAGCATGGTTGGTTCTCTTTCACTGAGGTTTTCATCTAAAGGTAAAAGTTCTGTTCTCAAAAGGCCATAGAAAATAAATTTACTGTCCTGAATTCAGCTTGCTAGCACAGATGATTGATTCATACACCTTATACAACCTTCACTGTTGACATGTAATAGGTTCAATTTCCATTCTAGAAACTTAATACCATTAATTCATCATCCAAATTGCCCATTTACAACATATTAAGATCTTTCATTTCAAGTTGATTCGGGTTGAACTTGGCTAATAAAATGGTGGTTCATTTTTTTTTTAAAGAAATGCTCTATAAATCCATAACCATGGACTTGAGTTAGAAAGTTTAATAAACAAACATTAAAACTCTGAGAGAGGACATGAACATTTAGAAGAGCTATTTCCTCAATTGCATTAAAGTTCTTATCAGAAAAAGGATCTAATAAAGGCAAGTGTGAGCTAACTGGTAGACTATGAAAAAAGCAAAGTTTGGTTTTACTGCAGTCTCTTCTTGAAGCAGTACGCTAACTAGGGAAACATGGGACAAATGGGGATTTTCTTCTAAAACACTAATGTCTGGGGAAAATTTTTTGCCCCATGGTAAACTTTACACATATGCCTGCCCCTCATACTGGTCTAAACAAAACTACCCTCAGGAAGCCATTGCTGTGGCACTCCTCCCCAAACTTACCCTCCTCTCTGACTCCTGAGTGGGAAGGGGCCAGACCATTTCCTCTCTTGGCACAATTATATCCCCAAATATTCTGTGCAACAACTGGATCCCTCCACCACCTTAACATATCAAATGTTTTTCATTATAGTTAGAGGAGAAAAAATAAGCCCAGTTAGAGCTCTGCTCTGCAGTGCTGAACTTCATTAACCACATCACTTAACTTCTCTGTTCCTTAAGCTTGAGACAAAAATGTGAATAATCTATATTTTTCCACACATACCCCTCCACTAGGGAGCATGTACATAATAACATGTGTCAGCAAATCAAGGGTAGATCTGGGAAAGAAAGTTCTTGACTGAATCTAAAAGGCAGAGTTTGGTTTCCTTTTCCAGCCATGAAGAGCAGGGAAACTTTAAATAACATACCTCACCTTTCTCAAAAAATAAAACCGAAATCCCTTTCCTGTCTCCCAGACCTACAGGCATTAAAAAGCCATAAAGGCTTTTATTTATCTATTTTTTAAGTATCCAGCTGCATTTATCCCTCTTTGGTCTATTAAAGTTTCCCAGACAATATTTCTGACATGTGAAATCGCTAGCTGCATATTATTTGGTAAAATAGTAGAGTGTTTCTATACTTTTTCATGTGCACCAATGGTTGCTTTAAGAACTTGTCTTAGGATGCTTGTTTAAGGCTCATTCCAAGGAGAAGAAACTTGGCTTCTTACTGGAGGAGGAAGGGAGTGGGGGGTCTGGAGGCAAGCCAATCCTTGAATCACTTGCACCTGGGCTTGAGAAACCTCTGGAAGTGCCAGATTTTTCTTTTTATCCCAAGTGTGTGAATTTATTATGATTAACTAAAGATGTTGTCTGTTCAGAAGACACCAACCTTTTGCCCTTAACTTGATTCCAAACTGCTTATTTTCACAGGAGAACTCATCTACAGGGTCTGACAGCACATGATGTACTCATTCTCACAATTTTAACAGTCAAAGGTGAAAATTAAAGAATGTCACTTCAACTTTGACCTATAAAGAGAAAGAAGAATTATGCTGCATCAAGCTTATGTTGGGAAAGGCAGCATAAGCCCAAAGAAGAAAAAAGTCAATGTAGGTTTGGATGTAAATAAAATACCTTTCAATATAACAATAACAAAAATAGCTAATATTTATATAGTGTTAACTATGTGCCAAGTACTGTGCTAAGCACTTCACTACTACTACTACTACTACTACTACTACTACTACTACCACCACCATACCCCTACTACTTTTACTACTACTGCCACTACTATTGCTTGTACTACCACTACTACTTTTACTACAACTCCTTCTACTAAGAAGAACAAGAGTAACTGATATTTATATAGTGGTTACTATGTGTCAAGTACTGTGCTAAGAACTTTCCAATTATTATCTCATTTGATATTTACAATAAGCCTAGGAGAGATTCTTACAGATGAGGAAACTGAGACATACAAATTAAGTGACTTGTCCAAGGTCACACACTTAGTAAGTGTCTGAGGCTAGATTTCATCTCAGGTCTTCCTAACTCCAAGCCTGACACTCTATCCAATGTGGCCCCTAGTTGCTCATATGTTTTCAAAATTTTCAAGGAAAACTTCACTAATTTAGAAAAACCTCTATGAATTTGTGAAAACTTTAAACTATTGCTATTTCTACAAAAGAAATGAAGTTAATTTTCAAGTACATGTCATAACTAGAACTAGGAATGTATGTGGTACTGCGGATACAGTACCAGAGGTGGATGTCTCAGAAACTCAATTTGTGACTGTGCAAGTCATTCAACCTCTATTTGCCTCAGTTTCCTCACCTGTAATATAGGGAGAATAACAGCACGGTTATTCCCACGGTTGGGAAGATCAAATGAGATAGTTGTTATAATTTGCCTATAGAATATAAGTTCCTTGCAGTCACGGACTGTTTTATTTTTGTCTTTGTGACTCCAGACTAATACAAAGCCTTCTATATATTCAAATGTTCAACAAATGTTTATTGAATTAAATTTAATAAATTGTCTGAGATAATGTACTCAAATAAAAACAGGATTTTTAGACCATCAGTAGCTATAAGCATGTATTGGAATATTTCTAAAATATTTTGAGAAATATTGGAAAAGGTTAATTTATCAAATATCCCAAATCTAATTTATGCTATTAATTTACTTAGTAAGTCCTCTCCTCATAGGAGGGGCCAAAGTTAACATCAACCTGCCTTCATCTGTATTATTAGGAATTGCAAATTAATGGAATTCAAATTAACAAAGTTTTACACTAGAAACAACTTGCCTTAATTCCCTCTTCTTCCCTTCCCTCCACATCCTTTCAAGGAAAAAATGAACAGAGTTATTATCTTCCAGTCACAGTGATTTCCACATATTGGCTCTGGGTACACTTAGAACCTATTCCACATCCATTTGCTTCTCTCTCCATAAAAATCCCTGAAGGCTGTGTCATAAACCAAGGCTTTTTGAAACATGCTTCCACAGCTTGAAGGTAAGGTGATGTTTCTCAGGAAGTCATTGCCTATTTCTCTTTCATCACAGGCAAACATTCACCATAAATTGTAATAATATTAGAGTTCAAAAGCAAAAAGATAAATGGGAAAAATTTCTCAGGTGGCAATTTTATTTTGTTTGTAGAGGTATTTTGAAACATTGGGATTCAATAATACATTTAGAAAAATTGAAAGAATAAGCCCTAACACTTTTCAACTTTTTCCTTCTGTGAAAATATAGTGTTAGAAAAAACAAAAGTTATATGAAGTTTTAAAAGTTACTTGCCTCAGGAATAAACATATATATATATATAAATATATACATATAAACATATATATAAATATATATACATAGGCATTGTTGGAAGTAGATTTTATTATTTATTTGATACCTACAGAATATAATATTTAAAATATGAGAATAAACATTTTCAAAATACGCCACTGAGATCTTATCACCAAAAGGTGACAAGATCTTGTTTCATTAGATTATATGAAGGAAAGAGGGTTGGAATTGCCATACAACAACAAGCATTTATTGATCACCTACTATGTCCCTATCACTATGCTAGGTGCTGAGTATACAAAGAGAAAAATGAAACAATTCTTTCCTTTGATGAGCCAATATTCTGCCAGGGGAGGCAACAAGTACATAAAAAAGGGATACAAAATAGATACGTGGTGTTGAAGGGCAAGGATAGGATGTTAGTAATTGTAAAGCATCAGCAAAGGTTTCATCTAGAAGCACTTAAGCTTCATCTTAGAGGAATCCAGGGATTCTAAAAGGTAGAGGCAAAGAGTAAATACATTTGAGGCATGAGGGATGCCCAAAAAGGCAAACTGACAAGAAATGGAATGTTGCATATAAGAAACAAGAAGAAGACTGACTACAATGGACTATAGAACACGTGAAAGGGAGTGTATCAGAAAGCACCCAGACACACATCCAGGATGGCCTGCTGCACAGGTTCTCAGATCTACTTTTCTAAAAGGAAAACAACTTTCGAAGGATCAACAATCTTCTTCAATCACATATACCAACAGAGAAAATATGGAGAAATAAAGACCAAGATACAGGGCTTCTAACTGACTGACCATAAGCAATACATACATCACAGATCAACAGACAGATCCAACTGTCTGACCATTACATATAAACATAGTTACCAGTAACATCTGAGTTTTCAAAGCTGGGGGGCTCCTTAAGAGGTACCCAGAGTCTTTTCTGGCACATAAACCTTCTTTCAAAGAGTAAGCCCCCAAAGCAAAACCTCACCTCACACACACACACACACACACACACACACACACACACACCTCCTTTAATCCAGCTTCCCTTAATGGGCTCTACCTGAGGACTATTAATGGGTGGGGAACATCTTTAACTCTCATTGCCTGTGATTGTTTACATTATAGGGAGTAGTATGAAATAGGATGTATGGTCAATCAATTTATAAGCATTTATTAAGTGCCTACTATATTCCAGGCACTGTGTTAAGTACTGGGGATACAAAAGACACAAAAAATTGTCCCTGCCCTCAAAGAGCTCACAATTTAATAGGGAGGGAGAACAACAAATATATAAAAACAACTTATAAATAAGATGAATAGAAAATAGTATAAACAGAGAAGGTACTAGAATTTAGAGGGACTAGGAAAGGCTTCCTATAGAAGATGGGATTTTAGTTGGCACTTAAAGGAATCTAAGGTAACCAGTAGGGTAAAGATGAGGAGGAAGAACCTTGAAAGCATGGAGGAAAGTGAGAGAAAATGCTTTCAACTAATTGTTGTGTTTGTCCTTCGATTTTGAAGAGGACCATGACATCAGGGACATGAAGGCATGACTTGCAGTTGACTTTGATTTGAATGAGGGAAGGTTGTGCAAGGTCACAAACCTCACTCTCTCCTCCAGAGCTATGTGAGTCCAGTGACCAGATGTTCATCAAGAGGACTGGAGATGGCTCAGGATGCAATGAGAGACCCTGGTCCTTTTTAGGCTAAGGCCTTTTCAGGTTCTTACTTTGAATGAGGTAGCACCCATTCAGCAAATAGACCTCTTTAAGAAATGAGACATGAGATGTCCCCTTTAATTTAAAAAAAATCAAATTGGGAGGGGAAGAACCTCAGAGTTGCTACTTAAAAGAGAAACAGTTACTATTGACATCCATATAGGAGGAATGTCTACCAGGATCTCCCACCACGTTGGCTAGGTTAGTCATTTTCCTTAAATGTTTTTGAAAGTATCCTTAAGATTTAACTGGTTTGAGATACTGAACACTAGGGCTATTGATATAATTTCCTGGTCACCTGAGTATGAAAAAGATAGGACACAAGTAGGTGGTGAAAATACAGTTTCTGTACCTTGGGTGCAGGCATCATTTACTACTGGAAAGCCATAGGAGATGGAGGGGCAGGGAGTTGTTCTGTTTTTGGTCTGCTACATCTGTAACAAGATAGCCTCAAGAGTTGACATCTATAGCTTTACCTCTGGATTATATGTAGTAACAATGGGAACCAGTACGTGATAGTTCTGCTGGTATAAGATAGTCCTTTTCATACAAGGAAATTCTACAGAGGTCAGCTTGTTCTTGTAATAGGTAGAGAGAGTTTGCCTTACTAGGGCCCACTCATGAGTTATTGCCAGAGATAGGGTCTTTGGGCTGGGGAGAGACATGATCCAAGGACCCTATCAGACAGATATTGACATGTAGTAGATGACTTCATCCATCTGGGAGAATTTGTGGGAATTCCCTGTATCAGGGCAAAACAACAATTCTATTACTTGGAGTCTTGAAGAATTGCCCAGAATACTGAAATTAAATGATTTACCTATTGTCACAAAATATGTGTACAAGGTAGAACTTTAATTCAGGATTTCCAGTCTCTAAGGCTGTACTTCTATGCTGTATGCCACATCGACTCTGAAAATGATATACTTGTACTAAGTACTTCCCAAGATATTTGTAAGAATGAAGAGGTAATGCCTGAAAATGCCATATAAATATTATTATTAGAAACTCTCCCCACTTTAATCCTCCTCCAATGCCTCATCATGGTGTGAAGATGATCCTTTGGGAAAGTTATGCCCGAAAAGTGTAAATTCTACTTGGTTCTGCAGAGCTAGAAAGACTGTGTGTACCTCTTGGAACAGACCACATATCTACTTTCTGAGGACCTAGAAAAGTTCGAAGAGGTTCATTCATCACCAAGAAGTTAGCCACCAAATGAGAGCTGTTTGTTTGTCAAAGTCATTCATGAAAGAGCTTTAACTCTTGTGCATCACCTTCTGTTTCGTGTGACAAACATGGAATGAAATGATACTAAGAATCATCCAATGTCAAGACCAGCTACTAAAAATGTAATTATTGGTACTTTTAAAATGTGATCGCTGTCCAATCTCATTAAATAGATCAGAAGACATAATCTGAAGTCAGATAGAAAAATAGCTCACACAATCTCTCCAGAGAGATGAAAAGAGTTGGTGGAACTGTTTAATTTTTTTTTCAAATCCTTTGTTGAAACGATTTAGCCAAATTGCCTTGTAGAGAATATGTCAAATGAACAAAAAAGAATTTAAGTGCTTGCTATGTACAAAATATTATACTGAGCAGTGAGAATACAAATTAGAAAAGGCAGATATTTCCTGCTCTCAAGGACCTTACACTCTAATGAGGGAAGTGAGACATATGGATTTTATGATAAAAGAACTCAGGCAAAGGCAAACCTATCCCAGCATGCTGTGCAGCATGTAGTTGATTAGGAGAAACTGGTACTATGTCAGTGGAAACTAGTCAACCTTGGCCCAGTATGCCTAGAGATTTTGTGAGACTTATTTTTCCCATGTTGGAGCTCTTGTAGGTGATTATTTTGTTCCTTCCCCTCAATGTACTAGAGGTGAGGGGGATTAGAGAGAGATTAAGTGGAATTAAAATGTAATCCCTCAGGAATGCGTGTGAAATCATTTCTCTTTTCCTTTGGTAATTGTTTTAATGCTGATTAAATGTTTTACTTTTTAAGTGTATGTTCTTTGACTAGTCTATCAATAAGGGTGCAAAATGAGTTCATTTGATTTTAGAGGTTGTTCCAGGATAGAGACTTGAGCCAAAATGAGATACTCTTATGTTTAAAAATAGCCCATAATCTACCCAGCATTTCAGAATCCAGAGCTGATTGATTCACGTGCTATATTGTGAAGATAATCACACCTTACACACCAATATCCATTGATGATGACAGATAAATAAAGTTCTTTGAAAATGTTTATAGCATCCTTCTAACTGGGTCAATAAAACTTGAAGTAGGCAGAGAGAATGAGGAAAACTAGGATGGAAAATATGATTGAGAATCAAGAAGGGAAAGGGCTAAGAGACTAGCAGAAGAAGGTTTATGCCTTGATAATATGAATATTTTCTTCAAAAAGAGAGTTAAATATACCTGAGATATCTCAAATTCCACACCTCTAAAACAGAACTCATTATTTCCCCACAAGGGTTTCTCTCCACCAAACTCTATGTCTGCCCAGAAGACTTCCATGCTTCTACTCTCCCAATTTTGAGCCTTAGTATTTTCTTTGATTCCTCATTCTCTCTTACCACATTCCTCATTCTCTCTTACCATACATATGCAATCAGTTGCCAGATGTTGTTTCTATCTTCATAATATCCTTTGCATGTGATTCCTTATATCCATTCATATAGTTGCTACTTTACACCAAGTTCATATCACTCCTTACATGTGCAATATCATCCTAACTGGTCTTCCTGTCTCTAGGGATCTAATTTGTCCAAACCAGCCTCCATACCACTGCCAAAGTTATTTTCAAATTGCACAGGTGGTGTTTCTCCTCTACTTCAGAATTTCTTCTAGGATCAAAAATAAACCTCTTTCTTTGACTTTCAAAGCCTCAACCTGATCCCAACCTATCTTTCTAGCCTTATTAGACCCCTCCCCTTCCATTCCTCAAAGATTCAGGTAAATTGGTTTTCTCTCCATTCCCTCTACATGTCACTTCATCTCTTACCTCCATGTTTTTGCATTGGGTAATTTCCTATTCCTAGAATGCGCTCTCTCTTTATTTCTAATGCCCCATCTCCTATTGTCCTCCAAGCCAAGGGTATTTTGGTAAATATTAATACACATTAATAAATTATAAAAATATATAATATAATTAATATAATATAATAAATTATAAAAATTAATACACATTAATAAGCATTAATTCACATCCAGGAGATGTGTGTATGACATTCTTTCTCAAAGACCAAATCTTAAACACAATTTGCTATGGATCACATGGATTGGTCCCTGACCAAGCACCACTTAATGGTTATTTTTTTTTGGTCCCTCCTGGCTCACAGTGAATGTAAACAGTAACTGTTTCTCTTTTGACCCACAACTCTGAAGATATTTCCCTCCCAATTTGATATTTTCATTAATAAAAGGGGCCATTCCCTGACTCACTTCTTAAAGAAACCTATTCACTGAATGGACATTACCTCACTCAAAGTGAGCACCTGAAAAGATATCAACTTAAAAGGGCCAAGGTCTCCCATTGCATCCTGGGTCATCTCCAGTTCTCCTGATAGACATCTGGTCACTGCACCCAGATGGCTCTGGAGGAGAAAGTGAGGCTGATGACTTGACATAGCCCTCCCTCTCTCAAATCAAAGTCAATTGTAAGCCATGTCATCATCTCCCTGATATCATGGTCCTCTTTGAGAACAAAGGACAAGCCACAATTATTTACATTTTCTACATAACTTTCCTAAGTTGAGACAACCAACACATAAAATTATAAATCAAGCCCTGATTTTAGTGTTTGCCAATTTCCAAGGTTTAAATGTTCACATTAAAAATTTAGCATTCAGCTCTAATAAGGTGATGAGAGCAAGATTCAACACATCACCACATCCATCACTCACTAACCATTTTGTGTTTAGTCTATATCTGTTCTGCATAAATTGCTATATGTACATAGAGTTTTCCCTAATAAAATGTAAGATCCTTGAGAGCAGGGATTTCATTTCATCTTTTCATCCCCAGGTTCTTAAAACAGAGCTCACCATACAATAGGTTGGATTGATTGTTTGATTGGATATAAATACCTAGAGGCAGAACTGTTTTAAATGAAATTACTGATTTACTATAACAGATTCAAGATGGACCAGCCATTTCAGCTGCCTTTGTGCAGTCAGAACTATTAGGGCAAAGATCAACATAAACAATCAATTGGAAGAAAAAATAGAAAAAAGAAAGAGATGTTATTGCAGTACCAATCAGACCTGTTTTAAACAAATCATTCACTCAAAATAAAGGGAAACAATATTAATGAAGAAATGTTTTATCTTTTCCCCCAGCCTTCTTCCTAACTTCCCTGTTTCTACTGAGGTCACTGATGACCTCTCAGCCACCCAAGTTTGCAACCTTGGACTCATCTTTGAGTCCTCAACCTCGCAAATTCTATACATCCAATCAATTTCCAAACCTTGTAAATTCTGCCAGCATAGTATCTCTCACAATTGACCTCTTTTCCCCTTAGATGACACATTTTCTGATACTGCCAATACCAGCCTCCAAATTCTATCATATTAACTTTGTATATGTGTATTTTGCATACATGTAAGCTTCTTGAGTGAAGGTACTGTTTCATTTTTGTCTGTTACCTCCAGCACCTAGTACAATGCCTGGCATATAGTAGGTGCTTAATAAATGTTTGTTGTATAAGTGATAAAGGAAAAAATAAGTTGAGCAAAACTTGCCCACATATTACCTAAGTCAGAAAGTATACAATATTTTCATATCTAGAGTTCTCCCTCTCTAAAAAAAAAAAGATGGGAGGAAAATATTTTTTCCTCTATTTTCTCCATCTCTGATCTTGGTCACTATAATTATACAATATTCAGTGTTGTTTGTTTTGAGACTTTCAACTTTCATTCTATTCTTTGTTATAAGGAATGGCTCTGTGGGTAGATGAGAGGAAAGGTTTATGAAGGTGATATAAAAATAAGAAATCAATAAAAAAATCATTTAAGCAAAGAAAAATACCAGAAGGTCAAGCCATAAGAAGAATGACAAGGATGGATCCAGAATTATTCCATACCTAAGAAAAGGGCACTCAAGAAGTAGGTCAGGCTTAAGGACTAAGAAGGTGAGAATGAGACATGCTGAGAGACATTTGTGGCTGATGGCTCCTGACTGTCAGAGCTGGGTTTGAGTGCCTCTCACCTGCATTATGGTTCTCTAGTACTTTGCCCAACCGATCATTAAAGTGCCTCAACCTCCCCAAGCCCTCCTATATGACCAAGCCTTGACAAACAAAGGAAAAGCTGTCTCATTTCTCGATTGCCTTGCCAAATTCACATTTCCTGGGTCATTTCTTGGTTCTCCTCTCTTACTGCCGAGTTGAGTTTTCCTATTATGCAGCATTTTATCAAGGTCAAACTCAAAAGGTAAGTCATATATTTCCATAGTAAACTTTAACTTTAGCAATAAATGCCAACTCCTTGGAGTCCTAAAAACTTGAGATTTCAAGTCTGATTATTTGATTCTGAAATGAGTTACTATAAAAATGAAACCAAATCACAGTATCCTATAGCTGTATAAAGGATCTCTGAAGTCACCCAAGTTTAACAGATACCAGAACAAGAATCCTCTTAAAATATAACTGACAAGAATTTGCCCGACTTTTGCTCAAAGATCTCTAGGGAGAAGTAGAGGCCTAACTAGCAGTTTTGTTGTTTACAGGCAATCTATTTGAAGAGACGATGTGGGTGGAGTTGGGGACAAATAGGGGCTCCCTTGAGTTAGGAAGAAATTGTGTCATCTGGTAACTTCCTATTGGAACTGAATATTCTCACTAGGGAGGTATTAAGCTTATTTGTTGCTATCCAAAAAGAATAGATGAGTGGGAATACTTGTAGCACATAGTAGGACAAAGCCCAGTTCTCTCACCCAGATTGGGGGTGGGCATGCACACATATACAAACATGCACACTACACACACATTCACACATGGTACAATATGTTTAGTGTGTGAATATGTGTGTATAAATACATATGTGTATTTTACATATGTGTATATTAGAGTGCTGAATTCTGGGGAACTCACTACCTGCTTAGAGAGTTCCTTCTACTTTTGGATAACTTCATGTGTTAGAATTTTCTTTCAGTTAAGACTAAATTTGCTTCTCTACCACTGTAAATACAGAATCATCAATTAAGAGACAGAGGGATGTTATAATTTGCCCATTTTACAGGCAAGAAAACTAAGGCAAAAAAAGGTTAAATTATTTGTGATTTCCCCAGGTTCACATATAGAGGCAGATATGTGATACAGTGGATAGAGCAATGAACCCAGAGACAGGATGACTTGAGTTCAAATCAAGCCTTAAGATACTGACCATCTGTATGCCCTGGGCAAGCCACATAACATCTATCTTCATTTGTTAAGTAGTGGTAACAATAACACGAACCTCCCAGAGTTGTTGTGATGGTAAAATAAAATGATATTTGCTAAGCACTTTGCTAACTTTAAAAGTATTTTGTAAATATTTGTGCTTGTTATCTTCACCATATTATTGTTAATATTAATATCATTAATATTACATAATACATATGTATTATGTGATTAACATGTAATTATATAATCATATGTGTTTCATAATATTGAATAATTTTATTATTAATAATATCACATAGGTTGCATCAGGAATAGATCTCAGGACTGCTGAAAAACAGTTCAGTGCTGGCAATTCCATATCCTAGTATATTTCCCAAAGCTATTCACATTCAACATTTAGGTTTTTCACTCTTCTGGTGAAAGGCAATACATTCCTGCTTGCCTAAAGTTGGAAACAGTGTTTGATTATAGATTTAGATGAAAGGTACACAGCTACCCTTGTTTTCCTATGTCTTATCTGTGTCTTCAGATAAAGGAGTTTAGAAGACAATGAGAACTCAGTCAACCAAAGTCTAAGAAAGAGGGTAAAAGGGAGAAAATTAAGTGAGGCCCAATTCTGCAGAAATGTCTATGTTGTTTGTTACGGTTGAGCCAGCAATAAAGCAAGCCTCCTTGGCAAATACATTTTTTCTGAACAATCTCATTGTTAAGAACATTTTTGGTCAGACTTTTGAGCAAGCCACTGAACTACTTGGTGCCTCAGCATTGTCACCTTTAAATTACAAGGAATGACACTGTCCATTGGTTTACCTTATAAAATACTTAAACATATCGCAAAAGTCAATATGATGACATTTTATTTCCACGCTTTATACGCACATTTCTCATTGGCTAGACTTCTGGTGATGATGATAAATTTCTCCGAACTTAACTGGGCTACTTCCAATGCAGCAAACACTGGGCTTGGACTCAAAGCTTTTCTAATCGAGAAGCATGTGCCAGACATCATGTTTCACTGGCATCACCTTGGAGAGCTCCACTACAAGGAGGAAACACAGTAATAATACTGTTGTTATTGTTACTGTGGTTTAGTCATTTCAGTCATGTCTGACCCTTTGTGAACTCATTTGGGGTTTTCTTGGCAAAGATATTGGAGTGGCTTGCGATTTCCTTCTCTGGCTCATTTTAGAAATGAGGATACTGAGGCATACAGGGTTAAGTAACTTGCCCAAGGTCACACAGCTAGTCAGTGTCTGAGGCCAGATTTAAACTCATGAAGATGAGTCTTCCTGATTTCAGGACTGGCATTCTATCCATTGTGCCACCTAGCTAGAACTTACATGGCATTTTAAGGTTCACAAGACATTTTACAAATATGATCTCATTTTGTTCCTACAGCAAGGCTGGGAAAGAGGTGCTAGTATTATTTTCATTTTACAGATGGGTAAAGTGAGGCTGAGACTAACGTTAAGTCAGGGCTAGTCACATACCCGAGCTTGCATTTGACCTTAATTCTTCCTGATTGTAGGTCCACTGTGGATTCTATCCACTGTTCTCTATACATTTTACCCTGTAGCTTTACAGATTTCAATATAAGAAAGTTATAAAACAAACCAACAGATGAACAAGTGAAAAAGCAACAGTCTGTTAAATATTTTCTGCTGTCACTTCAAACCCCCCAAATTCAATTTTGAACTTTCTCAAACTGGTTACCTTTCTCCCTTCTTTATTTCTATTGATCTCTCTACCACTGACAGAAAGTGACATTCCCATCACTTAGACCCATATCACTGGGGTCAGCTACCTTTCTTCCATCTCTTAAACGAACAACTAGGTGGCACAGTGAAGAGACTTGGAATTAGATCTAAGTTTAAATCCTGCCCCAAATAATTACTAGCTATGTGAGCCTTTTACGCACTATGTGTTAGAGACACTCTCTTAATCTCAGTTTTCTTATCTATAAAATGGGGAAAATAATACATCTACATTACAGACTTGTTACGAGGATCAAGCGAGATCATATTTGTAAAGCACTTTGCAAACCTCAGTGGTTTGCATTGTCTTCCACAAGGGCTCTTGTCAGGAGATCATTTATAAACTAAACTGTAAAATACTACATACATTTTACTGTGATTATTATGATAGGCACCCAATATTTAATGGAAAAGGAGTCATCTCTCAGCAAGGTCACCTGTATTAACACTGAAACAGCAGACAAGAAATCTCTAATTGTGGTAGAGATTACATTTATAGACAATTTACCTCTCTGATTATGCTAATTGGGCAGCTAAGTGATTTCAGTGGACAGAGCCCTATGCCTGGAGTCAGGGAGACTTGTCTTCAAAACTGACCTCAGACACTTATGAGCTGTGTGACTTTGGGCAAGTCACAACCTCTGTTAAGCTCTATTTTCTCAACTGTAAAATGGATGCAACAATAGCAACTAACTTCCTTGTTTTAAGGATCAAGTGAGACAGTATTTATAAAGCACTATGCTTGGCACATAGTAGGTGCTTAATAAGTACTTGTTTCCTTCCATCTCTACTTAAAATTTAATTTATATATTTTAAAAGTTATATATTATTATGTAAAAATTATACATTAGTCATCATTCATTTTCTGATAAGTAAATAACAGGATTTGAGGTTAGGGGCCTGCAATCCAGAAGGATTGGTCCTTGATTGGACTAAGAAGAAACTGAATCAGGAACCAGAACATCTGACTGAATCTTAGCTGTGCTGCTTACTATATGTATGAATAAGGCAAGCAGTTTCAATTCTTTTGGCCTCAGTTTCCTCATCTGTAAAAGGGTAGTTGTACTATAACGACTTTCAAGGGTCCTTTCAGTTTTAAATCCTATGATTCTAAGTCAGCTTAGTCAGATTTTTAGGGCAGATCATCCTTGTGTACACAACTGTATGCTGACTATAAAAGAGAGATTAAAAGATTTTCTTTACATGGGATATATATGTATATATATAGTATTATTATATACATATATAATATAGGGAGAAATAATAGCAATGCCTTAGATTCAAAGGCACTTTAATATTTTACAATGTGCTTTATCTCATAATAACTTTAATAACTCTTGTCATAATTTGTAATAACTTGTAACAACTTTTAATAACTCTTGTAATCATTCTTCAAAAGAGTCAGGATATTCAATTTTATGGATAAAGTAACTGCAGATCAACGAAGAAACTCACCTAAGAATAAAAGCTAAGCAACAGAGTTAGCATCCAAGCCTAGATGTTCTGAATCTTGCTCTAAGTTACTGTCCAAATTCAATCAAATCTCTCTACTTTAAAAAAAATCTAATATTCTATTTTCTCCAACTTTATGCAAAAATAATTTTAACATTCATTTTTTTTATTTTGAGCTCCAAATTCTCCTCCTCCTTCTTTTCACCCCTCTTAGAGAAGGCAAGCAATTTGATATAGATTGTACATATGTAGTCATGTAAAACATAATTCCATATTAGTCGTATTATGAAAGAAAAGAAACCAAGGAGGGAAAGCATGAAAAAGAAAGTTAAAAAAGAGTATGCTTCAATATGTATTCAGACTCTATTTCTCTGAAGATGGATAACATTTTTCACCATAATTCCTTCAGAATGGTCTTGATTTGCCAAGAATGACTAAGTCATTTGCAGTTGATCATCAGAAAACATTGCTCTTCCTCTGTACAATGTTTTCCTGATTCTACTCATTTCACTTTACATCACTTCATGTAAGTCTTTCTAGGTTTCTCTGAAAGCATCCTGCTTATCATTTCATATAGTACAATAGTATTCCTTCACAACTAAATACCACAACTTGTTCATCCATTCCCCAATTGATGGACATTCCATTTATTTCCAATTTTTTTGCCACTATTAAAAGAGTTGCTATAATTATTTTTTTTCATATAGAACCTTTTCCTTTGTGTTTTTTAATCTCTTTAGGATATAGACCTAATAGTGCTTTTCAAAGAGTATAAGTGGTTTTATAGCCCTTTGGGCATAATTCCAAATTACTCTCTAGAATGTCTGAATCAATTCATAACACATAGTGTCTCAATTTTACCACATCCCCTCCAACCTTTCGTCATTTTCCTTTTCTATCATATTAGCCAATCTGATAGGTGAGGTATAATACCTCAGAGTTATTCTAATTTCCATTTCTCTAATGAATAGTAATTTAGAACATTTTCTCATATTACTATAGATAGCTTTATTTCATCTGAAAATTATCTATTCATAGCCTTTAAACATATATCAATTTGAGAATGGCTCTTCTTTTTATAAATTTGACTCATTTCTCTATTTGAAAAATGAGGCCTTTATCAAAAAAATCTTGTTGTACTTTGATTACTGTGTATCTTCCTCCTATTTTCCCCCTGTTTATTCTACTTTCTCTTTCCTTTCAACCTGTCCATCCTCAAAAATGTCTTGCTTCTGACCTTCTAAGTTGTCTTAGGTTGGAATTTTGTTTTATCACCTCCTCTTATGAATTCTGCCAGTATTTGTTTTAAGGTATTATTTAAAGTTTAGAGGGGAATTTGGGAAAGCCTATGTGAGTCCTTGCCTTTTCTCTGCCATCTTGGCTCCACCCTCAAATCTCTTTACTATCTTGAACTACAATAAGCTATTTCTCAGCCTCTTGCCTGGAGGTGATTAGCCAGTTAAGGGCAGGTAAAGTTGACTCTCATAAATTTGTAAAGCATTGAGTCGAAGAAGACAAAAATCTCTCCCTATCTAGTATGCAAGTGTAGGGAATGCCCATAGATCAGAGCCATAACTAGAAAGTTTGTTGCCTGGAGAGAGATGTACTTTAAAAAATTCACCCTCATATAAACTTTTAAACTCATATTTATGGGGGGGGAGCAGAGGGGACCCCAGAATGCATTAAATGTAGTGATGAGCAGAGAAGTTGAGCAGGAAGGAGTTCAAGGAGGAGTTCACCTTGAGGTATGCCTGGTAAGGGAAAGAAGTATGTCATAAAGTAGCTTCCTGGTTCCATTAATTTAATTTTTTTGCTAACTAGGCACTGTTTGAGTATTTCTACATTGTGGAAGCATAACAATACAAATGCTGTCAATATCCTGGGTCAAAGTCCCCAAAGCACCACCTTCCTTAGAGCTCTGTGGTTTCACTCAAATCAATAAGCTTTTATAAACACTATATATGCCAGGCACAGTGCTAAGCACAGGGTATACAAGAAGAAAGATAGTCCTCACCCTCAAGGAGAATACATTCTAAAAGGGAAAGGCAACTCGTTTAAAGGAGCTGAGGGGATAAAAATAGGTACCTGTACAAGGGCATGATGATAAAAACCAGAGAATAAAGGATGACTGGTCTGGGTCATTCCTCAACATGAAGGTTCCAGGAGGAACTCAGCAAAGGGAGAAGGGGACTATTGAGAGAAAAGGAGACAGTAGATAAAATATCTCAAGACTTTCTGGGACTTGATCAGGGACAGAAGTAGGCAAAAAACAAGTTAATACTCTAGGAATGCTCCATGGCTACCCTAGAGAGTGTGCAAGCCACCATCTATTTCTGGCTTGAGCTTTCCTTAGCAGCCATACCCTAGGGAGCCCAGAAGTTGAGAGATTTTCCAAGTAGTACCGTCTGTACATTCCACCACCCACCTTTCTACCAAGAAGTGGAGAATCAATCTCAGTCAAATTTGAAAGTCTGTTTAGTCATTTTTATACTTTTACATTTCCCCCAAGAAAACTGAAAATTAAAATCTGGAAAAATAAAAGTGGAAATACCTCTCAGTGTTCCACTAAGGAGGGCTTTTTGGGGGGTTTGTTTTTTTTAAACAAAGATAAAACATTATTAGTACTTGTCCACTTGAGGTTTTGAAGTGAATTGTATACAGAATTTTCACCCCTAAATTCTCTACTTTGGTCTTGGTGGTGATAGATCTGAATGTTTCATTTCATTGTTCTCTGCTCCACTCAGATGAAAATTCAGAAATGCCCAGACAGCCAAAATTTAACTCCCAGATTACAAATAAAATAAACCATTGAATTTGAAAGACTACAATTCTATATATAGTGCTGGAAGAAAAGAAAGTGATTTCAAAAAGAATGTCAGTGGTTAAGAAGAAATGAGTTTCCCACCTCTTTTCATCCACTGACAAAGAAGACCATATTTCCCAGGGTTTTTGAAGGAAATTCACTGCATCTCTCAAATAGAAAGGTCCCAGACTTGAGTTACTGGAAAATTACACCTTGTTATGCCATTTTGACTAATGCTCCTTTAATCCAATTTCTACAGATCCAAACTGAATCATTCACATGGCTTAGTGTGAAAGTTGAGTTTATTGTTTGCTTTTCAAATGACATTTTAAAAAATGGTTTTATGGGGCCATCCAATGCTCATTATTCAGAAGGGAAAAACAACCCATTTCATGACTTCTCATTAGCAGTGTTTGCAGTTTTTGTGTGATTATTTGACAGAGCTCACTTTGTATCTCTGGAAAATGTAAGAACAAGCTAGTTTGCTATTTGCAAGCATTAGAAGAACTTCTGGTTTCCTGAGCTTCATCCACTAGAGTTTAGTTCATTGGTTTTGGAAAACCTCAAGGGATTTCTGGGCCTATGCCCTGTGGTCTGAGGGTTCACCTCAATGTTTGAAATTTTCTCAGAGGACATGGAAACAGCTGTGGCCTGACACTCCTTAAAACACTGATTTCAAGGGAATTTTTCTAGTCTTCTTGAGAGCAGTCAACCATGGAGTGTAATCCATTCCACTATCACCATTCTTTGGCTACATTTGTCAACATGAAGAAAGAATAAGCCAGGCTTCATAAAGAGCTCAGTGACTCAATTCAACAAGCATTTTTTTTAAGGCCAGGTACTGTTCTATGCTGTGAGAACACAGAAACAAAAATAAAAAACAGTCCCTTCCCTTGAGAAGTTTTCACTGTAAAATGCAGACAGAGATATTAGTGAAAATTTTATGGAGGAGGTTGAACCTGATTTAACCCTTGAGGTAGAGGGTTCCTTTTTCATGTTTTGCTTTTATTCTTCTAAATACACTGAAAAATTCATTTTTTAGTTTGTCTCTAGAATTTCCTGTTTTGTATCCTATAATCTCTCTTGAGAAGATTCTAAAGTTTTATCTCTTTTGTGTCTTTTATGATGCTGAGTGTCAGAAATGTGGCATCAGGGATAGGTATCAGGGATGCTCTAGGGACTGGGGAGCCAAGAGGACATGGTTTTAAAAGCTTTTAATGTCATTTAGAAAATTGCGCCAATAGATTTTCTGGCATATAATAAGCAAATGTGTAATTGGAGGACACCCTCCCCCACATACACCTACACAATGGATTTTTGTATTGTGAAGTCTGTTATCATTATTTCTCCAACTGGGGGCAGCTGATAAGGGACCCCAACTTAATCTGGGAGGGGTTACAGAGCAATGAGAATCTGTCAATAATTTGTTCTATTATCATTAGTCTCATTTACTATTGTTTGTGATTTCCTTTTCTTTCAAGACATCCATGGCTTAGAAATAACAAAGAGATGTTACAAATACATACAATGTCCCTTCACTGAAAATAATTGCTTTTTTGCCGCATGTTTCCTGCTAAAGTAAATGATGACTAGACTCCATATGCTGTAAGGATCAAAGGTTCTTTCTCAGGATTCGGATTCTAATGATGATTTAAATGCAGTAACTTTCTGACTTATCAGATTGTTTCAGTGCATTTGATTAAATTCCTGTAATGGGCTGGCACTAATCCAAATCCTTCCCTTCTAAAAACTCATAATATAAACTTGGAAAAAAATCAAACATTAATTCCGTGTAGGGCCACTAATGTCAGTGTGATGGATTTTGTCATGGCTGAAGCCTATTGTTAGTCAGTAAGAGACTATAGTCCTCTTCATAGGTTAATGAGCTAGAAAGAACTTCAAGGATCAAGGCCATTTCTCTCATTTTACAGATATGGAAAATGAGGCAGAGCAGAGTTCAATGAATGGCCCCATAATCTTGTAAGGGGTAAGTAGTAGAGTCAAGAGTCAAATCAAAATTCTTTTGTTCAAAATCAAAATTCTTTTAACACTACCATACTGCTTGTAACTGGTAGTGTGTTTCATGACATTTTCTCAGAAAAATTTGTATGACGTAGGAAAAAGTACGATTTTGAATCAGGAAGATGTGAGTTCAAATCTTGTTTTGGCAGCATATCATCTCTCTACCCAAAAGAAATTATTCAACCTCTCAGTCCAACTGAGGCAACGCTCTAAGACAATAAGTTGAAGACAAGTTGCTGATCTACATCAGTGAAAGGGGTTTCTTCACTGGACATTTCTTAAATAGATTAAATCAAAGATCTGGAGTAAAAGGAAAGAAAAGTTCAGAAAGCAAAGATGATCATCATTTATGCACATACCTGTACTTCACAGATGGGTTCTGTTTTTCCAAACCACTCTAATTGGCTAGGAAGTACTAAATTTCTTTTTTTGAATCCTCCTTGTTTAGGTTTAGAATTCAGGGTTATAGATTTAAAAGAAACAGATGACCAAAAACAGCTCCAATATCTTAAATCCTTTGCAAAGGAGATGGGCATATTTAGAGTAGAATTCCAAACGGTCCCTTTTGAAGTAAAAGTATAACACAAATACAACTAGCTGAAAATATACCAAAACAAATGTCTGTTATAACCATTATAAATAAATATATTCTCCTACAGCATTTGGCAAACAAACAAAAAAAAAGTCAAATTATTTCAGGACATGCACACATCAGTATATGTGGAAGATATTTTCACAATAATAAACATAAGAATAAATGTGACTCTAAGAAGACATACTTGAATCAACAAACATCAAATACCACCATTGTGGAAGCAATATGGAAAAGGTATTGAAAATCTGTAGAAAGGCATTAAAAGATAACATCAATACTTAGTTGGTAGAGGTAATAGAACACTAAATGCCATAGTACCCAGTTAAAGGCAACAGTAAGAAATATGTGGGGGACTGGAGCCAAGATGGTAGAGTAAAGGCAGCAACTTAGTCAAATTCTCCCAACATTCCTTTCCAAATAACTATAAAATAATGCCTCAAATCAATTCTGTAGGGGCAGAGCCAATAAAAGATCAGAGAGACATTTTTCAAGTCTAAGACAGCTTAGGAGGTCAGCAGGAAGTCTATGATACTGGAATGGGGCCAACCTGGAGTACATATACTGGCAGCATCAGCATTGAGCTTTCTAGGTGGCTGTGACAGTAGTAGCAGTAGCTTCATAAGCTCTCAGCCCAGAGACTTTAAGCATGTCAGTCAACTGGTTAGAAAGAGATTACAGGATATCCTTTGCTAGCCCTGGCTACAGGGTCTGACACTATTCAGTATCTTTATTATTCACACTGTTCTGTGTCACAGTGGGGGTGGGTGAAGGAGTACTTGTGGTTGGTCATAAGCAACAAGAGGGCCTAATGCAGTTCCAAGGCAGAGATGGGCACTGTTCTTGCAGCTAGAGGAGAACAGAGAACCTGGTCATAGTCCCAGGGCCAGGAGGAGTGCTGGGGCTTGGAGTGGCAGGGGAGTAGGTGCCCTTCCTGAGTAAAAACCAGAGACAGACCAGGGAACAATATCCAAACCTCTCCCCAGATCACACCACTTTGGATGCACCAAAAACTTACAGACCCCCAGAACTAGCTGTGAAAATAACTGCACAAAAATTCTGAAGCTTGGAATAGTGCCTCCCCAACCACCAATAAGCAGAACCCAAATTTAATATAAAGTATAGTTAAGAAATAGGCTACAAAAATAAGCACACAACAAAAAAAAAAAAACTTGACTACAAAAATACTACAACAGTAGCAGGGTAGATCAAGACACAAACTCAGCAGACAAGAACATGAAAATAGCTATAAGCAACATTCCAAGGGGAAAAAATTACCTGGACACAAGCCTTGAACACAAGAACTCCTGGAAGAACTAAATAAAGATATGTGAATGGTAGAGGAAAAATGGAAAAAGAAATGATACTGATACAAGAAAAAGTATGAAAAAACACACAAAAAAATAGCTTGGTAAAAGAGGTAGAAAAAATAGTAAAGAAAATAAGACCTTAAAAAACAGAATTGGTCAAATGTTAAAAAAAAAAAAGCACATGAAATCATTCAAGAGAAATTCCTTAAAAATCAAAATGGGGCAAATTTAAAAGGAGTTTCAAAAGCTCACTGAAGAAAATAATTTCTCAGAAGTCAGAATTGGGCAAGTGGAAGCTACTGTCTCCATGAGATATCAATAAAACAAATAAAATAATAAAATAAAGTCAAAAGAATGAAAAAATAGAAGAAAATGTATGATATGTCAACAACAAAACAACTGATCTGGAAAACAGATTGAGGAAGGATCATTTAAGAAATGATTGGACAACCTGAAAGCCACAATTTAAAAGAGAGCCTAGATATCATATTTCAAGAAATTATCAAGGAAAACTGCTTCAATATCTTAGATCTAGAGTAAAATAGAAATTGAAAGATTCACCAATCACTTCCTGAAAGAGATCCCAAAACAAAAACTCTTAGGAATATTATAGCCAAATTCCAAAATATTGCAAGCAGTCAGAAAGAAAGAATTAAAACTTCATGAAGCCACAGTCAGGATCACACAAGATTTTGGAAGAAGAAGAGAGGTTGAAATATGATGTTCCAGAAGGCAAAAGAACTACATATTCAAACAAGAATTTATTACCTACTTGGGAAAACTGAAATCACACTTCACAGAGAAAAATGGATATTTAATAAAATAGAGGACAATCAAGAATTCCTAATGAGAAAACCAGAATTGAATGGAAAATCTGACATTCAAACATGACACAAGAGAATCATTAAAAGGTAAACAGGAAGGAGAAATAGTACAAATCATGAGTTTAAAACTGTTAGAACTCAATAAGGTTAAATTGTTTACATTCCTATATGGGAAAATGATACATGTAACTCCTAAGAACTTTATCATTATTAGAGCAGTTAGAAGGAATCTACATAGAGAGCATAGGTGTGAGTCAATTATGTTGGGAGGATCTAAAAAAAAATAAAGTGGTGAGAAAGAGAGATACAGAAAGAAGGAGGACTAGAGAGGAAGAATGGGGGGAAATTATCTCACATAAAAGAGGAGAGCAAGAAGAACTTTTACAATGGAGGGGAGAGTTGTGAGCTGGTATGGTGGGTAATGCTTACACCTCAATCTCATCAGAATTGGTTTAAAGAAGGAAGAATATATATACTCAGTTGGGCATAGAAATTTACCTTACTCAGCAAGGAAGTTGGAGGGGTATAGGTCAGGATTTAAAAGGAGAATGGACTAATGGAGGCAGTGCTCAGAAGCAAAACAGACTTTTGAAGAGGGTGAAAAGAGGGATATATAAACAGAAGAAAATAGGATGGAGGGAAATACACAGTTAATGATCTTAACTGTGAGTGTGAACGGGATGAACTCACCTATAAAACAGAATATAGCAAAATGGATTAAAAACTAGAATCCAACACCATATTGTTACAAGAGACACACTTTAAACATACACAGAGCTAAAATAAGGGGCTGCAGCAAAATCTGTTATGCTTCAGTCAAATTTAAAAAGACAAGGGTAGCAATCATGGTCTTGGACAAAGCAAAAGTAAACATAAATCTAATTGAGACATAATCAGGGAGAAAACATTTTGTTAAAAGTCACTATAGACAACGAGATCATATCAAAAACTACACAACAAGTTTATCGGATAAAGGTCTCACTTCTCATCTATAGAGAACTGAGTCAAATTTATGAAAAATAAATTCACCATCCCCCAACTCATAAATGGTCAAAAGATTTAAACTGGCAGTTTTCAGAAGAAGAAATCAAAGCTATCTGTAGTCACATGAAAAAATACTCTGAATCAGAGAAAGGCAAACTAAAACAACTTTGAGCTCCTACTTCAGAGCTATCAGAAATGACAAATGTTGGAGGTGATGAGGGAAAGTAGACACACCAATAAACTATTAGTGAGACTGTGAACTGACTGGACCATCCCGGACAATAATTTGGAACTATACCTAAAGGACTATAAAATTGTGCATATTTTTTCATCCAGCAATAACACTACTAGGTATTGGTCTACAAAAGTACTACCACTACTTGTATCCCTCAGAGATCAAAGGGAAACAGAAAGGACCTATACACACAAAAAATATTTGCAGCCCTTCTCTTGTGGTGGCAAAGAATTGAAAACTGGGGCCATGTCTATCATTTGGGAAATGGCTGACTAAAGTGTTGTCCACTGGAACACTACTGAGCTATAAGAAATTATAAGATTCATGATTTCAGGGAAACCTAGGAAGACATACATGAACAAATAAAGAGTGAAGTGAGCGGAACTAGGAAATCTTTATGCAAGGTTATAGTAATATTATAATGATGAATTGTGTGAAAAACTTAGCTACAATGATTTAAAACAATTCTGAAAGACTCACAATTAAAAATGCTATCCAGCTCCAGATAAGGAACTGACGAACTCTAGTACAAATTGAAGTATAATTTTCTCACTTTATTTTTCTTGCTTTTTTGTGACATGACTAATATGGAAATATGTTTTGCATGATTTTGCATGTGTAATTGATATCCTGTTGTCTTCTTAGTGGGAAGAGGGGGTACTAAAGAGAGGAAGAGAATTTGGAGCTCAGCTTTTAAAAAATACTGTTAAAAATAACTAATAAATTAAAAACATCAAGAAGTGCATGGAAAGTTAATGTTAATACTGGCTAATACTTTTAATGTAATACTTAAAGGATTACAGCTTAAATTTCAAGATGCAAATTGGAGAAAACAAAAGTATCCCAGGAATCCTAGATTCCTTAATCAGCAATTAAAAATCAAATAGTTAAGATAACACAAGGAAGCAAAACAGTAGGAAGAAAAAATAATCAATCTAAAGAGACTTAAGACTTAAGAAGAAAGAAATCAGAAGCCAGAAAGAACCCTTGAAGGAGGATGTGGAAAATCTTTGGTTAGCTACGTAGCCACAAAAAGTCCAACACAATGAACATGCAAGTTGAATCAAATGAGAAACAGAAAGCTTACATACTGTTAATATAATGAATGGTATTGAGAGAAATTACTGAAATTCTATTTTCTCGGCAAAATGAGAAAGTAGCAAGTGGGGCTGGATAAAATCCATAACCATTGGTTCAGATATTTCACAGGGCACATGAATTGCTAGTAAAGCACAGTAACAGCTTTCTTCTGGATGAAAGCTTGATTCTATATACATTAATGTAAAGTATCACACAGCTATTACCAAAATATGAGACTGTCAGTAACCTCTCCATCTGTAGGCCAATTACATGTTTATATATATTATACAAAACACTGCTTGGATCATCAAAAAAAATTATATACACTTATAAAAATATATTATAGTGGCTGGGGAAAAAAAGAGTACACAAAAAAGTCAGTCAGTCAATAAACATTTATTAAGAACCTACTATGTACCAGGCATTGTGCTAAGTACTGAGTTTAGAAATACAAAAAAAGAATGGTAGTCCCTGTCCTCAAGAAGTTTAAAATGTGGGGGTGGAGCCAAGATGGTGGAGTAGAAAGACTCACATATGATAGCTCCGAATCCACAGCCCATGGATTTCCTCTAAAAAGAACTCCCAACAAATTCCAGAACAGTGGAAGCCGCGCAGCAACACAGTGAAGGAGATTTCCGTTCCAAAAGCCCTGAAAAACTGATCCCAGAGAGCCCTGAAAAACTGATCCCAAAGGTCCATCGCACACTGAACGGGAGCAGAGCCCTCCCCTGCCCTGGCCGGACCACACTGAGAGGAGCAAGCAGACCTGAGCAGGCTTCAGGGACGGAATCTCCAGCGGCCGCGAAGTTCCCTCCACCCACAGACTCACAGGTCAGTGAGAGAGATGGGCTGAGAGGGGAGCGGGGTGTCTCTGGGACTCAGGCCCCCTCGCAAGGCAGCGGCAGAGGCAGCAGGTGGCCAGAGGCTCCCAGAGCAGGCAGGAGCTTGTCAGGACCTCGGGTCCAATCCGGAAGGTCTCTGCATAAACCCCCTGAGGGAACTGAGCCTGGGGAGGTGGCCTTGTCCCTACCTGAGCACCAGAAATTAAGCTCACATTGAATAGCAGCCAGGCCAGCCACCAAAAGCCCTGAGGCTGGGGAGCAGCACTTGAATCTCAGACCCCAAGCACCAGCTGGGCAGACCTAGGCTGGGGTGGAGAGGACTCTCAGAAGTCAAGTAACTGGCTGGGAAAATGCCCACAAAAGGGAAAAAAGATAAGATCATAGAAGGCTATTTTCTTGGGGAGCAGATGACTGTGCCATTCCTCTCTGATGAAGAAGAAAACTGCTTACCATCAGCTAAAGACATAAGAGTCAAGGCCTCTGTATCCCAAACATCTGAAATACATATCCAATGGGCTCAGGCCATGGAAGAGCTCAAAAAGGATTTTAAAAATCAAGTTAGACAGGTGGAGGAAAAACTGGGAAAAGAAATGAGAGAGATGCAAGAAAAGCATGAAAAATGGGTCAATACCTTGCTAAAGGAGACCCCCCCCCAAAAATGCTGAAGAAAATAACACCTTGAAAAATAGGCTAACTCAATTGGCAAAAGAGGTTCAAAAAGCCAATGAGGAGAAGAATGATTTCAAAAGCAGAATTAATCAAGTGGAAAAAGAGGTG
>CM053770.1:571901796-571990537 GCA_028658325.1 Potorous gilbertii
TTCCCAAGGAAATGGGTGAGGAAGGAGAAATGGGGAGAAGTTGGAACTCAAAGTTTTAGGAACAACTGTTGAGTATTGTTCTTGCTACTAGGAAATAAGAAATACAGGTAATGGGGAATAGAGTTATCTGGCCATACAGGGCAAAAGAGAAGATGGGGACAAGGGAAAAGAGGGATAATAGAAGAGAGGGCAGATTGGTGATAGGGGAAATTAGAATACTCAGTGTATTGGGGTGGGGGAGGAGACAAATGGGGATAAAATTTGGAACCCAAAATTTTGTGAAAATGAATGTAAAAAGTTATATAAATAAATTTATTAAAAAAAAAAAGAAAGAAAATGAATCAGGATACCTGAAGTTCACTTCTTCCATTTTAAATTAGGTTACACAGGCCATTAAATCCTGTAATGATAAATCCTTAGCTTGTGAGGCAGTGCCTACAGCACCCAGAACTTATTGTTATGCAGAGGAGAACGAGATAGCCAAGGTTAAATTCCGGGTATGCAACCTAAAACTAACCTTATCTCCAATGTGAGTCACATACAAGAATTACAAAGAAAACCTTTTATTGTGACTTTTCTAGACAATATAATTTGTTTCTTCATGTCTGTCTACCTGTAATGAAGCTGCCTATTTAGTTTAAAAACACTTTTTAAAATAAACAGTCATTTTCTAGGAAAGGAAGGAAAGTTGTTCTGGGTTTGCATTTAGTGCTAATGATGAGATTTTAAATAACTCATTCCATGTACCTTCTTCCTTTAAAATACATAAATACAACTCTTCTAGACAGCATAACAGAGGATTTTAATGTTGCATATATGCAAACAAGGCAAGCACTGTCTATCCATAGAGAAAAAACATGGAAAGTATCTGAGTATTAATAATTGCTAGTGAAACACTGAAAAGTCATTGTATGAATATTTTCATATGAATACCTCTTCAGTACATCAAAGTATATAATTATGCCATTGTGGATACTCTCTCACCAATGTGGATCACAAACCCTCCACAGTTATATAAATTGCCAGAAGTAAATAAATTTATCATATGGTGACCAACTTTCTGGTCATAATCCTTTTTTTTTTCTGTTTTCTTTTTTGTTTGCTTTTGCTTACTTTTTCTTAATTCTTTGCAGAACAGATCAAATAGAGACTGGAGAGAGAGAAAGGGGGGGAAGGGCATCAAGTGTATGGTACAGATAAGAAGCAATGAGATTTGCTTTGCGGAGGGAGCTTTGCTTTGGAGATGGAGAGGAAAAGAGTCATTCAAGAGATAGGATCAAGTAAGATAATTGCAATCTTGATGATTGAAAGTGAGGGTGAGGGAGGAGCCAAAGGTGACTGAGTTTGATAGCCTGACAGAGGGATGGGGAGGCATAGGAGGTTGGTAGAGCTATCAACAGCAATGAGAAAGCCAAAAAGAAGAGCTGGTTTGGGAAATGGAAAGTAAAGATAAGGTATTGGGTTTGGACTTTGTTGAGTATAAGGGGTTGATGGAATATTGAAGATATGTAGGGGAACCAGCTAGTTAGAAATGGAAGTCTGCAGCTTAAGGAGTGAGACTGGAGATCAAAAGATCATAGATTCAGACCAGAGACCTATGGAGTTTAAATGATTTGCTTGGCGGCACACAGGAATTGTCTGAAGCAGGATTTGAGCCAATCCTCTTAACTACAAGTCTCTAGTCAAATATATCAGTTAATTGACTCAAATGAAGTCTAGTCATTGGTACAAGCAATAGTTCATTTCAATGAAGGTGAAAGTAAATGAGGTTACCAAAGGAAAGACTATGTATAGAGAAAATAGGACTGTCTCCGCCCATTCTTCTCATGTCTTCTCAAACTCCAAGCAGGATCCCTTGGTAGCTAGGTGGAACCTCCCCCCATTTTTCCCCTTAACTCCCCTTTCTCCTACTTTCCTGTTCAGTAAGAGGAATGTCTGTATCCAACTGTGTGTATGTGTCTTGTCTCTTTCAACCAGTTCAGTACTATCTGCTTGCCTTTCCTGACTGCTCACCCCATTGTATATAAGTCCTTTTCTGTGCACTCTGTGTGTGTTGGATGTGAAGTCAGGAAGACTTGAGTTCAGATACCATCTCAAACACTTCTTAGGACAAGTTACTTAACTTCGATCTGTCTCAATTTCCTTAACTATCTATACCTACCTTGCAGGGTTCCTGTGGGGTTGAATCAGATAATGTTTGCAAAACACTTAGCACAGTGTCTAGTACACAGTAAGTACTATTTAAATGTTAGGTATTAGCTGTTGTAATTATTCATGTTGCCAGCTTTTTTCCCTGAGATGGAGAAGTGGTATACCCACTTTTATTTTCTGTACCATTTCTAGACTGAGGTAGAGAGAAATCTTTATCTTCTCCACCATAATCAGATCAAATTTATCATCTTCTGACTCCATATATGTCTTTTCCATCTGTCCCAGATCTTAGCCAGCAATACCTCCACAGGGACCAAGATTAGTTTAGCCAAACTCAGTTCAATTGGGTCATTCTGGATAAGATAGTCTGTCATGTAATACCATGGAGGGAAAGTTGTGGGAACAGAGGAACCAGTCATGGACAGAGGAATACAAATTGAACTGATCCTTGATCCCTCTTTTTTGGGAAGTTTATTTCCTTCCATATTTGATCAGACTTTCTCTCTAGACTTCTCTTTTCACCCTGAGCTTGATATTCAAATATATGGAAGAATGAAAAAAAAGAATGGTTAGTTCTTCTCCTATAAAGAGTCATTACTCTCAGTTGGGTGTTAGACACCATTGAATGGGAAAAGATAGAGAGTCTGGAACTGTTTATACCAAAACCCTAACTTCTTCTAACTCCTCAGGAAATGGTCCATTTTTGAGTTTCTGGCTTTTTTTTTTTTTTGATAGCTAGGTATTATGGTCAGTTGTTTCTTCACAACTGGCATTCAAGAAGCACTATTGCTGGGTGATGGTGGGACATTGTGGGACCGAATCAATCCTCCTACTCTTTTTCTTTTATTTCCCCCCAATTTTATCTTATTTTGTAGTTCAAATTCTTTCTTTTGCTCTCCCCTTTCCCTTTCCCATCCATTGAAAAGGCAGGAAAAACAAAGCCCGTTATAAATATATGTAGTCACACAAAACAAATTCCCACATTAGCTAGCTAGTTATTCTAGTTCTATTAAGTAGTCCTTTAGTTTGATTGGTTTGGCACTGAATAAGTAAATTAATTTGGGTAATATTGCCATTAAAAAAATAAACTTGTCCTACCCATGAGCAATAATATTTCTCCAATTATTTGGCCCTCCTTTAATTTGTGCTAAGACTTTTATAATTGTGTTAATAAAGTTTCTGTGTGTGTCTTGGCAAGTAGACTCTTAAGTATTTTTGTACTGTCTGCAGTTATTTTAAATGGAATTTTTCTTTCTGTGTCTTGCTGTTACATTTTGTTGATAATAAATAAAAATTAGGAAGATTTGTGTGGGTTTATTTTATATCTTGCAACTTTTCAGTTAGTTTTTTAGTTGACTTATAGGGTTCTCTGGTAAACTATCATATTTTCTGCAGAAGTGATAGTTTTGTTTCCTCTTTGCCTGTATTTATTCTTTTAATTTTCTTTTTTAATTGCTATAGCTAACATTTAAAATACAATATTGAATAGTAATGTTGACATCTACTTCTTGCTTCACTCTTGATGTTATTAGAAAGGCTTCTATCTTGTCCCCATTATCATTTTAAGGAAAACTCCATTTATTCCTGTGTTTTCTGGTGTTTTGTTTTTAATAAGAATGAAAATTGTGTTTTATCTAAAGCTTTTTCTACATCTGTTGAAATTACATGATTTTTCTGTTTTTTTCTATTAAATATGTTCAATTATGTTTACAGGTTTCTTAATATTGAACCAGTCCTGCATTCCTGGCATAAACGCAGCCTTGTTATAGTATATGATTTTTGAGAAATATTGCTGTAATTTCTTTGATAATATTTTGTATAAATGTTTTTTCATCAGTATTCATTAGGGAAATGGTACTGTACTTTTTCTCTTTTGACTATCCCCAGCCTAGGTGTCAAGACCACATTTTTATCAAAGAACGAATTTAGTAGGACTCTTTTTTTTGTCTTATTTTTTCAAACAGTTTATTTACAATTGAAATTAATTATTCTAAATGTTTGGTAGGATTCACTTGTAAATCTATCCATTTCTTTAATCGTTCATTTATGGCTTGTTCAATTTTTTTTTGATCTAACAGAGTTATTTAATAACTGTATTTCCTGTTCTGTTAATCTGGGCAATTTATGTTAATGATAATATTTGTCTGTTTCATTTAGATGATCAATTTTATTGGTATGTAGTTGGTTGAAATATTTCTTAGTAATTGCTTTTATTTCTTCTTCATTCACTATAATGTAACTTTTTAAATTTTTGATACAAACAATTTGGTTTTCTTGTTGTTTTAAAAAATAAAATTAGCTAATGACATACAGTTTTTTTTAAAACAGCTCCTACTTTTATTAATTAATTCTTTTGTAATTTTCAAGTTTGTTAATATTTTCTTTGATTTTTAGTTTTCTGTTTTGGTGTTTAATTAAGTTTTTAAAATTTATGATTTTCTAGTGCTTTTTTAAAAGTCCAATTCATTGATCTACTCTTTCTCTCTTTTATTGCTATAAGCATTTAGAAGTACAAAAATTCTTCTAAGTACTGCCACAAATTTTGGTATGTTGTCTCATTATTCTTATCTTTAATAAAATCAATTATTTATAAAATTTGTTCATTGTTCTACTCATTCTTAGATTATTTTATTTCCAATTAATTTTTAATTTATGCTTCAAAGGCCCTTTATTGAATGTAACTTTTGTTGTATTGTGATTGGGGAAAGATGTGTTTAATATCTCTACTTTTGTGCATTTGTTTGGGAAGTCTCATATCCTAACTAATGGTCATTTTTTATGAAGTTGCCACACACAGCTGAGAAATAAGAGCACTTCTTTATATTCTAATTCAATATTCTCCAGAGGACTATCATGTCTAGCTTTTCTAAAATCCTATTCTTCTCCTTAACTATTTATTTTGCAGTTAGATTTATCTATGTTTGAAAGAAATAAATTGTGCCCTGTATTATAGTTTTATAATGTATTTTCTTCTCTATATCATTTAACTTTTCCTTTAGGAATTTAGATTTTATGATTCATGTTGCATATATGTTCAGTATTGACATTAATTCTTTATATAGGATACTTTTAAGAAAAAATATATTTTCCTTGTTTATCTCTTATGAGTAGGTCAATTTTTTGCTTTTGCCTTGTCTGAGATCATGATTGCTTACCCTGACTTGTTAAAAATTCATCTGAAGCATTATAGATTTTGCTCCAGCCCGTTATTTTGTTCAGGTGTGTTTCTGATAACAATATATTCTTGGATTCTGTTTTCTAATCCATTCTCTCATCTTCTGTTTTGTGGATGAATTCATTCCATTCATATTCACAGTTATGATCATATATCCCTCCATTCTCTTTTCTTATATTTTTCCTTCTCTTTTCTCCCTCGTTACCTCTTTCAGTCTGTTTTACTTCTGACCACTGCTTCCTTAATCTACTTCTGTCCCCTTATTCCCACTCCCCTTTTTTCCTTAACCCCTTTACCTCTTACTTCCCTATTGGGTAAGAGCAATTTCCATATTCAGCTGTATATGTTTGTGTAATCTCCCCTCTTTTAACCAGTTCAGATGAGAATGGGGTTTAAGTGTGTTCTGTTTTCCTCCCCTCACTGCCCTCTTCATTCCATAAACTCTTCCCTGTTCACTCCATTCCTGTATATGTCCCATTCTTCCTCTTCCTTCCCCTTTCCTAAGGCATTCCTCTTCTTGACTCTTATTTTTTAAAAAACATAATCTAAGCATAAGAGAAGCACACTCAACCTGGTGATGATAAAGTTTTGAGGAGTTGCCTCTTTCATCTCCCCATATAATAATGTAAAGAGTTTCATCCCTAATAATTTCTCACTCATTTTTACCTTTATATGTGTCTCTTCAGCCCTATAGTTGAATGCCAACTTGAAAGTCTTCTGTTTTATTAAAAGTCTATTTTCCTCCTTGTAGGATTATATTTAGTTTTGTTGGGCAGGTTATTCTTAATTGTAATTAAGTTTCCTTTGTATTTTGGAATATCATCTTCCAAACTCTCCATTCTCTTGTAGTAGTGGTGTACATCTTGTGTGATCTTGACTGTGGCTCCTCAATATTTACATTATTTCTTTCTGGCTGCTTGTAATAGTTTGGCCTTGGCTTTGAAGTAACCCAATGATTCTTAAAATCTGTCTCCTTATAATCTGATTTCCAGGTCAGTTTTTTTCCTATGAGGCATTTCAAATTTTCTTTTATTTTTCAGTCTTTTTTACTTTTTTTTAAAAATTATTTTTGATGTTTCATGGAATAATTTGCTTCCATTTGTTCAAATTCTCATGTTCAAGTAGTTATTTTTTTCAGTGAGGTTTCATACCTCATTTTACCAAATTTTAATTCTCTTTTCGTATATTTCTTCCATAGTTTCACATTTCTCTTCCCATCTTTTTCCTCTACCACATTCATTTGGTTTTTAAAATCATTTTTTTAGCTCTTAAAAAAACTCCTTCCTTTTATTCTTTAAGGAATTCTTGTCGGGTTTATGTCCGTCTGAATCTGAGGCTTTGCTTATAGATATTTTTCAAGTTATTGTCTTTCCGGTATATGGGTCTTGAACTTCTCTGTAACCATGGCAGCTCTTTATAGTTGAGTTCTTTTTTATTTACTCATCCTTTCAGCTTATTTCTTGGCTTTGGACTTTAAATTATTGCTGGATTTTTACACTTCTGAAGGAAGATTTTCTGGCCTGAGCTTCTGTCCTTTTACAATCTTCTGCTGCTTTTATAGTTCAGTGTGATGGGCTAAAAGTTTTCAGTGCTCCAGAACAGGTAGGGTCTGGAGAGAAACTTATTTACTGTTTTCTTTGTTTGAGTTCTGCAAGTTCCTGACCTAGTTTGGGGTCTATTGACTTGTGTGTGGTGTAGTCTCAGTAGATTGCTGCTAGGAGTAGATTGCTATTACTGTTAGACTGCTTGAAGATTTGGCAGGTTCAGAGTGACTGAACTGTTGGCTATCCTTTAGTCTGGAACTCCCACACCTGTTATTGCCATGCAGATTTACATGCAGGGCTAAGAAATAGAACTGAGTCACCACATCTCTGCTCCTAGGCTCAGAGCCACACAGCTGTGGTTTGTTCCTGGAACTTGTTTCAATTAGGGTCCATTTACACCCATGTCTGCTCCTCTACCTTCTTGATCTGTTACTTGGAACTGGGTACTGGGAGACAGAGCTGGCAAGTGGCTCTTGTTCCTGTACCCAGTGCTAGTTCAGAGAGCCCCCTGATATCTTTTTTTGTCTTGTTGCTTCTTGTCATGATGATTTGTCTCAGATCTCCTCTTTGTCTCTAGTCATTGGAATACTCTTGACCACCTCATGCACGCCCACACAACTTCCACCCCAGTCTTCAGTAAGCTCCTCAACTTTCCCAGTCTGGGGCAAACCTCCATCTACCCTGGAGCAGAACCTTTGTCAATCTATTCTAGAGTAGGATCTTTTTTTTTTATCCCTCCTATAGGAATGAAAAAAAAAACCCATTTTTGAGTGCCTACATTATGTTAGGCATTGTGCTAAATTCTGGAGATACAAATCCAAGTGAGCAAAACTTTCCCTGCCCTCATAAAGCTTTTATTCTAAAAAGGAAGACAATATCTATAACTAGAGTTGAAAAAGATGGGGAGATGAGAGAGGTGATTGTATGAAAATGGCTGAATTTTCAGTCTTGCCTCTTATTTACCCCCCATTGTAATCTACCAGGACATTTGTACTCTGTAAACTCTGATTTCTATATATTCCTTGCAACATGGGGCTCTCTGAGAAGCTTGTCCTTCTCTCACTCCTCTTATCTAGTTGGGTTCCTCTGGAACAAGGCCCTTAGCAACCATTAACATGTCCAAAAATGAATCTTTTCTCCCAAATCTTTTCCTTTCCAATCTTGCCTTCCAGTTACATAGTCATCAATTCAGTGTTATTGTCCACCCTTCACACTTGCTCTTCATATCCAATGTTTCCAAGTTCTGTCAATTCTATCTTTGCAACGTCCCTTTTATTATATCCATCTCTCCTCCAACTCCTCTGCCACTCTGGTATAGGTTTTTATCACCTCTCACCTGAACTATTGCCATAGCCTTTTATTTGACATCCCTGCCTTGTCTTTTCTTATGTCAGTCCACCCTTCCCTTAGCTCCCAAATGGATCTTCCTAAAGCACAGATCTTACCACATCACCCTTCTACTCGATAAACTCCAGTGGCTCCCCATTACCTCCAAGATCAAATATCAAATCCTACATTTGGATCTTAAAGTCCTTGTTAATCTGGCTCCTTCCTAACTTTCCAGTCTCCTTATACCTTATGTCTCTTCCCACCTTATATTCTGCAGTTTAGTGATGCTGACTTTCTCACTGTTCTCTCTCAGGATATTCCAACATGTGTCCCCCATGCCTGCAATGCTCTACCTTCTGGTTTCTTTCAAGTCCCAGATAAAATTCCATCTTCTTTAGAAAGACTATTTTTGTCCCCTTTAATGCTTGCACTTCTGAGATTACCTCTAGCTTACCTTGTGTATAACTTGCAAGTGCATAGTTGTTTGTATGTAATCTTCCTATTAGGATATGAGTTCCGTGAGGGTAGGGACAGTATTTCACCTTTATTTATGTCCATGGAACTTAGTAAAGTGCTTGGAATTTTTTAAAGTGCATAGTAAATGCTAGTTGATTAACTCAGGGTGTAGGGTCAATAGGAGGTCACTGATCAATAATGAGAGAAAATGGAGCAGAAGCAGGCATTCTTCTCTTGAAACCAATCATGACTGGTTATGTACTGATATTACAGTCAGTACTGATATTACACTAGACTCAGTAAATTCCCTTATTGGTGGATAGGAAAGTAGACCTTTTCGGTATGACATGGTAGGCTTGTACAGAGTGGCACTGAAGATTATATTCTCTTTCTTTTAACAGAGGGCATCTGTCAAACTCAATCTCTGAATGACAGCATAACTTTATAGATTTGATTCTGGTGACCAATGATCTGACTTACAGGATCATGGGTAGCACTGGAGAGGATCGTAGAGGTCATTTAGTTGAGCAGTGGTCAAAGTTTTGGTGTCAGGGCCTCTTTATACTATTAAAAATTATTGGGGACCCCAAAGAATCTTTTTAAGGGCTATAGTTATACATATTGATATCTACAGAATTGGAAATTAATATTCATAAAATTTTAAAATATTAAATTAATAAAAATTTAAAACTCATAAGAATATAAACGACACATTTTCAATGAAAAATAACTATAGTTTCTAAAACAAACACAATTAGTTATAAGAGTGGTAATATTTTACATATTTTTGCAAATCTCTTATGTCTGAGCTTAATAGAAGATAGATTCTCATATCTACATCTGCATTCAAATGTTTGTGGTATGTTGTTTTGGTTAAATATATCAAGAAAATCCTGTCTCACAAATATTAAGTTGGATAAAGGACTTTTATTTTAATATGTAAATAATATTTTGTATCATTTGAAAATAGTTTTAACCTCATAGATTCTGGAAAAGGTTCTTGGAGGCCCTCAGGGATCTGCATAATTTGAGAAGAACTAATCAAGACTTAGCCTTGGTTTTACAGATGAGGAAACCAAGGCCTCAAAAGATTTTGATAACTTGCCAAGATCATTCATGTAGTAAGTGAGAAAGGCAATATTTGCACCTGGCCCCCCAACTCCAAAGGTGTCATTCTTTTCAGGGGGTTTGGGGATACAATCCTATTAACACCAATTCTAAATGCTTGCTGAGCTCTTATCAGTGGGATTGACATTAATATTTTTACTTACTTGGATCATCCAAGTGGGGGACACAGTGGATAAAGCACCTAGCCTAGAGTCAGAAAAACCTGAGTTCAAATACAGCCTTGGACACTTACTAGGAACTCAACCTCTATTTTCCTCAGTTTCCTTATCTATAAAATGAAGTTGATAGTAGCACTTGCCCTCCAGGTTTGTTGTGAAAACCAAATGAGGTAATAATTAGTAAGTGCTTAGCACAGCTCTTGGCACATAGTAAGTGATATATAATTGTTACCTATTGCTATACTATCTATGATCGTCCAGGTCTGAAACAGACTGCCTCCTAAATTCCTGCTTAAATCTTCTTCCTTCAGGGCTCAATTCAGATGTCACCGCCTTCATGAAGTTTACCTTGATTTCCCTCATTTGTTTGTGTAACCTTCCTCTCAAATGGTCTTGTTTGGATGTATTTATCTCTATATGCTATGCTTCTATTGGGGGATAAACTTGTTTATGTCAAGATCCCCAGGACCTAGAACTGTGCCTTGAACATAGTGTGCCCTTATTAAATGATGGTTGAAATTAAACTGAATTAAATTGACAGTGGTAAGAAGCTACAGTACCTGCTAGGTACATTATGATGAAGATAGTCTCATGCAGGGACTGTAGCTCTTAGGACTTATTCTCATATTGAAAACCTCCCTTTTTTGAGAAGGGTCATCCCTTGCAGGTTCTTACAGCTTCCCTCAGTCCCAAGAAGTTTCTTAGTTCAGATCAAATATTTGGAAGTATTCCAGTGCCTTTTATTTTCTTTCTTGTTAGTATCTGAAAATAGGTATATGGTAGTGATACAAATAGATGATGACAAATACACTATAAATACTTGTGAATAAAACATAAACACTATTTAAAACTGAATTTAACAAACATTTATTTTCTTTACAATAAGTGCTTGTTGAATTTTTTTAAGCTCTCATGGACAGTTTTCTAAGCTTTATTTATGAATTAATAAATACATTTGGGGTTGAGTTGAAACCTTTCCACTTCCCTAAAAAAAAGTCATAATTCTTGTAAAAACAGAATGATGTTATTCACTAGTATCTGCTGATTCTTTCCCCCTTTTTAAAGCATTATTAAGCCTACGGTATATTTGGCTTATTGCTTCACAAAGATCAATAAACGGTAAACCACACGCTTTCTTGCCTGAGTTTTTATTACTGTCTATTGAACACAAAAACCGGGAGGTGCATTAATCAAGACACACTTCTAAGTCTTTCCAAGTCTTCTATATCATTTGGCCCCAAATAGTTAATGATTTTTTTTCTCTTGCTATCCCTACCCCAACAGACACATATCATATTCTCTAAAAATGGGAGAGATTGTTTAAAAGTAATGCTGGGTAAAAACTCATCTATTAGTGACTAATTAGTTTCTAGGTGACAAACTAACTCTCTTAAAAAAAAGCTTTATTGTAATGTTTTTGACTGTGAAACCACTTCCCAAGTTAGGCAGGAATATAGATAGTATATTGATCAGTCAATTCTTTCCCAGAATAAGACTCTATAATAAGATTTGTAATGAAATGATAGTGTCAACCTCAAAACAATGGCCAGGAAATAATGTGCCAGAAATTGATTTATTCCCATGTTCAAGATGAATTGGTCAGTCAATGAAAGTTCCTCACATACAATATTCCATATCTCCTTTACTGACTGGTTAATAGAAAATCTTTTATTTCCTTTGAAGCTATGAATTCAAGCACTGTCTTCTACATGAAAACTCTTTAGATTACCATAGCTATTTGTTTGTTGCCATTTAGTAATTTTTAGTCATGTCTAACTTTTCATGACCCCATTTGGGTTTGTTTGGGATTTTTTGACAAAGCTACTGGGGGTGGTTTGCCATTTTCTTCTCTAGTTCATTTTACATATTATGAAATTGAGGCAAACATGGTTAAATGACTTGCCCAAGGCCATACAGTTAGTAAGCGTCTGAAGTTGGATTTGAACTCAGGTCTTTCTGACTATGGTGCTCTATGCAGTATGCCACTTAGCTGCTTGTGCCCCACCCTACTTACCTTTTATTTGTTTTGGATAGTATTGTTTCTGCCTTGTATCCTCCAAAAGAATATAAGCTCCTGGAGGACAGGAATTGTTTCACTTTGGTCTTTGTATCTCTTCCATGGTTGCATATAATATATTACTTGTGGATTGATATTTGATATATGTCCAGGACAAAAGAAAGATGTACTGATTGTGAATAAATTGAGATGTTGAGTTCCATTTATTTATAGTGAAGTATTTTCAGTAAAACTGGAATTCATTCTGCTGCAATTTGAAGAGACATAGAATTGACTGGGTGAACAAGAGCCCTGGAGAGAGCATAGATCCCATGAACTGATCCTCACAGTGTTTTACCATCAACATCAGGGGGTAGCAGAGAGCCAGTAGAACCGCTCAGTTCTTCCTATGGAAGGTCCACTTGTACTTGGGGTATGCATGAATCAACACAGGAGAATAAGTAGGATTTAGCATAAAGACATGGAGGGAAGGGATGGTGATAGGTAGAAGTACACGGTGATGATAGGGATAATAAATAGTCCTAAATCAGGAAATCTGAATCCCAGATAGGAATCCTGAACCACAGGACTAGTTAAAACAGCAGGCAAAGGCAGGATATCAGAGTACAGCTGTTTGGAAGCAATTATAACTGATAAGTCATTAGAAATTATTGATGTACATTCGCTCCTGTAGTCCTTTAAGACACCCCTGCTGATCATTCAAAAGAACCTTCTAAAGACTATTTGGGAGATGAAGAAGCCTTTCTTGAAATCTTTCTCGTATTTGTGAGCTCCTTGAGAACAGAGATTTTGTTTTGTCTCTTTCTATACCCCAGTTCTTAGCTCAATGCCTGGCACATATTGGGCATTTAATAAATTTTTACTTGACTATTGACTGACATCTTTCTTGGCATGTGTCAAGGACAAGTATATACAATATCTTAGTAACAAGTATGCCATGGTTTTACATAAAAGAAAAATGTTTTCTGTCTGATATTCTTCTTTCTTTAAAAAATAATGTCCAACACTTTATCTCTGTCCTTGGAATATTGGATAGACATCTTCTGGGAGCAGTTTATAGCAACTCTCAGATCCCTGACCAGATTGTAACCAAGAGCTCCAAGACAATCGTGTTTTTGTAACTATAAGTTTTATTATTTACCTTATTCCTTTTCTCATAGTTTTCTGAGAACATTCTTCAGTTTATCTGAAATTTCTTAGCATTTCACTGCCTGGAATAATAATAGAAATGATTTTTGTAGTGTTTTAGGTTTTGCAAAATGATTGACAAATATCTCATTTTATCTTCCCCACAACCCTGGGAGGTAGTCACTATTTTTTTTATCCCAATTTTACAGATGAATAAACTGAGACTGAGAGAGGTTAAGTGACTTTCCAAGGGTCACATAGCTATTAAGTGCCTGAGGTTGGATTTGAACTCAGGTCTTCTACACTCCAAGACCTAGTGGTGCTATCTACTAATTGTCTTCTGGAAGAGCTGTTTTAGATCTGCAAAACAGGAAATGATACCATTTAATTACTTCCTAGTTATCAGTGATGATTATTCAATAGACCCATTCACTTAGGTCATTTGTAAACTACTTAAGGATAAGGACTATGTCTTCCACCTTTCTGTATTTCCTATAATGCCTAGTGAAGATAGAACTCTGCAGTGTAGTTGAGGCACAGTAAATATTTCTTGAATGAATGAGTCTGGGATGCATGAATATTGAGGTCTTTGGCTGATAGCTCCATTGTCATATAGAGCTTCATAGGAAAGAATATAAGGGACTATATAGGCTTTTATTCTATTTTTATCTCCTTCATTCATACTCAGGCCTTAGGAATTAATCAACAACAGGGATATTGACTGATTATTTGGAAACAGAATGTGTCCTAGTGGCCTCTGAAGATAAACTATATATTTTACATGCAAGCTTTGCTCATTTTTGCTCATGCTGCTGATACTGTATTTGTAGAATGATATCTTTGGGGGTGGGGGAAATATTACAGAGGGTTTACATAGCCTAAACAGGCTCGTACTTGGGGAGTAAGGTGACTAAAAGCAAGTTGAAAACCCGTGAAATTTAATAGTCTTTTTTTTAAAACTGAAGTGCAAAATGTGACTCTTTGCCTTTATTCTAGCACCAGAGCAGAATGAATGGAAGGCAAGCTTTCCCATGTAGAAACACTTGTCACACAAGTGAAGCAAATACTAAGAACTAGTTTCCCTCAAGCTGTTATCACAGACCAAACAAACCAAGAAAAAACTGGTATATTTGTTCATTGACAGATATGCCCTTCAGATCACCATTTGAAAAGAACTCAGTGAAGAATGTAGAGTGCTAGTCCCCAGGTCAACAACACCCAACACATTAGGGGAAGAATCAATTGCTGGAGACTTTAGAGATGTGAATTTTTATTTCTTTCTTTCTCTTCAAGTGCTAGTGATCAAGAAAGGATCAGGGAAAAAACCTTAGGAAGATTAACTTTAGAAAGACTTTAAGGCAGCTTTGTGAACAGTTTCTTGACTTAGTGTTGAACAGTAGCAATTTTTAGGTTAGGTCTAAAGTGAAGAATGTTGTTCTATAGTGTGTGTGTGTGTGTGTGTGTGTGTGTGTGTGTGTGTGAGAGAGAGAGAGAGAGAGAGAGAGAGAGAGTAAGAGAGAGAGAGAGAGAGGACAGTCTTGGAATTAGAAAGAATTCATTTCAAATCCTGCCACTGACAGAATGGGTGATGTAAGGTAAGTCACAACTTCCGCTGTGTAAAAGCAAGCACATTAACATACTCAGGAAGGCGCAGTGCTATCACAGTTTCTTTAATCTGCTTTTCAAAAAGGAAAGGCAACTTTTGAGGAAGTGGTATCAACAATCCCTTTAATCAAGCACATATATCATTCACTAAGTTCAGGGGGAAAAGTCAGCACCCTGAACTTCAGAGAAAATACAAACAGAGAAATCAAGATCAACAGACAGGACTTCCAGTTACTTCCAGACCATAAACAATACATACATCACAGATAAACAAGCAGATCCAACTGTCTAACCAATCACACACATAGTTGCCAGAGAGGGAAGCACCAACATCTGAGTTTTCAAAGTCAGGGAAATACTTAGAGGCTTCCCAGAGTCTCGTCTGGCACACAAAACTTCTTCCAAAAACTAAACCCCAAAGTAAATACTCACCTCAGAGTATTTTTACATTTTTTAGAGCCAGAGAGCATCACAACCTTTGAGAACCAATGCATTCGAATTTAATACAAAGGTATGGGATTCTCCTAATCAAGCTTTCCTTAATGGGCAGGCCCATTAATGGGTGGGGAAGATCTTTAACTTTCTGATTAGCATTGCACATCCAGATCACACTTTAAGATTAAAAGTTGGTGATTAGAGATTATGATTATGTGAAGACAGTAGAATTTTAGGACCCAGAGGACCCCTGATACATCACGAATGACCTAGTAAAAACTAAATGTACATCAGATTTAAAAAAAGAATACCAACTCTAAACTCCTCCACTCAGTTTAGGACTGCATAAAAGATTGCCATAATTCTGTAAAAATCCTGACTTGGGAAGTTAGACTAGGTACAAGGTGTTATGCAAAGGGAGAAACACTATGCCCCAGAGCCCCTTTATGACAGGGGAAGAAAGGAGAGAAAGTCTCTGAACAGAAAAAAGAGATAAGGTGGCCTAGAGTCCCTTAGTAAGAGAAAAACCCCAAGTAGAACCCAGTATGTCTGTGGTCCTGTAATTCCCACAGCAGCAGGAGAAAAAGGCCTCCATGGGAAGAAAACCCAGGACCCTGGTCAAAGCAGAAAAGGCTGCATGCCACATCCTGGCAGCCCTGGCCTAATCAAGGGTTTAGACAGCATGGGCTTGAACCTGAGCAGGAGACAAAGCCAAACATTTTCTGCTAAATGAAGTTTATATTAGATCTTGAAGGTAGAACAGTGGGACATTGCAGCTGAGTAGAGATGTGACACGAGCAGACTTACAATTTAGGAAAATCACTTTGGCAGCTGAGTGTAGCTACCATAAGTGTAGCATGGATTGGAGTGGGGAAAGGCTGGAGATAGATTAATTAGAAGGCTATTGCAATAGTCTAGGTGAGAGGGGGGTGATAGATTGTTCAAGCATGTGGCTGTAGGAGCAGAGAGCAGGGGATGTTGGAGATGCTGTGAAAGGAAAACGAAAAGACTTGAAAAAAGAATGGGTTTGTGGTGTTAGTGCTTGTCAGGGATTGAGAATGATATCAAGTTTTTGAGCATGGATGATTGGAGGATAGTGGTACTATAGACAGTAATATGTAAGTTGGGAAGAGAGGAAGGTTTTTTGGAGACATGTAATGAGTTCTGTTTTGGAAATGTTGGGTTTGATATATCTATAAAACATCCAGTTTGAGATATCCAAAAGATATGATGAGGGATTGTGGCTTGGGAGAAAGACTAGGCCTGGCAATATAGATCTGGAATCATCTTCATTGAAATGATAATTGAATTCATGGGCTTTGATAATATGAGGTGAGATAACAGAGGGAGAAAAGTGGAGGATCCAGGAGAGAATCTTGAGGGACACACATGATTAGTAGTTGAAACATGGATGAAGATTTTGCAAAGGAGAATGAGAAATAATGGTGAGTCTGGTAGAAGTAGAAGCAATGAAGAGGAATTGGCGTTCTGAGAATCTGAAGAGAGCATTTCAGAGCATATGGTGATCAACTGTCAGGCTGCAGAAGGGTTCATAAAGTTAAGGACTTGAGGAGGTGTGTTCATGTAACAATGTTCTCTACAGAATTGAACATATGATATTGGAAATAGGAATACAGATTGTTACTTGTTACTGTTGTGTGTGTCAAAAGCAATACATGTATATTATTATGAGATTAATGATCAAATAATAATACAGAAAATTAATGAGTGGATAAAAATTTATTTTAATTCATAAAAATATAATAATAAATATTAATAATTTAAAATATATAAAATATGTAAAATTTACATCTTATGTACTTATAACACCCCACTCTACCTGTGGAACTCTTCTCAACTTTTAAAATACTACACAAATACTATCACCACTATGAACCTTTCTTTGATCCTCCTAATTGGTAATCACCTTTTATCTCCTTGAACTGACACAGCACTTTGCATTGAATGTTTCTAATGTATTTATCATTGATAGATGACCTTCACAAGTTCTACATGTCCAATTCAGCTTTCATGAAATATTGTGTATTATAGTTAACCAGAATTGGTACATTATCCCCCTACTAGCCTGCAAGTCAACAGACATGGTATCAGAGACAAGTGAATCAAGGCTGATTTTGATTTTTGCCCTTTCTTACTGATAGAGAAGTGTTTTCTCTTCTCTGTTAAGTGTGTAAAACATAAAATAGAAAGGTGTAAGGTACTATATTGAACTGCTAGGTGGTGCAGTGATTAGAGTACCAGATCTGGAGTCAGGAAGATCATCTTCCTGAGGTCAAATCTGGCCTTAGATATGTACTACCTGCAAGATGCTGGGCAAGTCATTTAATCCTGTTGCCTCACTTCCTCATCTATAAATTGAGCTAGAGAAGGATAGGGCAAATCACTCCAGTATCTTTCCCAAGAAAACCCCAAATGGGCTCACAAAGAGTCAGACACAACTGAAACCATTACCACCACCACCACCACCACCATATATTAAGCTAAGTGTGGGTCATTCCTTTAAAAGGGGTCACTGTGGCTCTTGCCTCAGAACTCAGCAGTCCCACCCTGTGACCAGTTTGGTGATGAACTTTTCCATCACCATTGCTCTAGAGCTAGAAGGAACCTTAGAAGTTATCTAGTCCAATCCCTTCATATACGGATGAGAAAACTGAACACTAGAGAGAAAAATCACCTTCTAAAGATTACATAGTGATTATCAGAGGTAGAATTTGAACCCATGTCCTCTGATTCTAGAATCAGTGTTTTACTTTCTAGTACTGCACATTCTAGAGCTGGAGGACTTCTCAGAGGCCATCTGATTCAACATCCTTGTTTAACAGATGAGGAAACTGAGACTTGCATAGATCACCCAGGTAATAAACAATAGTGATGGAATTTGGACTCAAACCATCTATTTCAAAAGCCAGTGCTTTTCCCATCATAACATGTTGACCCTCTCACAGTAGACATAAAGTCTGTTGTCCATCCTGTATTCAAAACTTCTCTTTATAGGAAGACTTGCTAGAACTGGTACTCTGTTAGCATAGACATTGAGAACTCAGAATTGTCTCCATGCCATGGCTATCAGAGGAAGCCTTTGGTGGAAGATCTCGTAGTGAGTATGTGTGTATGTGTGTGTGTGTGCAGATACGTGCATGTGTTCATGCACATAATTGTATGCCCATTTATTTTTTCCCTAAAAATAAGACTACTCCCTTTCTTGATTTCCTATATAAAACTGGATATAGAAAAAAAGATCAAACTTCATGCTAGTAGGAAAATGTTAATGAGGTTAAACAGTTGAGGTACTTTGGACAGCTCTACCTAGTGATTTTTTTGTTTTCTACACAATAACAGAGACACCAGAGAGAAGAGAAAGTGCTCAGGTGAAAGGTACAACTGGCTAAGAATTCCATAATTAAGGTTTCAAAGGTTTTCAATGCTTTCAAATAATTTTCAATGCATTTCATGAGCTTTATCAGCACAACATGAAAAAATTGCTAGCCTGCAGCTTTACAATCTCCTAGCAAAAGTAATATTTTCTTTTTATCTTCCCAAACTGCTCAATAAATGTTTGTTCTGGAATGAATTCTCTAAGGGTCTATTCTCCCTACCCCTTAACCTCCAACACAAAGAATCACATATAGCAGATGTGATTATATAGAAACTATTGAGACCATTTTTTTTTCATTTAAAAAATTGGTAGATAATTTTTACCATTATTCCATCATAACTTCAAAATGGAAACATTCTCTGGAAAAATTATGGGGATGGTCATGTTTAAAGAATTCATGGAGTTTCAAATCTATTGGCAGGGGTGGAGTGGGAGGGGAGCGTCTCACTATCAAACCATTTATTTTTCTCTGTATTGAATTTTGGTACTTGATTTGAATCCTATGTTGGTATTACTGAGGCTTTCAGGACTGGTTGAAAAATAAGCAATTTAATCAGAGGTAGCATTAGACAAATTGACCAATTGGCCTGACTGATGCTATTTATTTTCTTTTAAAAATATTTAAAAATCAAATTTTATATTTTCATTTAATAAGCACATATGCTCTTCTTCCTTCATATCTCCCCCTCAAATGGAAAAAAATAAGAAAAACAACTTCCTGTAATAAACGTGCATAGTCAAGGAAAACAAATTAACACAATGGTCATATCAAACATATATAGTCCCTCACCTCCCTGTCAGGATGTACATAGCATTCTAAATAATCAGTGCTATGGAAATATGATTGTTTGTTGTGCTGGTATAAATTAAATCTTTCAAGATTGTTCATTTACATAATATTATATATTATAGTACAACTTATTTTCCTGGTTCTATTCACTTAAATGGCAAGGAGAGTTTGGATGAAAGAAAGTACAAAGATAGAATCATCAGAATTTGTCTGTTATAACTGAGGTCTTTAATAGATATTACTGGCAGACTGATAGTATTCTCTCAACTCTACAGAATCCAATAATATGCCCCGGGAAGCTGTGTAGAGAAAAAACTTACATTGGGATTTGTTTGAATGTTAGGGAGTTAAAATCTTTTGAACCTACATAAATTTTCAGAAGGTCTTTTTGTTGAAACGGAATCATCCCAACTCCCAACTTGCATTTGAAAACATTGGCATGAACTTGTATGTTCTAAAGGATGCTCTTAAGTTTGCTATATCAACCCCACTCCGATGCCTTGTTGTGGCATAAAGGTTAATGTTTGAAAGTTATATGACTTCAAGATGAACTCTGGTGGGTCTTACCTAGCTGAAAGGTATTCAAATATAGCCTGATAATGAGCTATTTGAGTTGTTCAAACACCAGCCTGATTAAATTTAGAGAAGCTGATTACAAGGTTGTCACAGGGTAGTATACTGGATGAAGAGAAAAACATTGATCCTTGAAATAGTGAAGATGAAATAAAGGTAGAACACTACTGAGCCACTTATTTTGGATCTTGCCCCTCCAAAGCTTTCACAAGCAAAGCTTTGCCAAAGATTCCTCCTTCTCTCTAATCCACTACTTGCAGAAACTCTCTCCCCAGTCACCAAGGGGGTTCTGCTTGGGCAGCAGTCAAGCAGCATCTGCTTGACTACTGCCTACACGTAGTAATTCCCTTGATGGAAAAGGAGACGAGTGCTCTAAGGGAACGTTGTTGTGGAGAGAAGAGAAGTATCCTAATTAAGATGGCTTGGAGAATGCTGAGAGATGATGAGGCATTATTTGGTCTGATTTGTGTAGCACTGGAGTCTAAATCCTGACATGCAGAGTGACATACACAGGGCAGGGCAGGAAGAAGTTAGTAGAACTAACCTATTTTTTAAATTGCATTTTATTTTCCCCCAGTTACATGTAAAAACAATTTTTAACATTAGTTTTTAAAGCTTTGAGTTTCAAATCCTCTCCCTTCCTTGCTCCCACTCTGCCTCGTTGAGAAGGCAAGTGATCTGATATGCATTATCCATGTATAGTCATGCATAATATTTCCATATTAGTCATGTGTTATGGCAAGCTGAGTAGGATCTTTTGCTGTTTTTGTTTTAGTATAATCAAGTGCCTCTGATTGAATCTTGCCTTTATCAATCAAGAATCTTTACTAAGAGTAAAGTACTGAAACAAGAGTTTCTTTAACTAGAAACAGTTTATGTATTTGTATTGTTAATTATTTTAATGTGATTGAAGATCTTCCCCACCCATTAATGGGTCTGCGGAGATTCGTAGGAAGGCTCATACCTTTTGTTAAGGAGGCACTGGTTCTCAAAGGTTGTGATACCCTCTGGCTCTAGAAAGTGTATAAAGACTCTAAGGTATGGTTTTACTTTGGGGTTTAGATTTTGGAAGAAGATTTGTGTGCCAGACGAGACTCTGGGAAGCCACTAAGTAGTTCCCCAGCTTTGAAAACCCAGATGTTGGTGCTTCCCTCTCTGGTAACTATGTATGTAATAGTCAGACAGTTGGATCTGTCTATTGATTCATGATGTACGTATTGCTTACTGTCAGACGGTTTGGAAGTGCTATCTGTTGAGTTAGATTTCTCTGTATTTTCTCTGAAGTCCAGGGTGCTGACTTTCCCCACTGAACTAAGTGAATGATATATGTGCTTGATTAAAAGAGATTGTTAACTGCCTCCAAAGTTGCTTTCCTTTTAGTAAAGCAAATCAAAGAACCTGTGATAGCAGGACCCCTGTTTATGTTGGGGTGCTTACTGTTGCATCATGTTGTGAAAGAAAGCACAGACCAAGAAAAAAAACCTCAAGAAAAATAAAAAATAAATAAATAAATTGAAAAAAGTATACTTCAATATGTATTCAGACACCATCAGTGCTTTCTTTGAGGATGGACAGCATTCTTTACCATAAGCTCTTCAGAGATGTCTTGGATCATTGCATTGCTGAGAACAGCTAAGTCAGTCATAGCTGATCATCTTTCAATATTGCTATTACTTTATACACACTGCATTTTACTTTCCATCAGTTCCCGTCATTCTTTCTAGATTTTTTTCTGACATCATCTTGCACATCCTTTTTTATAGAACAATAGTATTCCATCATACTCACATATCACAATTTGTTCAGTCATTCTCCAATTGATGGGCATCCCTTCAATTTCCAGTTCTTTGCCACCAGAAAAGAGCAACTATAAATATTGTACATATTGGTTATTGTCCTTTACTTTTTTTGTCTCTTTTGTGATAAACCCCTAGTAGTGATATTGCTAAGTGAAAGGGTTTTTATAGTTTTATAAATATGGTTTTATAGCCTTTGGGCATAGTTCCAAATTGCTCTACAGGATGATCAAATTAGTTTACAGCTCCACCAACAGTGCATTATCATTTCCCCCACATTCCCTCCAATAATTGTCATTTTCTTTTTCTCTCCTATTAACCAATCTAATAGGTATGAGGTGGTACCTCAGATTTGTTTCAATTTACATTCCTCCAATCTATAGTGAGTTAGAGTATTTTTTTCATATGGCTATAGATTATTTTGATTATCTCATCTGGAAACTGCTCATATTTTCTTATTATTTATCAATTGGGGAATGGCTCTTAGTTTTATAAATTTGACTCAGTTCTTTATATGTTTGAGAAATGAGGCCTTTATCAAAGAAACTTGCTTCAAAATTTTTTTCAGTTACTATTGCTAACTTTTCCTCTTTCTTATTCCCCCTCTTTATTCTATTCTCTTTCTCCTTTACCTTGTCCATCCTCAAGTGTTCTGCTTTTAATTTATTTATTCAGTGTCATACCAGTCAAACTGCCAGAAAATTATTTTCTAGAGCTGGAATAAACAATATCAAAATTCATCTGGAAAAACAAAAGGTTCAGAATGTCAAGGGAATTAATGAAAAGAAATACTAGGGAAGGTGGCCTAGCCATTCCAGATCTCAAATACTGGCTAAGAAATAGAGGGTTATATAAGTGGTGTAGGTTAGTTACTCAACACACAGTAGTCAATGAATATAGTAGTCTACTGCTTGATAAACCCAAGTACCCCAGGTTCTGGGATAAGACCTCTCTGTTTGACAAAAACTGTTGGGAAAGCTGGATAATAGTGTGGCAGAAACTGGTCGTAGATCAGTGCCTGACACCATACACCAGAATAAAGTGCAAATGGGTACATGATCTAGGTATAAAGGCTAATACTGTAAACAAATTAGGGGAGCAAGGGATAGTATATTTGTCAAATTTATGGAGAATGGAGAAATTTATGACCAAACAAGAGATAATGTTATGAAATGCAAAATGGATAGCCCTTCAATCTCTTTCTGATTAGTTATTCAACCCCCTTATTGTCTGTGGACTGAAGGCTCTGGAAGCAGCAGCTGCTGCTGATTCAATGACTCCTAAGGCTTACTCTTGGTTTACTGGGGTTGGGTCTGTGCTGGCACAGCCTGTGCTGAACTCTGTTCCACTCTCACCCATGTGTGACACATCATTCATGCTGACCTTAGTTTTCTTTGGCTGGAAAATAATTTCACTTCTATCTTTTTGTGGGTTCTCCTGCTCCAGGAATTGTCTTACATAATTATTTAAAGGTGTTTGGAGGGGTTTGGGGGAAAGTTCAGGTGAGTGACTACCTTTTCTCCACTACTCTAGAACTAGCCTTTTAATGATAAGGAAACAAATTCATAAAATTAATTCTTTGTTAGAGGAAAATCAAACAAAAATAAAACCTCAGAGTACTTCCTGTCCCATGATATAGTCACATCCTAGTTTTTTAAAGTTTCAGTTTGCAATCCATAATTCAAGCCAGAATTCATTCCTTCCAATTAATTAACATTTGAGGACCTATCATGTCCACAGCAGTGTGCTAGATACAAAGAGAAATAAGACAGGGTCCCTTCTCTCACTAAACTTGTAATCTAATAGGGAGAAGAATGTATATATACATAGTATAAGTAAGAATGTAATAAATGTGTGGTTACTAAGAATTAGAAATTGAAGGGATGCTCATCAATTGGTGAATGGATAAAATCAGTGGTATATGATTGTAAAAGAATATTATTGTGTTATAAGAAATGACAAACAAGATGATTTCAAAAAAACCTGGAAAGACTTACATGAACTGATGCAAAGTAAAGTCAACAGAACTAGGAGAATATTGTACACAGTAACAGCAATATTGTTCAATGCAGAGCTGTGAATGACTTGGCTATTTTTAGAAAAGACAATTCCAAAGGACTAATGATGAAGCATATTATCCACTTCCACAGAAAGAACTGATAATAATTGAATACAGACTGAAGCATGCTAATTTTCATATCTTTTCATTTTTTCTTTTACTTGAGTCTTTTTGTATAAAATGACTAATACAGAAATATTTCTCATGGTTGCACAAGTATAACCTGTATATGATTGCTTACCATCTCATAGAGGTGATGGGGTGGGAGGAGGTAACTAGGGATGGAGGTATAAAGTTTAGAAGTCAATATTTTAGATTAAAATATTTTAAATAATTAAAAATAATGTTATAAATGCCTAAGAGAAATCTAAATAAAGTGCCATGAGGTACAGGTAGAAGAGTAAACAATCATTTCTTATCTGGAATAAGGTGGAAAATTAGCAAAGGCTTCATTAAGGAGTTGGCATTTGAGCAGGACTTTGAATTATGGGTATGGTTTCAAAAGGAAAGAATGAAGAAAACTAGAATTTATCGAGTGCTTACTATGCACCAGGCTCAGTGGTAAGCCCTGGGGATACAAAGAAGACAGAAAGGTAGACCCTGTAGCTGGAGGCATAGTTTTTAAGTCCAGAGAAAGTCAGGAGCAAAGTTGGAAGGAGAATTATGGGAAGTGGTCTGGATCCTCAAGCACATCTCACCAATGGGAGAGGGAGGCAGACCTTGTTGAAGATGTTCCATGATGACTGACTTTTGGGTGGTAGGCTGTTTATAGGAGCTGACTGAAATTCCAGGGTGAGCCAGCGTTAGAGAGGCCATGGTTGTGAAGTTCAGAGAAAGTCATGTGTAGAACCAAGAGAGGGATCAAGTGAAGATATGAGGGAAGTCATTCAAGCTTGAGCAGAGATTTGAATATTAACATAGATAGTAGTGGTTTGCATAGATAACGGTTCTTTACAGGACACAATTCTTTTCACTCATACTATGTTTTGGGGCATTACATGAGATTTTATATATCCCCAGGGACAGAGATGAGAGAGCAGGCATACTTGTGTGCGTAACTGTCTTAACAGCCCAAATGGTTCAAGAAGGAAAGGATGCTGGTTCTGCTTTAGCATCTACCTCTGAGATAATTATGGGTAGTCTTTAACCGTAATTAAGTGTAGCTTACAAACAGTACTAGCCCACTACAAAAACTATGAAACAAGTAAAGCTTATCTTCATTGGTCCTACATACCTGATCATAGGTGTTTGGTTTCCAAAAAAGTTCATAGCCCTCTATCATTGTGTCCATATGCTCCTGACCTTTCTTACCTCCATTCTCATCTTTTCCTCAGTCCCAGTAACCTGTATTCTTTTTTCTCAGATTTCTATTTTCTATTGTGATGAAACATATTAGGTAATTTAATCCCTTTGTTATACTTCACAAATTAGATAATTGCTTCAATGTGATTAAAATACACATATCTCTAGAACAAAGGTTTCTAACTTTTTTGTGTGGGCATATCATGGACCCCTTTGGCAGATGGTAAAGTCTGTTGACTCATCAGAATAATATTTTTAAATGCAAAAAATAAAATACATAGGATGACAAAGGAACAGATATAATTCTCCTCATTGTCTAAGACCACAAATCTTCTTAAATCTATCCAACAGCCCCTTTGTGGGTCACACAAATCCCTTGCTTTGAAAGGTCTTTAGAGAGTGAATCTAAAAGGTGAAACTTAAAGAACTATGTCACACTGACTACCTGGGCAGATGAATTTCTCAGTCCACACCATGTCACATCATTCCCCACTATTGTTCTGCATGGAGCTACCCTTGATCTGCAAGAACTGAGAAACAACTTAGGAGCTGAATGTGATGTCTATGGCAGAAGTGAGTCATGCGGTCTTAAAGAGCATGAAATATGATTCAGTGCAAACTTCTTGGGACCAAATCTTGAGATCTTGTTAGATCCTGGAATGCCCTATACTGCTATCAGCACCTTTTGGAATCTTTCTTATCCTTTAAGGCCCAGTTCAAATTCACTTGTTCCTGGAAACCTTTCTGTAAAAGTCAGTGAAAAATGATCTCTTCATTTTAATTTTTGTAGCATATTATTTGCACCTTTCCTCTACATTTATTTCATTCTTCCAGTTCTAGTTATTGTATGTTTTTATCTCCTCTACTAGACTTTAGGTTCTTTTGGCAGTAATTAGGAATAATCAATTTTTAAAAAAATCAAGTTAAGTCAAGACAAACATTTTTGGAGCAGACTTACTATGTTCTAGGCACTGTATAAAGTGTCGGAATATGAAGGCAAACTCAAGAATCTTACATTCCAATGATGGAAGACAACATTTAAAAAAGATGTTGTGTGTGTGTGTGTGTGTGTGTGTGTGTGTTGAAGAGCAGTACTGTAAACTGGAGAGAAATGAAGATATGGCTAGTCTGGTAGTTTTCCTTAAATGACCAGTTCTTCCCAAAGGAATGGGCTGCAGGGGGCAAGTATACTTTAGTGTGAGAAATCTGAGAGTGGTATGAGAAACTGAGAAGGCTTCCATGAAGCAAACCTAGTAAGCACAGGGGCTTGCCCATACTAGGAACTGAATGTTGATTGTCCTTCATTCTCAAAGAGGACCATGATATCTGGAATATGATATTCAGATATGACTTACAAAGGAATTGGGTTTAAGTAAGGGAGATCTGTGCAAAGTCACCAGCCTCACATTCTCCTGTAGAGGCATCTGGGTCCAGTGGCAAGATATAGATCAGGACACTGGCAGACAGCCCCTGGGTACTGAATAAATGTTTGTTAAATGAGTGCATCACTACTGAATCAAGGAGATGTTTAACTGGAATTTATCAGACATTTGAACTGGACAAATTGGCAGGTTGACTTTCTATTATGAAGACATATAGTCCATCAGGATCCCAAATATGAATGGTTTATTAACTATCTACTGCTTAGATTTCTTCATGATCATTTCCTTCATTGTTACTAAAACAGTTAATGAGTATATATTATATTTAGATATTATGATGTTTTAATAAATATTTTGATTGATGATGAAAAAATTGCCATGAATTTTATCCACTGTTTCTACAGGAAAACAAAGCTCACATTAACTCCTAGACCAATGTGAAGTTTGTGTACTTGTTTGCATTTTACAACATCATTTCAACATCATTTCTCCCCTTGGTTTTCATCATACTTGTCAAACCAATTTTAATGGCCCCTTGTTTCACAATATTTTTTCATCTGTACTAGAAAGCACGAGGATATACAGTCTAATTTTGTTCCTATTACTTCTTTCCCTTAATTTATTGAAATAGGACTGGATGCTCTTAAAGGCATGTAAGTTCTTCCATTTTCATTTTCATAAAATATCTTGCTGTTAATTGGCATTCTATCCTGGTTTCTTTCAAACATTTTCTTAGAGCTTCCCACTCAATTCTCCAAATAGAATTTGAGGCTGCCTTTTGATTATGGTACAACAGATATTTTTTAAAGAATCCCTCATGCTTTAATATGGCTCCCTCAACTCCATTATCATCTATAAAATGCTCTATTGGTCTTGTGGAACTAGAGAATGCTCACCAAAAAGGCTGTATATAATCAAATTATACTAATTTCTTTGAAATAGTCATGCAGCTCTCTTGGATGGTAAATAGACATCTCCACAGACATCTCATTTTTTCAGTAGAGACTAGGATCATCATTAAACACCAGTTCAGGGATTCTTTACCTGGGACTCACAGACCTATAAGGGTTGCATGGATAGATTTCAGAAGGTCTATGAAATTAGATGAGAAAAAATCATTTGTTTATTTTTTATTGTGATTGGTACTATGTATTTTACTTTATACATTTAAAATATGACACTGAGAAGGGTTCTATGGGCTTTACCAGGTTGCCAAAAGGTCCATGACACAAAAAATTCTGAGAACTCCTTCATAAGAAGTAGAAATAATTATAAAGAGAGGGAAAAAGTTAATTTAAAATTTATGGGATCAAATGTTAGCATGTAGGCTCTGGATTCACTCTTCTAACTTCAATCTGCATTGTCAAAGTGAACCCCCAGAGCTCAACTTGTTATATCAATTCCCTTGGAGTTCTGGGGTAATTTTGAAGGGCTTGGAGTGTCTTTCTTGAACTGTATAATTCATGAACTGTCATCTGGTATTTTCTTTTTCCTGCACTATTTTCTCCCCACTATATCTTTTCTAGTGAATATTTCCTTTTGTTTCCAGTTCTTTGCCATCACAAAAAGTGCTATTGTAATTATTTTGGTATATTTGGTGCCTTTATTTGTTATCCTTGATCTCCTTGAAGTATATTTCTAGTGATAGAATCTCTGGGTCCAAGTATATAGATATTTTAATCACTTTCTTCACACAATTGCAAATTGCTATCCATAATGGGTGCACCAGTTCATGGCTCTACCAGTAGATCATTAGTGCTCTTGTCTTTCCATAACACTGGCAATAGTTACAGTTATAAAATTTTTGTCATCTGTTAATTTTCCAGATGATAGGTAAAACCTGAATGTTATTTTGATTTGTTTCTCCTTTATTCTTTTTAATTTGGAGTTCTTTCGTATTTACTAGCAAATAGTTTGCAGTTCTTTTTTTGATATCTTTTCATTGCTTATTTATTGGAGAATGACATATTTCTACTAGTTGTTTATATATCTTATGTCTCTGTCAGTTGCATATAAATCTTGGATACTAGATCTTCATTAAAAATATTTGATGCAGAGATTGCCCCAACTAACTACTTCTCTTCTTGTCTTAGTAGCATTAATTTTGTTCTTGCAAAAGCTTCACAATTGCATATGGTTGGAATAATTTATTTTATATTTTACAATTGTCTATCCCTTTTTTGGTTAAGGATTTATTATCATTCCTCACCCTCTATCCAGCCATAGCTCCAAACAAGACTTCCATCTTATCCTCTTCTAATTTTTCTTTTATGTTGGTCCAGTTTGAGAATGGACAAAAAAAAAAATAACAATGATCTTTAATGTTCAGGCAATATATGCATTTAGATTTCACTTGATATATAGTTTATATTGTTGAACTAAATCTATTTTTTGCCCAATTACTTTCTAATTTTTCTATCGACTGTTGTCCAATAGGGAGTAATTTCTTAGGTAATTTATGTTTTGGGAGTTCCTAAACCCTGGGTTACTGAATTCAGTTATGTCTGTTTCTTCCTTTGTTAGTCTGTTTCAGTGCTCTACTCTTCTGAATTGTTTTGATGGTTATAATTTAATAATATATGCTGAGGTCTGGAAATTCCATTCTTTCTTAATGCCATTTTTCATTATTCCATTTATATTACAGATTTTTTGTTCCTCCAAATGAAATTTATTCTGATTTTGTCTATGTAAAGTATTTTCTTGTTAGTTGGATTGCTATAACACTCAATCTATCAGTTAATTTTGTTTTTAGTTTCATTTAAATTATATATGAACATGACTCACTCCCTGAACAATGATTTGTCTTTTTTTTCTATAAGGAACATTTTGTATTATATCTATACAGTTGTATCAAATACTTAGCCCCTTTGCTCCTCTGATTTTTCAATGATCCCAAGCACATAAGCATTTCCAAAACAACCCCCCAAATGAAATCTCCCAAATAAACCCTAGAAAGAACACTTCAAAAAGCATGAAAGAACAAATGCAAAGAGCCCAAGGACAGAGGTATGTGCCATGCATTCAGTCCTCATAGAAGCTTATAGCACATTTTCCCTCTATTGCAACGAGGAAAGAGACACTTGAGTCTCTGAAATGAGCATGCAAAGAAAAGTTCCCCACTTTTGTATGCATGCTCATTTTCAGTTCAGCAGCCACTGTCTTCACAATGTAGTAAGCAAAGGAAAGTGTTTTAAAACATCTATAGATGTTCCGGAGATGGAATAATGCATAAAATGCTATATGTATTCCTAATGGCTGAGATATCATTGGCCAGTATTTAGTATTTAATCTGCTTTGGGAGTAGTGGTGCATTCTGTAGTAATTTTGAATGGTATTTCTCTTTCCATTATCATTTTCTGATTTTTTTTCTTTTTATTAATTAATTAATGTTTATTTTTCAACATTCACTTTCACAAGATTTTGAGTCCCAAATTTTCTCCCCATCTCTTCCCTTCCCCACCCAAGACAGAGTAAATTCTGATTACTCTTTCCCCCAATCAGCCCTCCCTTCTATCACCCTATTCCCCCTTCTCTTATCCCTTTTCCTTCTATTTTCCTGCAGGGCAAGATAGATTTCTATCCATTCCCTGTATATCTTATTTCCAAGTTACATTTTAAAACAATTTTTAACATTCATTTAAAAAAACTTTTTAATTCCATATTCTATCCCCTCCCCCATCCCCACCCACCCTGATTGAGAAGGCAAGCAATTCATTATGGGTTATACATATAAAATCATGCAAAACACTTCCATAATAGTCACGTTGTGAAAGACTATCTTTCCCTCCATTTTATCCTACCCCACATTTATTCTGTTCTCTCCTTTGACCCTGTCCCTCCTTACAAGTGTTTACTTCTAACTACCCCCTCTCCCAACCTGCCCTCCCTTCTATCATCATCCCTCTGCTCTCTCTTCCCCCCACTTTCCTGTAGAGTAGGGTAGATTTCCATATCCAATTGAGTGTGGATATTATTTCCTCCTCAAGCCAAACCTGATGAGAGTAAGGTTCACTCCCTCCCTCCCCCCTCCCCCCTCTTCACCTCCACTGTAAAAGATTTTTATTGCCTCTTTTATGAGATAATTTACCCCATTCTACCTCTCCCTCTCTCCTTCTCCCAGTACATTCCTTTCACCCCTTAATTTTATTTTGTAGATATAATCCCTTCATATTCAACTTACCCTGTGTGCTCTCTCTCTCTCCAACTACCTAATGTTTAGAAAGGTCTCATGAGTTACAAATATCATGTAACAATGTAAACAGTTCAACATTAATAGGTTCCTTATGATTTCTCTTCCCTGCTTACCTTTTCATGCTACTCTTGAATCTTGTATTTGAAAGTCAACTTTTTTTCCTTTCTCATCCAGGTCCTGTAGACCTTTCCTACTGACCTTGTAAGTTGTCTTTGGCATTTGTGTGTTGAAAAGTTTGAACACCATTACAGCTACCAGTGATTCAGTCTCCTGAGGCCTACTCTAGGTTTGCAGGGACCTGATCTATGCTGGTGTATTTTGTGCTGGACTGAGTTCCTATCTCAGACTAGTACAGCAGACCTTTCCTGTATATCTTCCAGGTGGTCTTGGTTTGGAAATTTGTTTCACCCTTTGCATTTTGTGGGCTCTGCTGCTCTAGAATTTATTTATAGCCATTTTTACAGGTATTTGGAGAGATTTGGGGGAAAGCTCAAGCAAGTCTCTGCTTTTACTCCATCATCTTGGCTCCACTGCCTGGATTTTTTTATTGCTATGTAAAAATGCTTACTGCACTCTGGATTAATTCATATAGGTCTCCCAAGGTTTCTCTGAAATCCTCCCTTTGCCATTTCTTATTATACAATAATACTTCATTATGTTCATATGCCATGATACAGTCAGTTGTTCCCCAATTGATGTGTACCTCTTTTGTTTTCATTTCTGTACCACAACAAAAAAAAGCTTCTATCAATATTTTTGTATGTATGAAATTTATGTAACATCTTAAACTTGGATTTAAGAAATCAATTTCACAAATAAAAGGTGGAAGAGATATTGCTAGATATCACTTTATGCACACTATATCTGAGTATTTTAATGAACTCTAAGATTGATATCAGTCAGTAGAATGATAAGGCAGCCAAGAAATTGTAATGTGATCTCCATTCTGATTGCTTCCTCTGGATGTTCTCCAGCTCATCAGTGTTTTTTCTAAAATGTGGTACCCAGCACTGAATACAATACTCCAAGTGTCATTTGTCAAGTTCACCTCCTTAGTACGGGTTATTGTATCTTAATGAAGCAGACTGTGATACCATCTTTTGGACTGCTATATTACACTGTTGAATTATATTGATAGTCTGATGTTTCTCCCCTAAATTATTTTCATATTGTGGTGGCATTTCATAAAATCTTTGTCATCTATTACATGTGAAGTTGAGCCTCTGAACTCAATTATAAGACTCTATCATTATTAGATTTCATCTTATTATATTCCATCTAGTATTCTAGCTTGTCAAGACCTTCTTCTGACTGTCATTTAGAATTGTAACTTTGTATCATCTGTAAAATTGTTCAGTATTCTGTCTCTGCCTTTATTTAAATAATTTATAAAAATATTAAACAATACCAGCTCAAACATAAATCGCTTCTGTACTCTACTAGACGTCACCTTCCATATTGATTCAACAAGGTATGGGCTTCAGTGGAAGAAGGTGAATTTGGGAAGTGAAGGACTGGTTAAGAAGATGGTCTTTAAAGATAGGATTTGCATTGAAGATGAAATTATGGAAATTATGAACTCTTGGTCATAGATAAGATGCACCTAATGAATTCTGGGAAAATATATGTCTCAATAATCATGATATTTGGGGCTTTAAGTTGAAATAAGAAATAGAAGAAGAAAACTGCTCACATATATTTCTTCAAATCAAACACTATAAATAGAGGCAGGTAGAACACAAAGAGAAATTAGGAAGTTTTAAAGTTGTAGGAAATAGTTGTAAGGAAGAGTTGAGGCTGCACTCCTCTCTGTACCCTTCCAGTGATGACCAGAACTGGCCTCCCATTCTGCCCACAATGAGAAATGAGGAGACCGAAAAGAGAGAAAAGCACTTTGTGGTAATAATTACATTAGTAATAGAAACAATTATGTCTAACACACCAACTAGTTTTCCTCCTTTTGGCATTGCTCTGTAACCATTCTGTTCCTGTCCTCTTGACTATAAAACTAAGATGCTCAGAAGTTTTGCATGTTTTAAAACTTTAGAGGAAACAAAGGGGTCCACAGTAAAATGACAGCTAAACCCTTCGAAAGAACAACTCAATCCTCTAAAATAATTCTTACCCATCATACACTCCTCCAGAAAATGGGAAGAGGAGAATGCAAACTAGGAGAATCTTGAACCAGTGATTTAAACATATGAATATGGGATAGACTATTTGCAGAGAAGTGATCATTTGAAAATTGCTAAGCCTAACTGAAAATGGCTGGGCTGCCCTATTAAGATGTAGAGAAACCTTTCTTAGTGGGACTACTCATTTATAAGTAGACTTTAGAAACATAGCTAGAGTTGAAGGAACCCAGGGGCTTTCTTGCCCGTGGGTTTTTAACCTGGAGTCTGTGAACTTAAAAAAATATTGATAACTGTATTTCATTATAATAATTGATTTCCTTTGTAATTATATGCATTTCATTTTATGCTTTTAAAATCATCATTCTGAGAAGGGGTCTATAGATTTCATTATACTGCCAAAGGCCAAGGGGGTGGTCCATGATACAAAAAAGGGTAAGGACCCCTTCACTTAGCCCCAATCTATTTGATAAATGGGAGATGTGGGATCTAAAGAACTGATTGACTTACTCAAGCTTAGAGATAGGAATGGAGCATGTCAATGAGTGAATAACCATTTATCAAGTGCTTACTGTGTTCCAGGCATGTTGTTAAGGCTAGAAATTTATAGAAAGGCAAAAGACAGTCTCTACTTTCAGGAACCTCACAGTATAATGAGAGAGACAACATGAAAACAACTATGTACAAACAAGATGTGTACGGAATAAATTGGAGACAATAAAGAGAGGGCACAAGCATTAAAGGGGATCAGAGAAGGCTTCTCATTGAAATTGGGATTTTATCTGGGACTTGAAAGAAGCTAGGGGAGGTCCGGAGACAGACATCAGGAGAGAGAAGATTTAAAGGACAAAGAAAAAGTCTAGTTACTAAAGACAGGGTACAACACCAGAACAGAGCTAAGATGCAGCCTGACTTAGTCCTGAGCTGCCCTATGTATCCGTGTGTCCTATTCCCCATGGTTAGGGTCTAGAACTTGGTGTAGGGCTACATGGAGGGAGGTCCAGCTGTGTGGAGTGGAGGGACTTGTGGTTCAGTGTGGTGGCAAGTTTATCATAGGTAGCTCCCAAAGATGAGGGGAGTTCCTACCATTTAGTTGCTACATGAACGACGTTACTTATGACTACATCTCTTGTTTATATCGACTGAACTTGGGAAAAAGGATGAATTTTACCTATTTTTAGATTATAAAACCAAATTCCCTTTCAGTGAATGTTCCCCACCCATGTCTAGTACCTCAACTGAGGGAGAGAGATAGACAGACAGACAGAAAGAGATTTTTTGATTTCTTTTGTCTAATCACTTACTTGGTTTAGACTAAAAACATGTTGTTTTGCCTAAAAAACTCCTTTACGTCACTTTCTTTTATTCTCGAACATGGCAAATTCCTTCCTAACTGTTTCCTAGGGATGTTTCAAAGTTTGACAACCTGATAATAGATGCCATTTTGAGTTTCTTGGAAGAAACCTAGGTTGAGATAGTCAATTTCTCTGGCTGAGACAATCCTTTTGGAAGAGACAATCTTATCATTCTTTTGCAGAGACATACTCTCAAGCATCCTACTTGATTTACTGAAGAATAAGAAATAGCAACAGAGTTTTCAAATGAAGCATCAAACAGACTGCAGGCCTATCCCTAGATCCTTGAATTAGGTGTAGGATAATTAACTGATAATGAAATGACAAACTAGAGAAACTGGCTGTCACCATTTGTAAATCAGTAAGCAAACTAAAAACAATAAAAAGGTAATTATTCCTTCATCAGGCATTTGGTAATTCATCTTTAAATGTTTTAGCTTAGTTTTAATTATTTAATATCTATGTCAGAATGATCACTAACAGTAAATGTTCAGACCCATAACACACTATGTGGTTGAAATGTGGAATGTGCTGGCACTCACTGGCATTCAATAAATCAGTTCTCCTGAGTGTCCTTCAAGGATACAATCATTAAATTCCTGCTGGAGTTTTCAGTAATGCCTTTCTAAAAATTCCAGTGCCAAAATGGCAGACTAAGGAAGAAACCCTCTGAAGCCCCCCCTAGGCAAGCCAATACTTTCTGTGGCACAGCAAGGCCCCACCTCCAACACAAGCCATGAGTCACTTTGCTGACCAGTAGTGAGGGCCTTGCCCCTGGGACAGACCAGTAACAAGATCCCTCCCCTAGCAACAACCATCAGAAGAACTATTTTCATAGCATCCCAGCAGTGAGATCCTGACCCTGGGATAGGCCAACAGAGAAAACTCCACACCTTGAGAAGGTCAACAGGAAACTCCTCTCCCTAGTACAAGCCCAAAGGGAAGTGAACCCTCCAGTGCAAGCAAACAGCTAATTCTTGAATCCCAGTGAAAGCCAGAAGCAAGGCCCAGAGTCCCAGCACCAAAAGTTTGGGACCAGAATCCCAACTCACATAAAAATACCAAGTCACTAAATACACAGGAAAGAATGAGCAAAAAACAAAAATGAACTTGACTATAAAAATTACTATTGAGACAGATCAAGGTACAAACTTAGAAGAAAACAGTAGTTTCATGTGCAGCCTCAAAGAAAACTGCAATTTGGTCTGAGACCCAAAAAGAACTCCTGAAAGAGCTTAAAAAGCATTTTAAAAAGCAAATTAGAGGAGAAGAAAAATTGGGAAATGAGAGAATTGCAAGAGAATCAGGGATAGGGGAAGAGTTAACAGCATGAAAAAAAATTCACTGAAGAAAATAACTCCTTAAAAAATAGTATTGACCAAATAGAAAAGGAAGTACAAAAGCTCACTGAAGAAAATAATTCTTTAAAAATTAGAATTGAGTAAGTGGAAGCTAATGACATCATAATACACCAAAATATGATAAAATAAAATGAAAAGGAAAAATAAAAGAAAATGTAAAATTTCTTTTTGGAAAAACAACTGACATAGCACACAGATCTGGAAAAGTTAATTTAAGAATCACTGAACTACCTCAGACCTGTAAACTTCTTTTGGACCATAGATAGGTTAGACTAGAGATAAGAATGGTAATAGTTGGTTGCTCATGGGTCACATGACAAACAAGAATGTGCAGTGGCAATCTTACATTTTTCATGGCCTGCCTGAAATTCTTTGGCAGGTACAAGTAACCCATAGGCTGTATGTTGTAAGGTCCTGGACTACTTGAAAGCCATGATTAAAAAAAAAAAGATTGGACAACTTATTTCAAGAAATTTTCGAGGAAAACTGCCATGATTTACTAGAAAAAAGGGCAAAGTAGAAACCAAAAAATTCATCAATCAGCACCTGAAAGAGATCCCAAAATGAAAACTGTGAGGAACATCATAGTCAAATTCCACAGCTCACAGATCAAAGAGAAAATCTTGCAAGCAGTGAAAAACATTTCTAATATCATGGAGCTACAATCAGTATTACACAGGATTTGGCAGCTTCCACATTAAAGAACTACAGGGTTTGAAATATGATATACCAGAAGGCAAAGGAATTAGGATTACCTACCCTGCAAATAATCACCTACCCAGTAAAACTGAACATAATCTTTCAGGGGAAAAATTGACATTTGGCAAAACAGAGCAGTTTTAAGCATTCCTAATTAAAAGACCAGAGTTGAAGAAAAATTTGACCTTCAGATGTGAGACTCAAGGGAAACATAAGGGAAAAAAAGAAACAAGAAAGAGAAAACATAAGAAATTCAATAAAGTTAGACCATTTATATTTCTATATGGCAAGATATTATTTGTAAATCTCAAGAAATTTATTACTGTAAGGGCAATTAATAGGAATATATATATATATATATATATATATATATATATATATTTATACACACACACACACACACACACACACACACACACACAAAGGGAATGAATGGAAGATGACTTTGACAGGAATGATACCTTAAAAAACAAAATAAAAGCGTGTGAAAGGAGATTGTACTGGAAGAAGAAGAGGAGGGGATAGAATGAGGTTAATCATCCCACATAAGAGGCATGAAAGCTACTATGATGGAAGGGAAGATGAGGGGATGTGGGTAAAGCTTAAACCTTACCCTCCTTAAAATTGACTCAAAGAGGGAATAATATACTGTTCTTTGATATAACTAGATACAGAAATCTATCTTACTCTCTAAGGAAGTAAAAAAAGGATGGGTTTAATAGAAATGGGGGCACTGACAAAAAGGAAGGCAGATTAGAAGAGGTGGTAATCAGAAGTAGAACACTTGTGAGGAGGAAAAAGGGGGGGATAAGAAAGAGAGAGGCATAAACAAGGGAAAAATAGGATGGAGGGAATTTCACAGCTAGTTACCACATATAAATAGGGATGAAGTCACCTATACAATGGAAGCACATAGCAGAATGGATAGAAATCAGACTCGTAAAAGAAACACATTTGTAACACAGAGAGACACACAGGATAAAGATAAGGGGTTGGAGTAGAATCTATTATGCTTCATCTGAAGTGAAGAAAACAGGGGTAGCAATGATGAGCTCAGACAAAACAAACACAAAAAAACTCATCTAATTAAAGGAGATAAGGAAAGATACCATAGGCAATGAAGCAATATCAATACTAAACACATATGGACAAAATAGTATAGCATCTAAATTTTTGAAGAAGTTGAATGAGTTACAGGAGGACATAAATAATAAAACTATATTAGTGGGGGCCCTCAACATTCCCCTCTCAGAACGAGATGAATATAACCAAAAAATACATACACAAAATTGACCATGTATTAGGATATAAAAACCTCATTATCAAATGCAGAAAAGGAGAAATAGTCAATGCATCCTTTCCATATCATAATGCAAAAAAAAATTACATTCAATAATGGGCAATGGAAAGATCAATTAAAAATTAGTTGGGAACAATCTAATCCTAAAAAATAAGTGGATCAAAGACAAATTATAGAAACAATAGATAATTTCATTAAAGAAAATGACAACATGGAGACAACATACTAAAATTTATGGGTTGTGGCCAAAGTGGTACTTAGGGGAAACTTTATATCTCTAGTTGTTTACATAAATAAAAAAAGAAACATGCAAGCAAAAAAAAAAAAACTAGGAAAAGAGCAAATTAACATCCTCCACCACAATTAAATGCCAAATTGGAAATCCTGAAAATCAAAAGAGAGACAAATAAAATAGAAAGCAAGAAAATCATTTAACTGATAAAACTAGCAGCTGGTTTTATAAAAACCAAACCAAAACAATAAAAATTGAAAAACCATTCATCAATATGACTTAAAAAAAGGAAACAAGAAAACCAAATTGCTAGTATTCACAAATGAAAATAGTGAATTTACCGCTAAAGAACAGGAAAGTAGGACAATTACTAGGATCCATTTTGCCCAATTATATGCCAATAAATTTGACAATTTTAATGAAATGGATGAATATCTACAAAAATATAATTTACCCAGCAGAAGAAGAAATAAAATACTTAACTCAATCTCAGAAGAATAAACTAAACAAGCCATCAATGAACTTCCTAAGAAAAAATTCCCAGTATCAGACAGATTCACAAGTGAATTCAGCTAAACAATTAAAAAACAATCTCAATACTATATAAATTATTTGGAAAATAAATGGGGTCCTACAAAATTCCTTTTGTGGCACAAATATGGTACTGATACCCAAACCAGGAGAGCCAATACAGAGAAAGAAAATTATAGATCAATTTCCCTAATGAATATTGATGTAAAAATTTTTAAATAAGATACTAGCAAAGAGATTACACCAACATACTACAAGGCTCATACACGATGACCAGGTGGGATTTTACCAGGAATGAAGGATTGGTTCAATAATAGAAAAACTACCAGAATAACTGACCATATCAATAACAAAACCAATAGAAAACATGCAATTATCTCAATAGATGCAGAAAAACCCTTTGACGAAATATAACACCCATTCCTTCACTAGGGAGAATAGGAATAAATGGAACTTACCTTAAAATGATAAGTAATATTTAATCTAAAACCACCAGCAAGCATTACTTATAATGGGGATAAACTAGAAGCTTTTCCAATACAATCAAGAGTGAAACAGGATATCCATTATCACCTCTATTATTCAATATTGTACTAGAAATGTTAGCTATAGCAATAAAAGAAGAAATTGAATGAATTAGAATAGGTAATGAGGAAACAAAACTATCAGTCTTTGCAGATGATATTATTTTATACCTAAAGAATCCTAGAGAATCAACTAAAAAAACTACTTGATATTATTAACAACCTAGATCATAAGAATTTTGTTTTGATCAACAAAACTCAGCAGCAGGAGATAGGAAGCCAAATTCCATTTAAAATAACTATAAATATCATAAAATACTTGGGGAGTTTACTTGCTAGGATAAACCCAGGAACTGTACAAAAACAACAAGGTATAGATGAACATCTCACATCCTGTACCAAGATAAAGTCAAAATGGTTGCTTGATTTACACATAAAGGGTGATAGCATAAGCAAATTGATAGAGAATGGAATAGTTTATCTGTCAGATAAGGGACAAGGATTAGGGAATGGAAGAATTTAAGATCAAACAAGAGATAAAGAACATTACACAATTTAAAATAATTTTGATTATAAAAAAGTAAAGAGTTTTTGCATAAACTAAACTATTGTAACAACATTATAAGGAAAGTAGAAAACTGGGAAATAAGTTTTACAACAAGTATTTCTAATAAAGACCTCATTTATCAAATATATAGAGAATCAAGTCTAATTTATAAAAAATACAAGTCATTCTCCAATCAATAAATGGTCAAAAGATATGAATAGGGAGTTTTCAGACAAAGACATCAAAGCCATCTGTATTCATATAAAAATACTCTAAATCATTACTGACGAGAGAAATGCAAATTAAAGCACTTCTGAGGTACCATCTCATACCTATCAGATTGGCTAATTTGACAAAAGAAGGAAAACGATAGATGTTGGAGAGGATATGGGAAAACTAGAACACTAATGCACTGTTGGTGGAGTTGTGAACTGATCCAACCATTCTGGAGAGCAATTTGGAACTATACCCAAAGAGCCATAAAATTGTGCATACCATTGATCCAACAATAATACTTCTAGGTCTACATCCCAAAGATATCAAAAAAGGTGGAAAACCCCTATTTTTATAAGAATATTTATGACAGCTCTTTTTGTGGTGGTTAAGAATCAGAAATCGAAGGGATGCTCATCAATTGAGAAATGGCTAAACAAGTTGTGGTATAGGATTATAATGGAATATTATGCTATAAGAAATGACAAGCAGGATCATTTCAGAAAAATCTGAAAAGAATTACAAACTGTTGTACGCAATAACAGCAATATTGTTCAATGAAGAATTGTGAATGACTTAGTTATTCTCAGCAATACAGTGATCCAAGAAAATCCCAAAGGGCTAATGAGGAAATATACTATCCATCGCCAGAAAAAGAACTGATATTGATTGAATACAGACTGAAGCATGCTATTTTTCACTTTCTTTCATTTTTTTCTTTTATTCGAGTCTTCTTGTACAAAATGACTAATACAGAAATATTTTGTATGGTTACACATGCATAACCTATATTTGCTTACTTACTATTTTGGGGTTGGGGGAGGGAGGGAAGAAAGGAAGAAAGGACAGAATTTGGAACTCAAAATTCAAAAAAGTCAAATAATAAAAAAAATTGTTTTAATATGTAATGGGGAAAATAAAGTATATTTAAGAAAACAGTGAAGAAAAGAATGATTTATGGCATTCAATTAAATTAAACATTTATTAATTTTAAAAAGAAGAATGTCTCTATGAACAAAGAGAATGCTATCAGAAACATCCCCTCTCCATGACTGCTTCTAGAGGCAAAAATAATGAGATATGGGGAAGTTCCTTAGACATGCAGCTGCTCACTACCATATTTCCTTGAAACATCCATTCTTACTTGGCCTTCAGGAGAAGTGTGGCTATTCCCTATTTTCTTAGAAAGGTCCTGAAATGGCTGTATGAGAAAGGGCTTGCTCTTAGCGGTGCCAATTCTGAAAGGTAAGGCTAAGAAGATTCAGAATTTTTGCTACAAATAGCTGGAACAGAATTGTGCATTTGCATCATGCTCTTTCTAAAATGTATGTGGTTAATTTTGACCCATGCACATGAAGGAAAGATTTTGGTGGAAAAGTCTTGAGGATTCTCTGGGCAAACTCTTCCTTTGATATTTGATTATATCTATGATTACATTGATGTGAGTCCTTAAATGAGAAAAATATATGTAAGATGCTCTATAAATGTTAAAACACAAAATTACTATTGTACCATTTTCTTACTGTGTAGTCTTCTCTCTAGCTATCATCTTTATCTCCCTTCCACCAGATCTTTGAATTCTGTCCCCAAGTTCCCCAGGACTGCCTGGTGATCTCTCACCTTATCTTGCTAGGGACAAGGTTGTTGTGCCCCTTTAGTTGACCATGGCTCCCCCACATCTGCTTGTCAGCACTCCTTTCTTTATTGTTTTCCTTATTACAAGGTAAACTCCCAGAGAATAGGTACTTTATTGCCTGCTTCTATTTGTGGAGTTGTGGACTGATCTATACCATTATACTAATGCTTAGTATAATGCCTGGCACATAGTAAGTAAGCATTTAATAATGTTCTCTAATCTCTCTCTCTCTCTCTATTTCTCTCTCTCCCCCTCTCTCTCTTTCATCAATTCACACAATTCCTAACCATTTATTAAGTGCCTCCTATAATTCAGACACTGTGTTACATGTGAGGATACAAAAGGATGCAGGAGATGGTCCCCGCCCTCAAGGAGTTTACAATTTAATGGAGGAGACAACATGTAAATCTATCTATCTATCTATCTATCTATCTATCTATCTATCTATCTATCTTTCTATCTATCTGTCTGTCTATCTATATATATCTATACACACACACAAAACCAATTATATACAGAAGAAATAGGAAATAATTAAGAAAAGAAAGGCACTAGAATTAAGAAGCATTGGGTAAGGCTTCCTGTAGGAGGTAGGATTTTAACTGAATCTTAAAGGAAGTCAAAGAGGTCAGTAGTTAGGGTAGAAGAGGGAGATCATTCTTGATATGGGAGACATCCAGAGCTGAGAGACGGAGAGTAGTGCAGAAGATAATCTTTTTACTCCATGTGAAAATATTCAGCAAAGGGTCCCCCTAAAAAAGCCCTTAGGGGCTTTCTTCATCTATTGAGATTGCATAGAGAGCAGTAGGGGCAGTTAGGTGGTGCAGTGGATAGAGCACCAATGCAGGAGTTAGGAGGATCTGTGTTCAAATCTCACCTCAGACACTTGACACTCACTAGCTGTGTGACCTTGGGCAAGTCACTTAACTTCAATTGCTTCATCCTGGGTCATCTCCAGTCATCCTGTTGAATTTCTGGTCACTGGATTCAGATGACTCTGGAGGAGAAGAGAGGCTGGTGACCCGCACAGCCCTTCCTCACTCAAAACAAAGTCAAGTGCAAGTCATGTCGTCATTTCTCTGATGATATGGTCTTCTTAGGCAATGAAGGATGAACCTACACACAGATAGCAGTAGACTGACTGTCCACCAGTTATTTCCACTTCAACCTCTTTGCCCATCTTACTTATTTCCCAGACATAGATCTCTCTCCTGACATTGTTTCCATCACTTTTCTTCAGTTCCTTATTGATAATATGCTGCAGCCTGTTTGCATCTGTGCACTTCTTTATTGACTATATAATGACTGTTAACTTGAATTCTTCGGAGACTTTGCCGCATAGCATCACCAGACGACTACTTTTTTTTAAGTTGCATCTTTGTGTCAGATATGTGATTGGGATCATTAAAAATACTGCCCAATTTCCCAAAGTCAGTCCAGTCCCAATTCACTGTAGCTCCATTCTGGGTCCAGCTCATTGTCCATCTGCAGTTACCCTTTGGATACATCTGATGGTTGAGTTCAGCGGGCTGTCCATGCACTTACAAAGTGTCTGCACAATAATTTCTTTCCCTGTATAATTCTTTTAATGGATTTTGGATCTCCTTTAGTTAGTCAGTCAACAAGTATTTATTGAACACTTACAATATGCTAGGCACTGCACTGAGATGTTATGGATACAATGAACTCACATTCTAATTGGGGAAACAACAAGTAAATGACTAGGATTTACAAGATGTATACAGTGAGGAAGATATATCTCAGAGGGGAAAGTGGAGGGAATTGAAAAAACCTTCTGCAAAAGGAATAGTTTTAGACAATTCACTAAGAAATCCAGGAAAACCAAGATATAGATGTAAAGAGGAAGAGCCTTCTGAACATAGCAAACAGTTATTACAAAGGCACGGATTCAGGAGATGGAGTCTCATGTGTGAAGGGTGGCAAATAGGTCAATGTAATGACCATACCATTTATAGAAAGGAATAAAGTATATAAATACTGGAAAAGTAGAATCAGGTTATAAAAGGTTTTGAATGCCAAACAGATAACTAAATACTTGATCCACTGGATCAAGATAAAATAGAGCCACTGGAGTTTTTTGAGTAGTGGGAAGTCTGGTCAGGGTTGATGAAGGTTTTTTGCCAGGTTAGTGGCTGTATGAGTGAAGAGAAGGGGAGAAAGATATTGTGAAGCTAGAAATGATAAGATCTAGCATTGTTTTGGAATGTGGGATAAGTGAAACTGAGGAGTTGTGGATACTATACTGGCTTTGCAAACCCGGCTAACTGGGAGGATGGTGGTGCCCTCTGCAATAATTAGGAGGTTTGGAAAAAAAGAAGACTTTAGGGAAAAGACAATGAATTCTCAGTTGGATGCGTAGAATTTGAGATACTTCTGGGACAACCAGTTCAAGATGTATAAAAGATGGTGGGTGATGTGGGACTGCTGGATAGATAGATCTGGAGATCACCTGCACAGAGATGATAATTGAACTCATGGATAACCCAGATAACCCAGTGAGATAAAAAGGAGACTTTATAATTGTAGTAAAACAACTATAAAACTCTGGCTATCTATTCAAGGACTTCAGGAAATGTACTCTTCTGATTAGCTGAATTTTTAGGATATATAAGGAAATGAAAGCTCATCAAACTCAAGTACCCAAATCAAAGTCTGACCAGAATGCTCAAATCAAATCCTTTTAGACAGCCACCTAGATCCAAGACAGTCTTTGTATGTATGCTATGGTACAGCTGAAATACTGTCATTTACGTCCAGGAATAATGTTAATACCCCACTGTCAGAGTGTTCATCTTGTGATTTTTTTCTTTCAGCTTAATAGTGGTAATTGTTTTTTTTTCCAGAAATCTGTCCATACTTCCAGTAGCTAGGAAACAATCAAAACTTTTACTCAATTAACTAGGTCTTTTAACTGGGTAATTTCTTCTAGTTTAACCACCTCATTATAAATGAGGAAATTGATTCCAAGAGAGATAATGTCCGAGGGCACACACCACTCATAAGTAGAAGGACCAGAAATAGAAAGCAGGACTGCTAATTTCTAACCAGAGCCCTTTCTATTATACTTACTACCATTATACCGACTCTAAAAGTTTCCAAAAGTTATTTACTATATTTCAGCCATGACCAACATGATGGGATACGTTTTTCTGCTTCACTAAACTTTTAGAATCATATGTGGTTTTTTCTTGCCATTGAAAACTAATGCTGTTTTCTTCTCTAGGAAAAAAAAAACCTAAGAGAAGTATATTGTATAAGCTAGTTTATTGTGCCTTACATTGCTTCCTAGTAATGTCAGAAATTGCTTTGGTTAGGTCCAAGAAGAGTATATTAATATGACAGGGATGATTTGAGAAAAAAGGTTTTTGTGACCCATTTTAATATAATAAAAGATCATGCTTTGAGTGAGGGGAAACATAGGCATCATAAACATCTTACTGAAGAAAATTCTACTAGTGGAAATGGGAGATCTGAGCCTCCTCATTTTCAAAACCACTCCCTACTCTTATAGGAGCTTTTGAAGGAGCAAAAACAAAATGAGGGGAGCCCTTTTAGAAAGAGTGTGAAATCTGTTTCCCTACAGCTGCCTCATAGTTACTTTTGAGCTAATGTACCATATCCTGCTGATTAACTTGGTGTAGGGATAAATGTCCCCTGAGGGCTTCTAAGGAACCTGGTCTGAGAAACTAATGAAATAAACTGACCCAATCATTCAAGTAGAAGACACCAGGATCGGGGAAGGAGTTTAGTTGGTCAGTCAACAACCTTTTATTATGTTGCCTACTATGTTTATTATTATGCCTACTGTGTTCCAGATACTGCTAAGTATTTACAGATACAAAGAAAAGAAAAGCAAAAACTGGTTCTTCCCCTCAAGGAGCTATCAATTTAATGGGGGCAGACAACTATGTGCTCTCTCTCTCTCTCTCTCTCTCTCTCTCTCTCTCTCTCTCTCTCTCTCTCTCTATATATATATATATATATATATATATATATATATATATATATATATATATATATATATATATATATATATAAAGATATATAAAAGATGAAGTGAGATAATGCACAGAGGCAAAGCGCTAAAATTAAAGGGGATTGGAAGGGCTTCTTGCAGGAAGTAGGATTTTAGCTGATAGACTATGGAGGCAAGGCAGTGGATATTAGAAAGGAGAGAATTTAAATGCTGGGAGTCAGGAGAGGAATTGTCTTGTGTGATGAATGACAAGGAGGCCAGTGTTACTGGATCAGAGTGGGGACAGGGTAGAAAAAAAGGTATCTTTTCCCCTAGTCACTGAAGTAGTGAGTTCATCAGATCACCATGAATTCCCAGTGTCTGAACAATGTCAGCAAACTTGCTGATATTCTTAAAGAATCTGTTTTAACTCTGTGTGTCTGGACCTCCAAGAAGTGCCCATGTGCCTACAACCATTACTTCATTCAAAAGATCACCTTCCCAGAGGATTCAGCTGAGAACATAAGTGACCTTGCCTCTGTGGTTCCTGAAGAATTTCTATTGATCTTCACTACCAGAGCCTCTGCAAATGAAGGCAACACCATCCATTGATTTTTAGAAGGCATGACAACTGTTAACTATGAGAAAAAACTGTTAAATTGACTGAGGGAAGGAAAAGAACCTCTTTTTAAAAACAGAATTATAGAGTTGAAAAATTTACAAGATGTTTCTTCCATAATGAATGAACAAAATCCAATTTTTACCCTATGGAAAAAAATCCATTTGAATTCATAGGGTTTCTCCCTTTCACCAGGAAATATCACACATAAAAATAAAAATAACGGTAAAAGTCATTAGACTAGGTGCTCTTAGCTGATGGAATATTGGGAGAAGGGAGTAAATAGAGTAAATGCTCTGGGCTTATCAAGCATATGAGAATGAAACTCTTCTCCAAAACATTTGTAATCAGCAAATAATATTTGTTTGATTGGGCAATTTTTAGAGAAGTTCTTGTTTGGCTTAGGGATATTTTGTTAGTAAAACAGTTAATTAACAAAATAATTAAATACAACAAGAGCAACAGATCCTTTTGAAATATGCGTAGTGGTCACAGAAAGAAGCACAATAGTTTAGTTATTGTACCATTAAATTTAATATATACTTTTTGGGGGGGGTTTACCGATTGGTAAAGATCCAAAATTCAGAGATGAGTAGAATGATTTACAATCTTATTTCTTTTGTTTTCTTATCCTATTTTCTTATTGTCTGCTTTATGTACTTGATACTTGAACTTGTCAATGGAAGTTAAAATATAATTTATTACCTCCCCCCATCTGTTCATTAGTCCTCATTAAAGTAGTTAGAATGATTTGTCTGAATGGAATTTACAATTTATGCCACTGTCCTGAAAATGATCAGATGGGATTGTCTTTATTGATAGCAAGGTATACACATAAACACACACACACACACATCACAGAAACATAAATGTAGATGTCAAAGAATTAATTTGACAGAATTAGCCAGTAAATTCAGTCCAATTGATTGCTCTGTGAGCTCAGCATAAGCACTGCCTCAAGCCACATGATACCAAAACTGCCAGTTGGTTTCACCACCAATTTATTTTTGTAAAATATTAAACTAATTCTTTGACATTATGAATATAATCTTTGTCTCAGATTTCTCCTGCCATGAAGGGTCAATGTTCATTTTGTTGGCTTTTTACCGTCTTTGGCTCATTTGTCATGGATGGAATCCGAGAACTTTAGCATCTGACATTTTTCCCAGTGGTAGTGCCAGATCCCCTTTCAAGCACTCAGACTCACACATCATTGAACACAGGACAGATTTTATTTGCTCAGCAAAGGGCAAAGAAAGAAATTACCCCTAATTCCCAAGAAATCTCCTTCCAGTGCCCTCCTTTCCTTGTACCTTGGAGACCTGTACACTCCCGGTGACCCACAGTACTACACTGGATGAAGGAGAAAAGTCAGAGTTGTTTCTCCCCGTCAAATATTTAACTTCACTCCCAGAATATATTCATGGTTCTCTTGACCCTGGAGAGTAAAAGAGGCCAGAATGATTCCAATTTGAGAATTTTTTGTTCTTTTATTTCCCATTCTTTTCTTTCTTCTTTTTACATAATGTGACTGTTGCCTTAAGTCCCCATTTCCCACTCCAGGCTAGTATTAGAATCAGTTTATTTTTCCATCTCCCTCAGCATCCAGACAGGATGGTTCCTCACTTTGTTAGTAACCCTTCAGGTTTTTCTGAGATTGGAAAATGGATTTCTCTTTCTTTTTGTGCTTCTCTCTTCTACCTTCATGTGGTGTAGCTGGCATGGGTTATGCAAATTACCCTAGATATTATCTGTAGAGGAAATAAGAAAGGAAGGAGCAAGTGACTGATGCTCCCAGCAGTAGTGTCTGTGACTCAGAGGGAAAAAGGCAATCCTACTTTAACTGATGGTGAAGATTCACATCTCCATTATCTATCAGGAGAAAAAATCCCAACAACAGATTGTATTTTTAAAATTACTTTTCAATTAGTTGTTAGTAGATAGAGCCAGGGAATAGAGAAAAATAAACAGTAAACAAGGATCTAATGCTGGAAGGGAGAGTTGTAATTAATTAAATTAGTGTTAGGTTATTATTGAAGGCAAAGAATTCCTCCAAGTGATTCAGATAGAAATAAGTTGAATGACTTAGATGAGGGTTGATCTTTGGTAACTGTGATCTCTCTCACTGGCTCGTCCTATTGGATAGCAGATTCTCTTTACTGGGTTCCATTGTCAGTACTTAATTGGAACTTTGTCTCTCGATGAAAGACTATTTCTAATGTGAATTCATTCTAGGTCTTTAGTGGAACTGACAATGTGCAGTTGACTCCTTGGAGAAAGACAGCCACCTGGCAATTGCATAGATATGATGCTTCTTTTTTTTTTCTTTTTTAAAAACTTATTTTCAGTTTTCAACATTTACTTCCACAAAATTTTGAATTTAAAATTTTCTTCCTACCTTCCCCCTCCCCCCACCCTAGGAAAGTATGTATTCTGATTTCCCTTTCCTCCAGTCTACCCTCCTTTCTATCAACCCCGCCACCCCCCCCCCCAGCCCTTCCCTTATATTTTCCTGTAGGGCAAGATAGATTTCTATATCCTATTGCCTATATATCTTATTTCATAGTATCATGTTAAAACAATTTTGTAATTCATTTTTAAAGCTTTGAGTTCCACTTTCTCTCTCCTCCCTCCTCCCCATCCACCCTCATTGAGAAGGCAAGCAATTTGATATAGGTTATACATGTGTAGTCATGCAAAACACTTCCATTATAGTCATGTTGTGAAAGGCTAACTATACTTCCCTCTATCCTGCACTGCCATGTATTTATTCTATTCTCTCCTTTGACCTGTCCCTCTACCAAAGTGTTTGCTTTTGATTACCCCTTCCCCCACTCTGTCACCCCTTCCATTATCACCCTCTCTTATCCCCTTCCTCCCTGCTTTCCTGTAGGGTAAGATAGATTTCCATTCTCAATTGAATGTGTATGTTATACCCTCCTGAAGCCAAATCCAATGAAAGGGAGGTTCGCTTATTTCCTCTCATCTTCCTGTTCTTCTCCTACATCATAAAAACTCTTGTCTCTTTAATGTGAGAAAATTTACTACATTCTACCTTTCCCTTTCTCTTTCTCTTAGTACATTACTCTCAACACTTAATTTTATCTTTTAGATGTCATTCCTACATATTTAGCTCACCCTGTGCCCATTCTCTCTCTCTCTCCATACATATATATACATATACATGCATATACATACATATACATACCTATAAATATACATATATATGTAGCTATACACACACACACACACACACACACACACAATAGGTCCTTGCCCAAACTCCACTTCATGGCTGTTTTCTGGACCCTCCTGGCTTAAGAATGATTATCAGTAGTAACTGTTGCTCTTTCTCTCCCAGTTTGATTTATTTATATATATATATTTTCTTTTGCTTATTAAAGGGGTCATTCTCTGATTACTTCTTAAAGAGGCCTAGTCACTGAATGGGTGCCATGTCACTCTAAGTGAGTGCCTGAATAGACTTTAGGTGAAAAAGGCCAAGGTCTCCCCTTGCATCTTGGGCCATCTCCAATCATTCTGATGAATATCTGGTCACTGGATCCAGATGGCTCAGGAGGACAAAGTTAGGCTGGTGACCTTGCACAGCCTTCCCTCATTCAAAACAAAGTCAAGTACAAGTCACGTCATCATTTCTCCAATGTCATAGTCTGCTTTGAAAACAAAGGATGAACACAACAACAACACCACATATACATATATTCCCTCAACTATCCTAATACTGATAAGGTCTCATGAGTTACAAATAGCATCTTTCCATGTAGGGATGTAAACAGTTCAACTTTATTAAATCCCTTATTGTTTCCCTTTCCTGTTTGCCTATTCTTACTTCTCTTGATTCTTGTATTTGAAAGTCAAATTTTCTATTCAGTTCTGATCTTTTCAACAAGAATGCTTGGAAGTGCTCTATTTCATTAAAATTCCATTTCTTCCCCTGAAGTATTATACTCAGTTTTGCTGGGTAGGTGATTCTTAGTTTTAATTCTGTCTCCTTTGACTTCTGGAATATCATATTCCAATCCCTCTGATCCATTAGTGTAGAAGCTGCTAAATCTTGTATTATCCTGATTGTGTTTCCACAATACTTGAATTGTTGCTTTCTAGTTGCTTGTAATATTTTCTCCTTGACCTAGAACTTTGGAATTTGGCTACAATATTCCTAGGAGTTTTCCTTTTGGGATCTCTTTCAGGAGGTGATAAGTCTATTCTTTCCATTTCTATTTTACCTTCTGGTTCTAGAATATCAGGACAATTTTCCTTGACAATTTCTTGTAAGATAATGTCTAGGCTTTTTTTTTGTCAGGGTTTTCAGATAGTCCAATAACTTTTAAATTATCTCTCCTGGAGCCATTTTCCAGGTTAATTTTTCCTAATGGGATATACTTCACATTGTCTTCTATTTTTTCATTCTTTTGGCTTTGTTTATAGTTTCTTGTTTTCTCATAATGACATTAGATTTCATTCTCTCCATTCTAATTTTGAAGGAATTATTTTCTTCAGTGAGTTTTTGGACCTATTTATCCATTTGTCCAATTCTCCTTTCTAAGGCATTCTTCTCCTCATTGGCTTTTTGGATCTCTTTTGCCATTTGGGTTAGTCTAATTTTAAAGCTGTTATTTTCTTCAGCATTTTGGGAGGTTTCCTTTAGTAAGTTGTTGACTTGTTTTTCATAATTTTCTTGAATCACTCCCATTTCTCTTCTCAGTTTTTCCTCTACTTCTATTATTTGATTTTCAAAATCCTTTTTGAGCTCTTCCATGACCTGAGACCAATTCATATTTTTTTTGAAGGCTTTGGATGCAGGAGTTTTGGCTTTGTTGTCTTCTTCTTTTTGTCTGTGTTGATCTTCCGCATTACCAATGATGTAAGAAAATATCTCTTCATTAATAAAGTAAGACTCTATAGAGTATTTATTTTCCCCCTGTTTGCTCATTTTCCCAGTTATTTGACTTTTGAGATCTTTTTTAAGTATAGGATTCCAGAAGCAAACTCTGCTTCAGCAGAGACTGAGGTCACCCCAGAACTGGGACTGGGGTTGGGGTCAGTTTTATGGCTGGGGCCAGACCACGCTCCCCTCTCAGGCAGGTAAGAGACCATTCCCACTTACCTTCAAAGCTGTCTTTGACATTTGTGAGTTGAGAAGTTTGAAAACCATAGCAGCTGCCACCGATTCAGTCCCCTAAGGCCTGCTTCCACTTTGTTTGTTCAGGCACAGACCATGCTTACAGAACTGCACTCTGCTCTCAACCTAGTGCAATAGACCCTTCCTGTTGACTTTCTAGATTGTTTTGGGCTCAAAATTTGCTTCAGTCTGTCATTTTGTGACTTCTACTGCTCTAGAATTTGTTTAGTCATTTTTACAGACTTTTTGAGGGGTTTGGAGGGACAGCTCTAGCACTTCCATGTTTCTATCAGATATATTGTTTCTGCCAAGTGTTCCCTTGATATAAATTGGTATGCTTGAAACTTAGGGGGATTTTGGAAAAGGTCCAGGAGGACTTAAAAATTATTTTGCAAACAATTATTTATTTGGAATACTCTGTAATGTATTTATTAATATATATTAATATCATATATATTAAGAACTTTATGGTTACAAAAGGATATTCAAAAATTTTCTCTAAGAAGATAGGTTCAATAGTTTCTGCTAAGTGAAATTTAGACAATCAGGATCTTCAATTTAAAAGATTTTTGAAAACTTTTTGTTAGGCGGCTGGGTGGCACTCTGAGTAAGAGTGATAGAATTGAAGTCAAGAAGACCTGGGTTTGAATTCCTCCTCTTCCTTTTTTCTCTTCTTCCTCCTCCAATGATCATAGAATGTCCAGGCATTAGTGTGGATATAGTCCCATTTCATAAATATCATAAATTTATTGGATTTATAATATCATCTGATATTTAGAATGATGATTCTGAAGTAGATACTGGATTCATCAAAAAGAATTATATTATCTATGCTGTGCTTATAGAGGAAGGAAGAAAATACATTAAAAATGTTTACAACAATAGAAGTTTGAATACAATAAATTAATAAAAATTCAATTTGCCACAACATATTACTTTCCAAATATTCTAATTGGTCAGAATTTTAACTGTATTAAGTGTAATCTTAGAAGGAAAGTAGGAGGTGGTTTGAATATTACTTGAATGAAAAGAAGGCAATTAACTGGAGAAGAGATCATTTTTGAAAAATCCACTATATACTATCTGATGATGCTTTGGATGTTTTGATATTATGTTGACATTATCTTGCTTTCTATTGAGCATGTGTATGTATCTATATGTATATATATACATATACATATAGATATACACACACACATATATATGTATATATACATATACATATAGATACACACACACACACACACACACACACACATATATATATATGTGTATATATATACATATGTAATCAGTCAACAAGCATTTATTTAGCACCTACTATGTGTTAGATATTGAACTAGGTACTGGGAATACCAGTACCAGTTATGTGACTTTTGAAGTCTTTGTTAAGTATAGGATTCCAGAAGTAGCCTTTGTTTTTGCAGAGGCTGAGGTCACCTTGGGGCTGGGACTGGGGTTGGGATTAGTGCTGTGGCTAGGGCCAGACCATGCTCCCCTCTCAGGCAGGTGAGAGACCCTTCCCAAAAGGGGAGGCAAAGATGAAATAGTCACTACCCTCAAGTAACTTGCATCCTATCACCTTATATTCTTATGCTTTAGAATTGTGAGGGTGATGTCTTCCAGTTTCAATGTCTGACTGATGCCATGCATTTTCCTGAATGAATATTCTCTGGAGAGAATCACTGTCATCCTGATATCCAGCCCAGAAAACAAACAGAAGGGGGTTGCAGATGCCAGGTACCATAATGAACTTCATTGTGTCCATTATAGCTGCTCAAATGATAGATAGAGGACCAGGTGGTTTCAGATCTTAGTGTGGAATCATTTATAGGCTAACTAATATACCTCATGCTTTAGAGACTGAAGTTAGCATGGTACCCAATTTCTGAAATCACTTATTGATTGCCAGCTTTCCCCAAGCATGTACTAGCTTAGGAGCCAACTGTGTTTTGTTCCCCCCCCCTCCCCATTTTATTAAGACTGTAGGGGAAAGCTCATTTGTCCTTGACTAGGATTTTATTGCAAGCAAGGTAATGAGATTCTCTTATATAATGTGCTGGTCAGAATATAGTCCTTCTAATATTTTATATAAGGATTGAGACCAGTAAGAGTAGGAAGGGAAAACTTATTGCTGTGAAGTCAATATTTATAAGGCTATTCTTTTAGGAAATAGAGATATGATAGGCATAAAGAACATAACAAGCTCTTTTCTTTTGAGAATTTCCATGCTGTTTACAGTCATTATCTCTGTATCTTTGAAAATCTCACTTTGAAAGAATTATAATGGGCAGGAAGATGGAAAAAAATGAGGCTACTCAACCAAGCAAGTGTTTGATGGTATTAACAAACTACCTGTCAATTCTGCCTGAAACCTTTTAGTTGCTTAGTAAATACATGCTGACTGACTGGTAAAAACAAAATGAACAAACAAAAAAGAATGAGTTGTTTTACCTAATGTAGACATTTGAAAAATCAATTTAGCAAAATGACTCAAGTGACCCTGTGGGTAATTGGTTTGTAGCTCTGGCACTGTTTAGATTGGGACTAGAAGTCTATTAAAACCTAGTTTGAAGTCATTCAGTCAGCCTTCTCTTGCAGCTGGATGTATCTCCTAGTCACTCAGGCTTTGAAATATAGGAGTCATGCTGAATTCCTCACACCTCCCCTCCATGTCCAATCTGTTGCCAAGGTTTGTTGATTTCACCTTTGCACATCTCTAATACAGCCCCTTTCCTCTGAAACTGCCACCCGTCTACTGCAAGCCCTCATCACCTCCTCACTGTGATTATTGCAATAGCACTGCTGTTGGGTCTCCCTGCCTCCACTTTCTCCTCACTCCCCGACTCCAATATATTATCCACTCACTGCATGAAGAGATTTTCCTAAAATTCATGTTCAATCATGTCACATCCTTACGGTCTCCCTCCCCTTCCCCCAATAAACTCCAGTGGCTTCCTGTTGCCACTAGGAATGTATACAAAATATTTTGTTTGACATTCAAATCTCTTCATAACCTAATCTCTTATCTTTCCATTTTTCTTACACCTTATTCCCCAATGTGCACTCTTTGATCCAAGGACCCTGGCCTCCTGGATGTTCCTTGAACAAGACACTTCTTTACCTGGCTGCCAGTGTGTTCTCTTGCCATCCCCCATGTCTTGAGTCCTCTCTTCTCCATTGACTCCTTTTAAATCCTAGTTAAAATCTCACCTTTTCTTTTTTTCAAAAGAAAAGTTTATATAGTTTTTGTAATTACATGTAAAAACAAAAAAATTGATTTCCAAATCCTCTCTCTCCATCCCTCTACCCCTGAGAAGACAAGCAACTTGATATAGATTATATATATGCAATCATGTAAAACATATTTCTGCATTAGTCCTGTTGTATAAGAAATCAGACAAAAATAAAGAAATGGAAAGTTTAAAAAAGTATACTTTGATCTACTTTCATACTCCATCAGTTCTTACTCTGGAGGTGGATAGTATTTTTCATCATAGGTCCCTTCAGAATTGTCTTGGATCATTGCATTGCTGAGAATAGCTAAGTCATTCACAGCTGATCATTGTACAATATTGCTGTTACTGTGTACACTGTTTTTCTGGTTCTCTCATTTCACTTTGCATCAGTTCATGTAAGTCTTCCCAGGTTTTTCTGAAAGCATCCTGCTCATCATTTCTTATAGCACAATATTATTCCATCATAATAATATGCTACAACTTGTCATATATCATCATGCATATAACATATTGTCAATATGCCATTCCCCAATTGATGAGCATCCTCTCGATTTCCATTTCTTTGTCACCACAAAAAGAACTGCTGTAAGTATTTTTATGCATACAGGTCCTTTTCCTTTTTCTATGATCTCTTTGAGATACAGATCTAGTAGTGGTATTTCTGGGTAAAAAAGATATGGACAGTAAAATTCCATCTTCTACAGGAAGCCTTCCCTAACCCTTCTTAATTCTAGTACTTACCCTCTGTTAATTATTTCCTTTTTATCCATATATAGTTTTCCTTGTATATATTTGTTTGCATGCTCTCTCCCCCATTATAATGTAAGCTCCTTGATAACAGGGATTGTCTTTTGCCTCTTTTTATATTCCCAGCATTTAGCACAGTGCCAGGCACGTGATAGGTGCTTAATAAATCTGTACTGATTGATAACCTGGGATAGTGGAAATAATACTGAATTTAGAGTCAGAGCACCTGGTTTCAAACAACTGAACAACTCTTGCCTTTCAGAATCCTCTTCCTTAGTGACTCCTTTGGGACTTACCTTATTACTTTGTTTTTATGAGATCTTGCTCCCTTCTGTCAGTTATTTTTTCAGTCCTGTTTGACTCTTTGTGACCCCATTTCTGGGTTTTCTTGGTAAAGATACTGTAGTGATTTGTCATTGACTTCTCCAGCTCATTTTATAGATAAGGAAACAAGCAAATAGGGTTAAGTGACTTACCCGGGGTCACCCCATTGGAAGTGTTTGAGGTCAGATTTGAACTCAAGAAGATGAGTCTTCTGACTACAGACTTGGTACTCTATCAATTCCACCTAGTTGCCCCACTTGTTGCTTCTTAGTTATCATTTAATGTTGGCTGCAAAGGTAAGACCTATAATATCCAAAGAAATGAAGCTCTAATGGGAAAGTGCCAATGATTAAAACTAACAATTATTTAGTGTGCATTATATATGACACTGAGCTAAGCACTATAGATTCAAAGATGAAACACTATACAATCCCTATTGTGAAAGCTTACAATCTATAAAATGAAGTTGATATTTTAGGGGAAGAATGCCCTTAAAGTATTCATTGAAATTGTATGCTGCCCCACCGAGTCAGCCTCTTAGTCTACCTGCTGGTATTATAAATTCTGGCTAGGAGATTTCATTATAATAGCAATTAGAACACCAAAATCTCTAGGGACACTTCTAGAAGTCCTGCGGTTCTTTGGAGCACCACTAGGACTGCTTGAAAGGGCATGGAGTAAGATATTAGACAATCCTAATCATGCAAATAAGCATACCAATACTAGGCCTTTGTCCTACATAAAGAACTGTGAGAAATAATGAAAGGAAGTTTCCAGCAAGGAGGTTGCTGAGGTAGAAATGATAGAAAACTTGGGGGCACAGAGCTCATGATAGAGAAGGACTGAGACACAGAGAGGTTAAATTACTTGTTCAGTGTCACACAGCTAGTAAACCCCCAAGGGCAGGGTTTACATCTAGGTTTTCTTGATTCCAAGTCCAATGCCCTTTACCATGCTACCTCTCTATGCCATAACTCCCATAACCATTTGTGTGTTTGTCTTTGAATGCTGAGTGTCTAGCAGAGTATTTTACATATAGAAAGGACTTAAGAAGAATGATTTGAACTGAACTGCAATATAGGGATGTATTTTGAATGTTTAGAAAGGGATGCAGTGATCACTAAAAGCCAACATAACTTCCTTAAGAATGGTTCATGGTAAACAAATCTCATGTCTTTTTCTTTTGACAAGGTAACTACATTGGGAGTTTGTTATATAAATTAAATCATCACTTTGCTAACAAAACAGAAACTTAAACTGCTAGATTGGTGGATCAGAGGAATGCCTAGATCTCAGCAAAGCATTGATTAGCCTCCACATGATAGCCTTGGACAAGATAGTACAGTTAAGTGGATTTGGAATTTTTTGAAGGATTTGTAATGCTGATGGGTCAATCAATGTCAAGTTGCAGGGTCTTTAATGGAATGTTTTAAAAATTGGACTTGTGTTCTTTTAACATTTCTATTAGTGCCTTAAATGAAAACATGGAAGACATATTTACCAAATTTTCAGATAGCAGAAAGCTTAAAAGGATGACTAGCATGCCAATGACAGAATTCAAAAAGATCTCTGCAGGCAAGAACAATTGACCAAACCTAAGAAGATGAAATTTAATTCCCTGTGGAAGATGAGGTCCTCCAGATGTTCCTGTTTGTGGATGGCAATATACCAATTGCTGCAAGCTGCAGAACATTGCAGAGCCTCCTAAAAGAGATCTCTAATCATTTCAAGGAGTTTGGCCTGATTGTTCACACAAAGAAGACCAAGTAGATGAAGAATGGCTACTCCCCAGATTACAAAATGCAATTACATCCATGCCTGCCTAACCTCGCTAACTTTCATGCATGTTCTTCCATAACTGCATTGGGAGATCAGTGTTTTGAAGACCTTTCCTGGAGATGTGTCAGTGGAGAAATCTGGCTTTCCACCTATTATCCCTCATCTTTGCCACATGACCAGTCCATTTTCCATTCCAATCATTGAATTCATTGATAGCATCTTTTACTTCTGGTTTTCTTTGAATAACTTCATTAGTTATAAGTTGCACCCTGTTCAAATCCACCATACACCTCTCCATTGCCCTCTCTGTATTGTGTTGATTGTTAGTTTTTCAGAGACTGCTGTAATTCCAGCTCTTAATGTCACATAGCAACACTGATAGAATGTTGATTTTTTTTAAAAATTGATATTTGTTTTCATGAGAAGCTTAGGTTCATTAGAGTTTTGCAATTTTCTGAAGGCAATCTAGCCCACTTTCAATTCCAGGCTGAATTTGTGACTCTTTGTCACGAATATATATACCAATAGACAAGTTGTTTTAGGCTGTGCATCAAATTGCATTTTATAATCTGGGCAATGCAGTTCTGGAAGAACATGGATAGGCAGGCATAGATGGATTGTATTCTACATTGCTGGAAGGAACTGTCAAATTGATGTGGTCACAAATTAATTGTATTTACATTTAATCAATATATGTATTGAGCAAATACAAATTTCTACACTTACGTTAAAAAATGAGCTTCATAGTAAAGGATGGGGATGTGACTGTGACAATCATTCATATGAAAAAGATATTGAGGTTTTGGTGAACTGTGAGAGAAATGTATCAACTTGGCAGTTGAAAAAAAATCCAATGTGATATTAGGCATGGTTCTGTGAAGATGGAAGCAGTTTCCTGAACTCAGCAGAAAGTTGTTCTTTAAACTCGGGCTAATACTGTTAATTAGCAACATTAAATTGTCCTTTTCAAAAGCAAATTTTCTGCCAAAATTATCGGGCAATTTAAGTGATGAGATGGCTTTCTTCATTACTATTCACAGACCTACATGGAAAAGAATGTGTTGGGGAAATTGTCTTTAATTATAAGTAGGTTAGGTAATTTGGCATTCTACTAATAACATACTTCTAGGTACTAATTCCCTGGAAAATTCATCCATACAAAGAAAATGAATGATGACAGCTCTGTGCCAGAGGTTGGTTTGTTTTAGAGGTGGCATTGCTGAAGGGAAAGATTGCTCATGGTCCCTGGAGTTGGGGGCTCTGATTTGTATCAAGGTTTGACCACTTAGTTGGACAAGTCATTTTAACTCATTTTACTCATTTATAAAAATAAGAAGCTTAGCCCAGAGGATCTCTAAGGTCCCTCAGAATTCTGAGTCTATGAAACCATGATTTTCTTGTAAGGCAAGGAAATCACATAGACCCCTCCAAAAAGGACTCTGGGCTTTGAAATAGAAGACTTGATTTCTTTTATTGGTCTTTTCAGTCACTTTATAATTATTTGACGTGAACCAAGCTATTTTGTCATCCTAAGTCTTTCCTTCCTAATCTACAAATGAAGGATTTACACTAAATAATCTTTGAAGTATCTTTCTAGCTCTAAATGCCTAAGCTTCTAAATAACTAATTATAGCAGTTATCTCCTTTGGGAGAATTTGCATTTCAATAATGATGCTTAAAGCTAACATTTCTATATCCCTTTAATGTTTGCAAAGTTCTTTACATATTTTATCACATCTAATCTTTAAAATAACCCTGTGAGGAGGGTGGGGCACTATTATTAGCTACATGTGAGGAAACTGAGGCTTACAGGTTAATTGATTTGGCCAGAATTATAAAGAAATTATATTAGATTTTTGTCTCTGAATCGAGGTCAAGTAGAAACCATGTTCTTAAATTCAACGAATGGAGCTCCATAGAAAAAAAATTTGGAATCAAAGGACAGATGAGGGCTAGTAGATATTTGGAGAAGGTAGTCCTGAAATAAGAGAGAGAGGGGCCTACTTCTCTATAGCCTATATGACTCTGTCTTTGTCTCCTAAAACAAAGAGAAAGTTGGTATTCCATAGATTCTTGCACCATTTGGCAATGTCTGTGTTTCTTGCTTAATTATATATTCTAAGAGGGACATCAGTTGTCTGCTTACCATCTCTCCAAAAGGACCTACTTCTTAAACAGAGTATGAGAATTATTTTTTGGGGGGAAGGTGTTTCTCTTCTCTCTCCCTACTGCCAGGACCTATTTCAGGTATTCTATCGTTGGTTCCTAGCGCTTGTTCTCCCAAAATCCTTTGAAATAAACGTTGTCTCCTGGACGGGCTGTGATAACTCTTTTTTTTTAAAACTGGTGTTTTTAAGACTGGTCCTTCTTAGGGTAGTGATTTCCTTCTAGGTGCAATTATCCCTTCCATATTGCAACTTTCCCCATTGTAGTTTTGATATATTGCTGTTCAGCATAAGAAATTAAATGGGAATTTTTTTGGAGTTTTGTGGAAACCACAACAGATGACATAGGCTAACAGATGACATAGAAGTCTATGACAAAATACTTAACCCAAATTTTACAGTAAGCTATGTAAGCATCCCATAAAAGGAAAAGAAAATTATTCAGACTTCTGTGGTACAAAGGGAGTGCCAACAATTTTTTATGTGGAATTTCTAGATGGGGGTGATATGCCCCTAAATCCCATGAAGTAGAAGGTATAACTGTACTCATGTATAAACTACTAACAAGTAACAGTGCTGTCCACAGCATGGGTCAAGAGGACTTGAATTGCTAGTTATACTCTTTGAAGAGGTTAATTTGAGGAACAGTTCAGGGATATAGGGAGTTTTTTATCATTGTTACAGCAGAATTAGCCCTTTTCACTCTTCCAAAGGACATAGAGGAAGAGACTAGTAGAGGGGAAGAAAGAGATGGAGAAGAAAGAGAAAGATTCTAGGAAGGGGTATTTAAATGCATAGCATCCATAAAACCTGATAGATGAGGTTAACTAAGTTAACAATTAGCACACTCTCCTTTTCTATTCTATGAAAATATTAAAATAACTAAGCATATTATTTACTAGAAGTAATAATTATTATATTTAGATAGGAAACAGTTTAGAGAACATTTAAAAATGATGAAAACATAAGCACAACTAAGTATCTTTCTCCGTAACCTTTCATTATTGATAATTGTTTAATCTAACCCTAGTTTTCCTTCATTTTTGTAAGGAGGAAACTCTCCCTTTTCACTCATCCTAAGCCTTCCTAGGTATCCGGTGCTTGACACTGTCACTTATCATCATGATTTCTATTAACGATCCTTCACTACCCTAATCTGTGCTCTTCCATGGAGCAGATCCCTCTGCTACTTACTAGGTGTCAACGCCAAGCAGGATTTTATTGGAGAGGGCATGGGTATAACAACAAGTTTCTCTTTAGTCAGTATTTACTTTACCAGAAGAGATGGCTATATCTTGTTTACAAGGAAAGAGATAGTCTCTAATTTCTTGTTCTCCTACAGCTAATGGGAGCCTGATACTCAACTCTATTTTTTCAGTCTCTTTGGTTTAGAATTAGGGGCAGTGAGTGCTGGACCTGGAGTTGGGAGCACCTGAGCTCAAATTTGGTCTCAGATACTTTCTGGTGGTGTGACCTTGGGCAAGTCACTTAACCTTGTTTGCCTCAGTTTCCTTATCTGTAAAATGAGCTGGAGAAGGAAATGGCAGATCACATCCATATTCATTGCCAAGAAAACTCCAAATGGGTTAATGAAGAGTGATTGAAAAATGAAATTTTTGAAAAATGACCGAACAAAAATATGGAATTATCTATCTTATAGATACAAATTCTGCTCCTTACTTATATTCATTTCTACCTAGTGACCTGGGTGTTAATGCATTTAAATCTCATTTCATTGAATTCATTTACCTCTTCCTAGAATTCACCCATGTTTGTCATCCCTTCTACTTGTCCTTTACTCTATGCCTTTTGGAACAGTTGAAAAGATCTAGTTCTGCTGTAACAGTGACAACAACAAAACTTCCCTTATATCCCTGAACTTTTCTTCAAATTTCCTTCTCATTATAGTGGAAATTTGTCTTTCCTCAGAGGACAACAAATCACTGTTAACTCTTTTTAATAGTGTCTTCTTCTTTGTCCTCCCCCAGGGTCACTGAGGTCAGCATACTCCTGGATTTTCTCTGATTCCTGCCCCTCATTTTGTTGCATGACTCAAAAATATGCAACCTTTGAAATTCCTATCATAGGAATATACTGCTGAAATATCATAGTCTTCATTTGCATTGACAGAACTCAAGAATATTCTCTTACTTTCCTCACCCCTAACATCTGGTCTATAATCTTCCTCTCCACCTAATCCTTTGACACTATCACTTATTCCTTCATTATCTCTATTAATGACCCTTCAAGTGCACAAGTCCTTGAGTTCCTCAAGTTCAATGATTTCCATATCCATTCCACTTCAGCTCATCACTGACACAACTCCTCACAATGACCCAGAACTATTCTAATTTCATAATGTTTCAATCATTGAAAGTCCATCCTTGGTCATAATATTCATCTGTGGGCATATTGTATCCCCCAGTAGAAAATAAGCTCCTTGAGGGCAACATCTTTCTCACATTTGCATCCCCAGTGTCTAACCCAGTGTCTGACCCAGTGTCTGCTTAATACTTGGATTTCTGGTCCTCTCATCTCTTCCTGAATCTGCTCCTTAGAGTAGCCATTTTTATAGGTGTTAAGGTTTGCAAACTGCCATATATACCTTATTATCTCTTTGAATCCCTAGGATAATTCTGTGAGATAGGTGCTCCTTTTATCTCCAGTGAGGAAATTGATTAAGTTAAGTGATTAAATAACCAGCATTACATAGATGAGTGATTGTGATGGAATTTTAACCTAGGCTGCTCCAAATCCAGCACTCTGCTTATGACACAAGCTGCATCCCAAATGCCCTTTCTCCAATTCATTGCCCCTGTTTGTTTTTCATTTACCTCCCTTTTTAGATTATACCTGATGATGAGTCATTTCATCAGTGCACTCACCAACACTTTAAAGCCTACCTCATTGGTCTGTTACTCCTACTGTCCTGTTAATACCATTTATATGCCAAATAAAGTTACCACTTATCTCAATCTAGCCCACTTTCCAACTCTAGGCTGAATTTTTTTATATGTACTATTTGTTCTAAATATACATAATGATAGACAAGTCGCATTAGGCTGTGCATGAATTTGCATTTTGTAATCTGAGCAGTAGGCCTTCTTCATTCACTTGGTCTTCCTTGTGTGAACTTAAGTATTATGTAGCTGGTCTGAGATTCATACCTGGCTCTTTTGACTCCAAATCTAATGTTCTTTCTATAATACTCCACTGCTTTAAGGGATGTGAAAAGGATATTTATTTTTTTCTAGTTTGCCAGGCTATATTAATCTCATTAATGTTTCCAGGAATGTTTTTCATTTTGCTATGAGAACTATCAAGAATTTTCTGGTTTTCTTCTCTCATTTACCCCTCATCTTCTCTTGTCCAACTGGATGCAACCTGTGGATACTCAAGGTTTTGTACCTCTCCAGGGCTCTAAGGTCTTTGCGTTCATGCCATCTCCTTCTGTGTGGATCATGTCCTGTTTCCCTTTATCAAATACCTGAGAAGTCTCATCTTTAAGGTGAGATATGTGTGTGTGTGTGTGTGTGTGTGTGTGTGTGTAAGAAGAGATGATCTCTGGCATCCTTTCTAGGTTTAATTTCATGATTATCTGAGGGTCATTGTGACCTTGGGGGAACTGTGTTTTTCCTGATGATGATAAGTTTTTATTTATTTGTTTATTTCTTCCCTAGGCCTGTTCCCTTCATGTCATGGGGGTAATAAATGATGCCTTAGTGTTCTGAGTTTTATTTTGTGAGTTTTATTCTGAGTTTGGCATTCTTTAAGCCCCATAAAACCCAAGATTTGAGAGTTCCCATCTTTGTACAGTGAGATGAACAGCATTCCTCCATCATTTCTCTCCTCCCTGCCTTCACTGAGCAAGTGTCAATAAATAGTGGGAAATAACTTCCAGGAAATATGAAGATTGGCTCTCCTTAAGTAAAGAGTTTGGATGTTCTTTCTCCTTCTGTTTGTATAGTCTTTAGTGCCCTTGTCATCCTCATCATAAGCCCTTGAGCTGAGCCATATTTTGGAAGGCAGGCAAATTTGAGGAAAAGTTATTCTTGAGACAAGATATACATCTCCTAGTCATATAGACAGTCAGAGAATTTTTGCTTTAGACCCAGGGAGAGTAGTCCCTGGCTGACTAATATGGAGACATATAGACTATTGGAAGTATAAGGGACATAAATATCTAGTGTAGCCCAAAATTTCATAGATGAGGAAACTGAGGCATAGACAGGTCAGATTTTCACTATCTGAGTGTACACTTTTTTCCCCCAGGGGAAAGATACTTCAGGTAGGCAAATGTAGTCAGAAGAAAACTGACTGTATCTATATATCTATATCTACATATCCATATATATCATTGGATTTCAGGGTATATTGATTTGATCTCATTGAATTTTTTCTTAGAATTTCTCTATCTTTAAATTCTCTAAAGCAGAAATTAATACACAAATTGCAATTACTTTCATGGTGATCTTGGTGTTTGTGTTTATTATAAGCACCATAGGCACAATGGCCAAATGGACAATGAAAAAAGTTTTAAATTGCCTTTGAACATAAAAAGAAACCAATTTCACCAAATGATTATATGGACTGTGTGCTTCTCCAAGAAAATCCTATGACTGACATCTATTTATTTAATTGTGACTTTTTTCGGCCTTCTGCTTTTACTTATTGAAGGATTATCAGTATTAATTTGAGTCATTGAATCCAATTCTACTTGAACTGATTTGTCATTACCCAAAAATCTCATATCAAAAGTGTGGTTAAATTCATTTTTATATACATGACATATGAAAATAAACATAAATATCTAATTACTAGCTATACAAAATATTGTATACAATTTAGAAAGGGATTTATATATACAAACATCTAGATATTGTGTGGTATTCAGTTTTCAGGTGTTTTAAATAACTCCTTAAATTTGATTTTACTTTTCCTGATACAAGGGCACTTGCACTTAAGTCCTACTCAAATGTCTCATCATAATGTGGAAGTAAGCCTGGATTCTTGAATGCCATAATTTCAGGAGGTCCTGTTGAGCTGGAAAAAGCTTAGATTGCCAGTTTATGAATTGCCTGCTTATCATCTAAGGGCCAGCCTAACTAAATTCAGAGAGGCTCATCACTGATCATGAAGTGAAAGATTTTTTCAACTGTATCAAGTTTCCAAGACTATTTTTGAAGGCACTAAATTTTTAATGATATCTTCATTGGTGGAGGAAAGTTCTACACTGATAAAATTGCAGAAACCTGAAGTAGGAATTGAAGGGAACCATTTAACACAGTTTCATTTATTTAAGCACTTAAGATTCTTCAAGTCTCAAAGAGTCAGGGACCCTGTTCCATACTCTCACCTTACAATTTTTTCTGCTGATAATCACTGGTTATCCCACCAACACAAACTAGAAACTCTTCTCACATTAGGTAGTACTTTCTTTGCAAAGTTACATGACTTGTCTTTGTTCTACAAAGCAAGACTTTAAAGTATCATGGTATAACCAAGTAACTGAACTTGGAATCTGACATGGTTTGAATTCCCAGCTGTGAAGCCCACTGGTTTGTGAGTTATACTATCTCTCTTAACCTCAGTCTCCTATCTACAAAGTGGAGGTGCTACCTGCAATATTGAAGTCAGAGGTCAGGAAAAGTACTTAAGCCTTATATGCTACAGTTACCATTTTGGCTTGAAGAGATTAGAGAGGCACTGTTCATGCATCTCTAACAATGTAAATATCATATGATCACTTAAAAAAACAATTTGGAGAATTTCCTTGACAGCCAAAGTCACTGATTCCCACAAATGCCTTATTTTATTAGATTTTATAACCTGATTTTACTCGATACCTTCTTTCAATGTTTAAAGAGGCCACTTCCTTTCTAAATATCCCAAAACATTATAAAACACAATGATTTTTGAACAAATAGATACGTGAACAGCAATTTTCTTATATACTGCATTTATGTTGCAACTGAGACTTGAGCTAGTGACCAATAGTGACCTGCAAAAAAACAATAAGCAGTTTTTTTTTTATGGAAATAGTCACAGCCCAGGACTGAATATTTAAAATGTTATCTGTCCTTGGAAAATGAGAATGTCTTATAGACTTGACCTAGAGATTTTTCCATGGAATAATAGTTATAAGTCACATTTATACGGCATTAGATGGTTACAAACCTCTTCTCTCTCTCTCTCTCTCTCTCTCTCTCTCACACACACACACACACACACACACACACATGTTCTTATTTGATCCATACAATAACTCTATAAGCCTAAAAGAACAAGTTTTGTCTCATTTTTATAGGTGAGGAAACTGAGGATTAGAGAGGTTTAGTGGCTTATCCAAGGTGACAGTTAGCAAATAATGGTGCCAGAAGTTAAGAATGGTTTCATTGAAAACAAGTCCAGTGATCATTCCACTCTATTCCATCATCCAGGAACTTCTGAAGGGAAAATATTAGGACACTGGCTGTATTTCCTTGAAGACCTTGGACAAGGCTTTATCCTATAGGTCTAAAACCATTGATAAGACAATTTGCTTCCCCAGTGATTTTTTTAATTAATTTACAGGACGGGATAAATCCTTAATCAGAGAAGAATTATTTGACACTTTAAGAATCACTGAGAATCTTTCTTATCAGTTTTCCATACATATAGTCAGAACATCTTATATTACTTTTCATCTACTCTGTGTATATAATATAAAATATAATTAGTAAAATATAATATATAATACTCTGTGTATATAATATGTTCATTGCTGGTGACATCCCAAACTTGTAAAATTTTTCTGGAGTACTTTCTGGTAGTATTATGTAAAAATTAAAAAATACCTCCACAATGATGCTGCTATCAGGAATGTCCTTTGAAAATGTTATTTTTTTAAAAAAGAGCTGTCCGTTTGAAAGTTTTCATGGCAGTATTATAGGTCATTTAAAAAAACTGATAACAGCCTAAATATCTAAAAATAAGAGAATGGTTAAACTAACTATGAAATATTAATATAATGGAATGCTATAATATCATCAAAACTATTGTGAAGAATGCCACGAATTCTAGAAAGACCTTCATTAGATAATGTAAAATGAATAAAGAAAAAGGGAGCACACATGAACTACAAATATATAAAAGAAAAAATGAATGAAAATGAATATACAAAGAATCTAGATGAGTACTTAGAGGGAGTGACTAAAATTACAATTTTTCTACATTTAATTAATTTAAATATAAATAATTGCTAAGCAAATTTGTTTGAAATGATTTTCAATGTTAATTACTAAAATATTAACTTTTTAAAAATAAATTCAGTGATCATAAACTCAATCAACTTTCAAGCACTGATAAATTGCCCACTATAAATCCAGCACTGTTAGGGATACAATGACAAAAATGGAGCACCTCATTTCTTCAAGAAGATTGCATTCCATCAGAGAAGACAATTTTATATGTGTGTGTGTGTAGACATACATACATATATACATATATGCATATATGTAAGTATACAGATTAAATTAAAATATAACTATATAATATTTATAGTTTTGGTAAACTGGTAGTAGCCTGGGTATCACAAAACGCTTCATGTAAAAGGCAGAATATAATGTAAGTTGTGAAGGAAATAAGGGATTCTGTGATGTGATGGTGAGTATAGAGAGCATCCTAGATGTGGGAAACAGCCAGTGGAGAGATATAGAAGAGATGTGAAAAAGGGAGTGCCATGTATGAGTAACAGCAAAAGGTCATTTGGCTAGATCATTGGCTGCAAGAAAGAAAGTAAGGTATAATGGTGCTAAAAGGGTAAGTTGAGACCAAAATAAAAACCAATTACAATACTTTATATTATGCCCTACAAACAAAAGGGAACTACATGGATTTAACTGAGAAGAGAAGAGAAATGGCCAGATCTCCATTTTAGGAAAATGATGTTAGCAGTTTTGTGGAGGATAATTTGGGGTGAAAAGAGACTTGGGGCATGGATAGAATAGCCAAGAGGTGAGAGAACTTGAACTCAAAGTGATGGTTCTGTGAGAAAGGAGATGTTCTGGGGGAAAAAAGCACACGAGAAAATCTGGTACCTGATTGGAAATCTGGGATGAGTGAGGAAGACCTGACAATAACACTTCAGGTTCCAAATTTGGTAGACTAGAAAGATGGTGGTACACTGGGAAGAATAAGGAAGTTTCGAAGAAAGGCAAAGATAATAAGTTCTACCTAGATCTCAAGCTAGAAGAGACCTTACTTTTCTGTCCAAGCCCTGTAATTTTATAGATAGCAGGCTGATACCAAGAGACATAAATGACTTACCAAAATGTAAATGAAGTTACACAGGTAACAAATAATGCAGCTTTAATTTAATTGCATATCCTGATTCCCAATACAGGGTTCCTTCTCTGAGTATTGCCATTGTGAGTTAAAAACAAAGGATGATTTTAGAATCCCCAAACTACTTTTCTTATGTGTTTTACAAACTGAATCTAAAAACATTTTCACAGGAAGAATTATATTCATTGGAAGTCTTCCAGAGAAGTTTGGGTAACCACTTATCCAACACATTACAGATAGAATTCATGATTTTGGTAACCATTTGCCTGGGAAACCTCTGAGGTACTTTTGTACAATGGTATCAATTAGTTCAATAATCATATGACCTCCTAAGGTGACTGTGTTAGAAAATAAAAAATAACACTCTTTTACATGTCTAAACTAATTTCTAACTCCTAGGGTCAAGTAGGAAACAGGGTTCTTGAGGGTTGGGACTATCTCCTTTCTGTATTTGTATCTACACCATATTGTTGATTGTCTACTGTTAGGAGTGTTAGGTTCTGCAAGTTAACTCTATGTCCAAAGTCTGTATTCCTAAAATTATAGCTTGTAAACCTCTAACAATGTTTAAACCTTTAATATTAAAGCAGAGGACATTCAAAGCAAAGATATTTGAATGAATTAATGGAATGTCAAAGTAGGAAAAGTAGCACTAAAACTTGTGCCCCATAATGCTGGGGTTCACTCTTACTCAAATGTCACATCAGTAGAAAGACTGGACAGATATGGAGAGGTACAAATATAGGGAGGAAAGCATACAGTATACTCATGAAGAGGAATGTACTTGCAGGGAATATTTGTGACCAGTGTGCAATGAATTCAATGTTTCTAGCTGGTGGTGTACCCTCTGCAGATTACTTCTTGGCTGTAGTCTCCAAGGTCTTCTGGTTCAACTGAAATCTTCAGGTAAGATGCTGTTAAACTTTCTCATCTGGAACATAATAAGGACTTTTTCCAGCTCTTAGAAAAAAAAGGCAGAAAAACCTTGCCCTGGGACCATCAGAAAGCTTCCCCTATTTTCTTTCTTTAGAGTCTCTGATCTACTGAGAACTTTAATTTCTCTAGATAGAGATTATCAGCACAAACATCCTTCAACCTTCCCTGCTCCACAGTTTCCAAGTTAACCAAAGTACTTCCTTAATCTTAGTATTATTTTGGACTCTTCTTCCTGATACAGGACTTGTACTCAGTCGGAAACCTCATCCTAATTTATAGTAATTATTCAATATGCTTCCAAAATATTATCTTTTATAGCTAGGCTATAAAACAGTTCTGGGAGTTCCTTATTCCCCAGCTTTTAGACCCAAAGTCTTTTCTGTGGTTAGGAGGATGAATGGACAGATCAAAAGTACCAAGGGAAAATAAGGCCAAACCTTAGGGTCATTATCTTTGCTGTTTGCTCAGCCATATTCCTTGCCCCTTCATATGAAGATGAGGTTGATCCGGTCTGAAAGGGGCTTTGATATACATCCTAATTTGTGATTGCCATCATCCACTTTTCCCTCTCCATCACACTTCACATCAATCAGTTGCCAAGTCTTGTGGATTCTATCTTAGAAACAAATCTGCATCTGCTTCCTCCTTCCTGCTCACAAAAGCAATCAGGTCCTCATCAGCTCTCACTTGGACCATTGCAGTAGCTTTCAAATTGCTCTCCTTGCCAACAATCTCTCTCCCCTCTAATCTGTCCTCCACCCACGGGCTAAAAAATTCCTCCTAAGGCTCAGGGTCTGACTAGGTTATGTCCATGTTCAAAATCTTTGGCGATTCCCTTTAGCTTATAGAACAGACTGCAGTCTAAACTCCTAAGCCTGGGACTTAAAGTTATCCACAATCTTTCTAATTTTTCTTTCCAGATTTATTTCATATTGCTCTACTTCCCTTCATCCACTTAAGGATCCAGCTAGACTGGCCCATTTGCCATCCTCTCAACTCAGAATTCTACCTCTTATAAAAGTAGCCTTCTCCACTGTGCTTTCTAGAAGCCTTAATTATCTTCAAGACTCAATTAAGGGTGATAGTTCCTACCTACTATGCCTACCACCGCATTAGTTAGCACTTTTCTTCCTTACTTGTCTGGTGCATGTTGTACTTCCCTAGTAGAATATAAACTCCTTAATTTGGAATTTGCTAAAAAGTGACTAAAATGTCACTGTGTGTATATGCATGGAGATATATATGTGTGTGTATATATATTTATGTATGTATATAAATGATACATTATATGCACATTGATATATATCTGTATATTAATATGCCATATCTATATATAGAGAGATAGATACCATCTATCTATAGAAATACATCAATATTATATATTTGTCTCTATATAGATTATGTTCTATATAGAGAGATTTCATTCTCTATATAGATATATATCAGCATATATAATACATATTAGTATATACATATATAACTATAGGTATATATCTCCTATTTCACCTACAGGCATATATGTGTGTGTATATATATATATATATATATATATATATATATATATATAAATGTATCAATATCTTAGAACCTCTAACTATACAGACATATATGTATATGTTTATGTTTATGGATAGTGCATGTGGGTAGGTGTGTACACATATATGTATATACACATAAAAATATATAAACTTAGTGTCTTCCCCCCTCCAACCAGCCCTCTTCTAAACTTCCCTCTTATTGTTAATAATATCTTTGTCCTTCCAGGTACCCAGGTCTCCAAACTCAGTGCATTCCTCAACTTAGCATTCTCATTCTCACCTTAAATCCATTCACTTATCAGATCTTATCCTTTCTATTTCTACAACATATCTCATCTGTAACTCCTCCTCTCCACTCATATGTACCACCCTATTTTAGGGTCTAATTTATCTTGTTTGCACTATTGCAATGACCTCCTGATAGGTTTCTCAGGCAGCTAGGTGGTACAATGGACAGAGTGTGGGACGTGGAGTCAGGAAGGACCTGAGTTCAAATCCTAATTTAGACACTTACTAGTTATCTCAGTCTTGACAAATGACAATCTCTGTCTGCTTCAGTTTCCTCATCTGTAAAATGGAGGTAACAATAGCATCCACCTTCCAGGGTTGTTTGTAAAGCCCTTTACAAACCTTAAAGCAGTATTTAAATGCTAGCTATTATTGCTGTTTTATTATTCCATTTTATTCTCCACAAGGATGACCAACTGATCTGGCCATGTTACCTAATCATCAATAAATCCCAGTGATTTCCTACCCCAGGGATCAAATAGAAAATCTTCTGTCATTTAAATAACTTAATCACTGATCCATTCCTATCTTTCCAGTCTTCTTACAAGTTACTTCTCTCCATGAACTCTGCTTTCCAGCCATACAGACTTATTTGCTGACCTTGACACTCAACACTCCACTTTCTATTTCTAGAACTTTGCACTGGCTGTGCCCCCATGCCTAGTGTCTCCATCCTTGCTTGTCCCTCTTCCTAGAAGTTCTTGGCTTCCTCTAAAACTCAGCTCAAGGAGGCCTCTGTCTGCCTACTTTTGACCCTCTCTCCCAACCACATCTGCTAGCACCTTCACCTCTAAGGTTATCATGTATCACCTTTGAAGAAAGCTTCTTTGTATTTATATATTCATATTTTTCCCCATTAGAATGGAAACTCTTTGAGTACAGTGATTGTTTTCTCTTTTTTTGTGTGTAACAGGAGAACTGGTTAATGGGAAACCCATCCTTTGATCCTCATTCCTTGTGAGATGGTTGGTGAAGATGCTTCCAGATGTGAATAAAGGAGAGCTTTCCTCTACATCTCTGAGTATGCGCTGGTGTTCTATGATGCTTTCCTGTCCTACTGTATAGTAAGGAAATACTTTTTGGCTGGTTACAGAACTAGAACTGAGTATGTATAGAAAAGATTCCTGGAAGAAGTGACTTAAACTCTTTCCTCTCTGTGTTTGAATGAGAATGGGGGAGCCAAGTAAGGGAGGAATTTCAAGCCCATTTTGACCCAAAGCTACTATGAAGCCAATGAGCCCTTGTTGTGTCTAGTCTTTCGTGTTCCTTAAGTAAAGCAATATTGGAGATAGCTATGACCTTGTGAGCTCCAAATGGTTGGTAAAGAGCTGTCAGAGATCCAGAAACTATAGTCCAAACACCTTCATTAGTTGGCTACTAATAAGGACAGGAAAGACTTCTGGAAGCTGTGAGACCAGGAATAGGATGAATAAATGAAGAAACAGGGAAAAGTGATCTTCTCTACTCAGGAAAGGGGCAAGCTTTACACTGTGGGCCAGACTGATATCTTTCACTGACAGATGTTTATCATCTTTGCTCAGCTTGTCATCTTACCTTAGCATTCAATTCTCTTCCACCCTCTTTTGCTCCCCATCACAAGGTCAGAAGACCTGGGTTAAGCTTAATGTCTTCCCCTGGCTATCCTGAAATTCTCTATCTGTACTCTCTCAGCTATGCTTTCCTCTGGCAGTCTAGTGTTTTCAAGGTCAAGCCTACTTTTTCCACTAAACCACTGAAAACAGATCCATCTGTGCCCTGACAAGTGCCCTGAAAAGCTCTAAATTTCTTGTTTCTGCCACTCTGTGTAAAGGGACATGAAGTATGCTCAACAAATGTGTATTGGTTGAATTGAATTATGTGCTGTGGGAATTCAGAGAGACATGACTCAGAAATGGAAAGGTCATAAAGGAAGAAAAGTGGGATTTGGGTTGGATATTGAAAGATGGGTCAAATTTAGAGAGGCTAAGGGGAAATACAGTATTCAAGGAAGAGAAATAGGTTGAGCAAAGTGACAAAAGTTGAAAAATACAAGGCTTGTTTGGTAGGTAATGACTAGATGAGTCTGGTTAGAATGCACCTTTTTACATAGAAGTGATAAGTCTGGAAAAGGTACAGGGAGAGCCTTCAATACCAGGACTGAGAAATTGGACATTACCTTAAAGGCAAGGGAAGGCTATATAGCAAATTTTTGGCCAAGGGAATGCCATTGATTTCAAAAAATTCAGAAAATCAATGTCATGGCATCATATAGAGTGATTTAAATAGCTATCTGATATGGTCAATACAGAACTAGGTTTGACTCAGTCAGAAGTGCAAATCTAGTCTCAGATATTTCCTAGCTGTGTGACCTGAGCAAATCACTTAAGCTCTGATTGCCTCAGTTCCCTCAACTGTAAAATGAAGATAGTAACAGCACCTACCTCCCATTATCAAATGAGATAATACTATAAAAAGCACTCAACACAGTGTCTGGCACATGGAAAGTGCTATGTAAATGCTTATACCTTTCCCTTCTTCTTCCCCTCATTTGGAATGATAGAGAGACTGGGGATAGATAGGAAGATAAGCTGGAGATTTGCTATAATCTCAGCTTGAGGTGATAAGAGTTTTAACTAGGTTAACAGTAATTGGAATAGGGAGGAAAGGGTAGATGTCAGGTATTATGAAGGAATGTGAAGTAGTTGGTGATTGGTTTCAGGGCATGTAAACCATATTAAACTTGACTGCCTACTGGGTTAATTTATTAAATATGTGAATACCTGCTGCCAGATCCCACCACCTCTAAGACTTGGTCCATGCTGTGCTGCTTGTAGAAAAGTATTTATCTTTGTCGGAGAAAGCAGATAGTGAAGGTAACTGCTAGGTATAAGAGGAATAACAAAGAGCCTTCACTCAGGGAAGCATGAAGAAAAGAATGTTAAAGGGACTCAGATGGATTTATGGTAGACTACCTTCAAGACTTTCATTGACCTGAGGCATCGTGGGATAAGGAAAGATGTAAAGAAGAAACAGTTGATACTGATTCAGTAGATACATGGTAGGGGGTGGCAGCGGGGAAGAAATGTTGAGGATCTTCTAATGGTCACTGGAAAAATGTCTGTAATCAGAATGTTAGTATATATACGAGCCAGCATGGATACCTAATTAATTAAGGCTTTTGATCATTAGATTGTAATATATAATCAAATGTCTTCTTTTCATAGCCAATTACAGGATATAGCTAAGATATGGATAGGGTGAATGCAAAAGTTTAAGACAGAGACCTTGCTGGGATCTTGCTCTCTCTTCCTGGTGAGGATTGAGTTAAGTATCACCAGGAAATCCTTCTGAGGCACCAAACCGGAGAATAAGCAGGTTCTGATCAATTATTGCCGGAGAGAGTAACATAAGAACTACTTTACCCATAGGCCTGATGACTTGATCTAGAGGTGGGAGAGTGCTTCTGTGGGTGTCTTAGAAGATAACTCTTACAGAGGCAGAGTGCTCTTGTGTATACAGTATTGATCTTGGAGTCAGGAAGGCCTGGGTTCCAATCTATCCAAGATGCTTAGTAGCTATCTAAGCTTAGGCAAGTCACCTAAACCCTCAACCTCAGTTTCCCAAAAAAGGGAATGACAATAGCACCTACTTCACAAGAACGCTGTCAGGATCAAGTGAGATAAAGTACATAAAATACTTAATAAACTTTAAAGCACTAGATAGATGTGCTTAATTTACCTATTTCAATTTTATTCAATTTAACAAAGATTTACTAAATACCTGTTGAACGGAGAATAGTGTTAGACATGAGTGGGTGATACAAAATTTGAATAAAACACTTTTGTAATTTTTACAGTCTAGTTCAGTCGTCCAGTAGTTAGGCATTTGGGTAGTTAATTGGCATGATGGATAGAGTACTGAGCCTGGAGTCAGGCAGATTCATCTTTCTGAGTTCAAATCTGGCTGTAAACATTTATTAGTTTAGCAAGTCACTTAACCCTGTTTCCTCACTTTCCTCATCTATAAAATGTGCTGGAGAAGGAAATGTCAAACCACTCCATTATCTCTGCCAAGAAAACTCCAAATAGGGTCAAGAAGAACTGTACACAATTGAAACAACTGGACAATAACAACTGCGAGGCATTTAGTCCTGTGAGAGTTATATGCCTATGGAACTGATGCCTACTCTTCATCTATTCTGAGGATTCACTTTCTTTGGTGGACAAAGGGGTGATGGTGAAAACAAACTGCTACCATCTAAGCTGTGACTTAGTGAAGGAACCCTAGCAAGTATATATATTTCTGCAGAATACTTACCCCGCCTGGTTCCATGAGGAAATGCAGTTGGATACTAAACAATCTTATCTCTCCAATGCTACCTATCTGCCATACTCCATTTCTCTTATCTGAATCACATCTTATCTCCTCCGGGAAGTCTTTTTAGCTTAACAATCAACCCATCTTCCAACTTGCCAAAATAATCTTCAACCTCTATTTCTTCATCGAATTACAAAAGATATATTATTGTATTTCTATGGATTAGATCTCATTTATCTTTTTAGATTGTTAGGGAACTGAGAGGAGGAACTTTGTCAATTATCAAAATATATGCTAAATACTTAGTATGCAACTAGAAGACAGTTGTAGTAGCATAGTTTAAAGTGCATTGGACAAGGTTTCAGGAGGGCTGGATTCTAGTGTGAGCTTTGCCATTAATGACTGTGTTATCTTGGGTGAAATCACTAAATATTTATTGTAATAACTGACATTTACATAGTGCTTTAAGTTCAACAAAGTCCTTTATCTACATGACCTCATTTGATATTCACTTCACAATAGCCCTGAGAGGTGGATAAAATCTTTTGCCAAACTTAAATAATTATGTAACATGAAATTATCATTGTTGTGGTTGTGGCTATCATCCCAATTTTACAGATGAGGAAACTGAGACTCAGAAAGATTAAATGACTGTCCATGTTTGTACAGTAGATGCCAGAAGTAGGAGTCAAACCTAGATCTAGATGACTCCAAGGCCAACACTCTCTTGACCGTATCATGCTGTCTCTCTAAAGTCACTAAATTTTTCTTAGGTTTATATTTCCTCACTTATAAAATGGTACATGTGTGGGGGAGAGGGTTATATGATCCTATGAGATATCTAAGCTTCCTTTCAGCTCTAAAATTCTAAGTCTACATCTATGTGTGATCTATACTTGTGGATTTTCTCACTGAGTAGATTGAGCAACAGATGAGTCAATTTCCAGATGGGGATTGTCTAAGCATATTCCCATCCTTGCTTCTGCTTTCAACATTGATGTCTGGTTTGAGATATTTGCAAACTCTTCCACAGAAAGTAAAGTATTTTCTTTCTTCCATCTTTGAGCAATGGAAAGAATTGGGTCAAAGACCCTTCATGGAGAATTCCCTGTTGGTTTTTCTGTCCGGTTTTTTTAATACAGTGCTACCCCGAAGAGGCATAAGCACACCCCAATTCCATAAGCTTCCAAATTTACTCCTTTAGCCAAGTTTTTTAAAAAGTTATTTTATTTATTTTCAGTGTTTTACAGTCGCTTCCACATATCTTAGCTTGTTTCCCCTCTCTCCTTCCCTCTTCTTCCTCCCTCCCTCTCCACTTCTCAAGATGGTGTGCCATCTTATATAGGTTCTACACATACATTCCTATTAAATACATTTTTACCTTAGTCATGTTGAATAGAAGAATTAAAATGAATGGGAGAAAACATAGAACAAAACAAAACATAGTACAAAAGTAAATGGTCTGCTTCATTCTGCATTCCAATTCCATGCTTTAGCCAAAGTTTTTAATGATTTGGAACCTTCACTCCTATCTTAAGTTGCAGTCTTTGTTATTGCTTCACCCTGCCCTTTGCTTAAAGTTCCCTACTCATTTAGGTAATAAAGCCCCTTTTGATTTGGCTGCCTGAACAGGCTAAGGGATTAAGTGTTTGATTATGAATTCACCACTGGCAATAACTTGGACTCTTTTAAAGATCTGTCTCCAAGAGAGGGGGCCTGAAGACTGAGGTAGCAAGGACTGACTGTTAGACATTGGTTTTTTTTTTTTAAACAGTCCAATCCTTGCAAAGAGAGAGCAAGCACCATCATTTGTGATGACATCAAAACAGGGCAGCATTTTGTCATGACTTGGGCTAGCAAGAGTCACAAAGTCTTGTGCAGAAGAGAAGGAGATATAATTCGAGGGATTTATAAGCAGGCCCCCTTCTTATAAAATATCAACAAAATATCCACCTTACAACCTGTCTAGCCAGGCCTCTGCTAGGCTAAAGGCACAAGTACTGGAGACCTTTGCCTGTTTTCCCTGCCATCTTGGTTTGTCTTGGACTCAGCTTATTGGAGTTACATGTGTCCTTAAATAGGGGACCTAGGCTTCCAATGCTTTAATTCTACCCCTACCTGTGATTCTTGAGGCACAATTTTATTTTTCACTCTAATCCAGGGGTGGGGAACCTGTGACCTTGAGACCACATGTGGCCTTCTAGATCCTCAAGGGCAGCCCTTTGACTGAATCCAAACTTCACAGAATAAATCCCCTTAATAAATCCTCAATAAAAGGGTTTGTTCTGTGAAGTTTGGATTCAGTCAGAGAGTCACACTTGAGGACCTAGAAGGCCACACATGACGTCAAGGCCACAGGTTTCCCATCCGTCCTCTAATTTAAAGGACCCTCCCCAGTCAGGATGGGGGTGGTGGTGATGGTGGTGGTGGCAGCAGGGAGAGAGGAAAAAGGCATCCATGAATCAGGCATGGGACTGGAAATTTTATTCCCATATAGGAAGGGAATTGCTAAGCAACATCATAGGTGATATTATCAATATCATCAGAGAATAATTACAATCTTTGCAAAAGAGCTTCTTATGAGCTATTTTACATGTACTATCTTGTTAAAATAATTATCTAACTTTAAGCCTAGCCTCTCAGGTTTGCGTGGTTTACTCATCCACTACTTTACGGGACTTGTATTGAACAAAAAAAAGATAGAAATATAGTTACAATTGGTCTGAGCTTCCAGTTAGGAAAATCCCTAGCATTTAGGTGGAGGCTAGGCATTCTGACTTAATTTCTGTTTATATCTGTTTCTATAGTTAGCCCCTGGCCTCTTCGTGGTTGAAGCAAAATCCAAATTACCAGAAATGTTTGGATAAAGAATCAGTATAGTATACTACTGTATCTGTTGATAGTGCTAGGAATGGAAGTTAGGGAAAGAGAATACCTCTTCTTGGAACTATCTCCAGTCCTTGAAGTGCAAAACTGGTGGCATCACCCAGATCTTTTCTTTTAAGGTGTGTGTAGGGCTGATGACCCTTCCTGATATTTCTCTTCTGTGTCACAATTCAGTCCTACTTTCTTTTTCCCCTTTTGCTGTTTGACTTGGGCTGCTGATTATTTCCAGCTTACCTCCTTCTTTGTTGCTAGACTCTTAAAATCTTTATATATGAATCTCTTATCTTTTGACCTTGCACTGGTCTGCCATTTTATAAAAGGCCCATGCATTTCTACAACCAATTTGAACATTCTTTCCGTCAATGTCACTCCAGTTTCTCCAAGGACTTTTCACACTTAATCTAAAGTTTTGACTGATTGAGAGTCCTTCTCATCTCATCAAAGTATCTAGACATCTTATCACTTACTTTATGTGGGGTAGAATGATTTGATTGATTTACTCAATCACACCCTTCACTTATATTTCCCTCCCCACTGAATATAACTTGATTAGTGCCAAGTGGCTTCTTTCTTTCGTGTTTTTATTTTTTTCTCTGTGGCTAACTCTCTCTTGCCTAGTCTGTCATTGCCACTGCAATGGCATCATCTGTCACTGTCTCTATTGCCACTCTAATTCTGCCAGTAACTGATACACCATTGTTTGAATGCTTGGGAATGGTGAAGATGTTGGCTACCTTTCATGTTTTCACCAGACCCTGTACCAAAGGAGAGAAGACATAAAAGGATGGGGTCTCATTCCAAGTGCAGACTTGCCTTGAAATTCATGTCCTCATGCACTGGCCTTTGCAATGGAGAAAAAAACTACAATGGAGAAAAATTCTCTCCAGCCCTCCAGCCTCAGTTCAGCAGGAAAAAGAGGACTGAAGAATGGGGTGTTATTTAGAATACGTTGGGAATTTTGGCTCAGCAGACAAATAAGTGAGTCCTCATGGCCAAATTGTGGGCATCTAGATGGTGCAGTGGATAAAGCAGTGGGTCTGGAGCCAGAAAGATGAGAGTTGAAATCTGACCTCAGACATTCATGAGCTGTGTGCCCTTGAGCAAGTCACTTAGTTGTTTGCTTCAGTTTCTCATCTGTAAAATGATTTGGAGAAGGAAATGGCAAGCCTTTCCTGTATTTTGTCAAGCAATGGAATCTTAGAGAGTTGGACACAAATGGAATGACTCAACAAGAGCAACAACATCAAAGTAGTCTGGTTTAGATGGAATCTGGAGTGGATTTTCTGGTTTTTCTCTGTCTGATGTTACAATCGCAGCTTCACGCAGTTGGACTTGACTGAAATGAGTCAACATGGCCCACTAGAAGGGTGCCTCCATCATGTGTCTCTAAAGGCTTGATGTGTTTCATCATTCTAGTCTTATTCCTTTGAATCTTTAAACTTCAAGTTTCTATTAAATACAAATTCCTCTGAGAGGTGTCAATCCTTAAGACTTAAACAGAAAATAGCGAACATTGGAATACAGGAAGTAGGTGAATTGTATACAGAGGTAGAAAGGTCAAGGGAAAGGGACAAGAAAAAAAGATAGGATATTGAATAATGAAGGTGGAAAGACATAAACAGCAAATTTTTTTCCTACTTCATAAATTACTCTCTAGAGTTAGCCCTGCTCACGTGCCCCAGAACATTATTATTTCCAGCTAGGGCTTTCCATAACATAAATTTATTGCACTTGCAAATTCTTGTAGTTCGCAACAGAAAGAGTCTATAATCCTGTTTTCTGTAAAGAAGTGCCTTTGGGTTTGCAATTCCTTGCAATCCATCATACTCATATCTTGAAGTTGTTAAAAAAAAAGTTCTATTGGTTAAGTGCTGAATTTCAGACTTAACGCTCTTCTAGAAGGGTACAAGGTAGTGGCACATGGATTCAGATTACTCCTTTACCTCAGCCACAACATAGATAAGTGAAACCAGGTCAAAATGAGCATTGAAATGGGAAAAATATCTTAGAAGAATGACAGACAGTTTGACTGTGTGTGTGTGTGTGTGTGTGTGTGTGTGTGTGTGTGTGCGCGCGCATGTGTGTGTGTGTGTGTGTGTGTGTGTGTGCGCGCGCATGTGTGTGTGTGTGGTGGGGGTGGGGGTAATGAATGAGGGGCAAAGATACCTTTGCTTTGATGACGTTCTGGGTATTTATGATCTTGATATAACCATGTATATGAATTTTAGGTTTATTTTAATAGCATCTGGTACCACCAGATGCCACCTTGAGTCACTACCCTCCAGATAGCAGCAGGAGATCTCCCCTTGGGCAATTTTCCCAATTTGTTGTACCCTAGTGAATGTTTTTGCACATACATATTGTAACCAGGATAGCTAATCAATGTCATAGGATAATAGGTTTAGGGCTGGAAGGGGCCTGAGAAATCATTTAGTTAAGCTGCCTAATTTTATAGATCAGAAAACTGAAACCCAGAGAGATTAAGTGATTGCCCATTATTAACTGATTTGCTCATTGCCCATTGCCCACAGATAATTCAAAACCTATGCCTCTGACTTTTAGACTTCTTTCTAACGTAACATGTAGTTAGTGAGCCCCTAACACAGGGGTTCTTGAACCTTTTTGTGTCATGAACCTCCTGGGTGAAGGCTAGGGTCTTCTTAAAACAAAATTTTTAAGTGATATATCCAATACATAGGATTACAAAGTATATAAAAGGTTAGTGAAAGTAAAGATGTAATTTTTCCCAACTTAGTTCAAAGATCCCCCTCAAATCTTTCCATGGATCCTTTACGGTCCAGATAAGGTACTCTAGGAAAAGTTGATGAAGATGAAAACACTTCTAAGCGTGTGTTGGGGCAGAATAAATGTTTCATGGAGGAATTGGCCATCTCTGAGTGGAGCCTTGAAGGAAATAAAGAATTATGAAAAGCAGAGATAAAGCCAGAGTTCATTACAGGAGTGAGTGATGGCAAACCAAAACTAATGGAGGTGGGAGAAAGCTAGTTTAGTTTAGAGAGTTGCTCATAGTCAAGTTTAAGGGCATCTAGGCAAAACAGTGGATAGAGCATTGGTCCTAGAGTCAGGAGGACCCAAGTTCAAATTCAACCACAAACATTTACTAACTATGTGATCCTGGGCAAGTCATTTAACCCTGTTTACCTCAGTTTTCCTTATCTGTAAAATGAGCTGGAAGAGGAAATGGAAAACTACTCTAGTATCTTTGCCAAGAAAATTCCAAATGGGATTTCAGAGAGTTGGATGCAACTAAAATGACTCAACAAAAACAACAATGACAAAGTAGTGCATTTTAGGTGGAATATAGAGTGGATTTTCTGTTTTCTGTGTGTCTGATATTACAATTCCAGCTTCTCAAAGATAGAGGTTGAGGCCGAATACTACTATGAAGGAAGAGTGAGTTGGGAGGCTTAGGTTGGAATCTTGTCATTGCACCTTGAACATATAAAATCATTTAAGTCCTTCGGGTAGCCCTGGTTTCCCCATTTCTAAAATGGAGAGGTTGGATTAGATGTCCTCAGACCTTTTAGTTCAAGACTTATGATCCTATGATTTAAAAGATCTGTACCTCACTTCCTTCATTTGTAAAATGAAAGAGTAGAATTAGATGATCACCAAGATTCCTTCCAGCTCTTAATCGATGTCTATGCCTTCCATTGATTTTGGTTTTTTTATTATCATTCATCATCATACTTTGCACAGTGCTGGGTATGTAATGTATGTTTCAAGGATCCATGATTTCCTCTGTCCAGGCAGTTCCTATACTGATAGAAAAAAGCCCCAATTTGGCATAGTATAGAGTGTTTGTGAGTTTCAAGGCAAAAAAAAAAATCTCATAGTAATAACTTTGATGATGACGAGCCTTAGTGAGATTGAACTGATGCCTCAATAAGAGGCATACATTTGATTCCTGAGATAATATTCACTGGTTCTTCCACTTGAGCTTGGGTTCTTATGGCTTAACCATTTAGCCCTAGGGTCATCTTCAGGCCATGATGAAATATCAGAGTAGGACTTTTGTGGAAACTGACATCTAATACATTTGTTGTTCAGTTGTGTCTAACTTTTTATGGCCCCCATGAGCATGCCAGGCTCTTTCACCCTCCATGATCTCTTGAAGTCTATCCAAGTTCATTCTCATTTCCATGACACTATATCTCCATCTCATCCTTTGCCACTCCTTTTCCTTTTGCCTTTAAATCTTTGCCAACATCAGGGTCTTCTTCAAAGAGTCCCATCTTGTCACTGTGTGGCTGAAATATTTAAGCTTCAGCAGTTTTCCTTCTGGTGAACAGTCTAAATTAATTTCTTTAAGGGGCATCTGGGTGGCACAGATGGTAGAGTGTCAGGCCTCAAGTCAAAAAAATTCATCTTCCTGAGTTCCATCTGGCCTCAGACAGTAACAAACTATGTTTGCCTCAGTTTCCCCATCTGTAAAATGAACTGGAGATGAAAATGGCAAACCACTCCAGTATCTTTGCCAGGAAACCTCCAAATAGTGTCACAAAGAATCAGATATATGATAAAATGGCTCAGTAAGTCAAGTTGAATCTCAGTCCTTGACATTATTTGGAAATTGGGTCTATCAATAAAATCTCTTTTCTGTTTTTCTTTGTTGACATTATGGAGCAGGATTGTTTCCAATGGAATGTATAGTATATACAGGTATAGAATTGAAGTTAAAAGCATGACTAGATGAATGGATGAAAAGCATTTATTATGTACTGGATAATGTGCTAAGTAAGTGCTATGGATATGAATACCAAAAGCAAGATAGTGCCCATCCTTAAAGGAGTTTACGTTATGATAGAGGAATACAAAACATATAAGTGAGTGGTAGAAGAGAAGAGAAGGGTTCTGGGAAGATAAAATAATGGTGAGTAGAATCACAGGACTTTAAACAGACACATCCTTTCCTGGAAATGTGGAGTTGATTTGATTGCTGGAAGCAGGGTTGAGGGTTGGTATGGATTATACATAGAATTATGGCAGAAAGAGGAAGTCCAGAATGGGAGATGGACCAGAGGAACATGGCATGAGGATGACAGGAGATCAGTGAGGTGCATCTGGGTCAGATATGGTGTTTATGTTGAAAATAAAGTGCCAGAAGAAAGGGCACTAGATTTGGTGTCTGAATTCACTCTACCCCTTAACTACCTCTGTGACACTGGGTAAATCACTTAGCTCTAGGTGTCAGTTTCTTCATCTGTAAAATGAGGGAGTTGGACTAGATGATCTGGAGGTCCCATCTAAAAAAATGAATAAAGTCTGTGATATTATGAGCAGTTCCTTCCCTCGAGGCTTAACATTGGTTCTTCAGTAGGATTCCACCTCCTGGAGAAGGCTATTTATGATTAAAATGGTAGCTTGATAGCAATTATCATTAACAAGGTCTCCAGGATAGAAAGATTTACTTAGATTGGCAGGTTCTATAATCTTCCCTCAGATAGATTGGTTTCCTTTGAGAAAGATAGCATACAGGCTCACTGCAAAAGAATGGCAAAGCAGCGTTTAAGCCTGTCACTAAAAGGACAGGGAAACTGTTATTGGAAGATAAGCCATTTCCCCCAACTGCCCTGTACTGAATGATATATTTGATATCATCTGAATTCTCCTCACAGCTTGACTATTTATTTATCCATTTTCCTTCTAGTCCACCACTTGGATTTTAGTCATCGTAGGTCATTTACACTCAGGTGATCTACTGTCAGGTTTTGATGGGTAAAAAAGTAAGGTGTTTTGGGAAGGGAATATAATGAGACACACATCTAACACCTTGTATTAAGCTGTCAGACCAACTAAGTGCCTGGGATATTTGGAAGGGTTGAGGTTGTGCTGTAGGGCTGGATTTGCCCTCCTTTCCTGCTATGTGCTTTCTTAAAATTCACTTTAGCCTGTTCTTTTTAGTTTTAAACCATCCATAGGGAACTTTGTGGAAAATTTGAAAGGCCCAACCTTTTGAGATTGGAGGAATTTTTTCCTTTTCCACCTGTAGTAAAACCAGTCATCAAATGTTCAGTCATTTCAGTCGTGTCCAACTCTATGTGATCCATCACCGAGTCCTATTATAATGGCTCACTGTGGTTTAGATATGATCAGAGGTTATGCCAGAAGAGCTCAGTCCCTATAGCCATCCACAGGAAGACTGGAGAGTTTTATCACTAGAAAGTGATGATAAACTGAGTCACAGAGGATTTTTCTTTTGTTTTATTTTGACCAGAGTAATTCATGAATATTATGTTCTAAGACATGGATGAGTTGCTCTCTGTATTGGGCGAAGTGCCAAAGTTAAGGAAATCATCAGTCCTCAAAATACTCAGGTAACAATTTGCTAAGAAATAACTTGCTTCCCCACTATGTGTCTCATTTAGTTAGCTTGCGGTCACTTCATGCTGACCATTTACATAATAGCGTGTCCTCTATAGAAGAGCTTAGAACACAGTATCTTCATTTAATCCCATCTCCCAAAGTGAATTTTTAAACATTTAAAAAAATTATTGGTATCTTTTGTTTTTACATTAGCCAGATTTCCCAATAGATCCTTTCTTTTCCTGACTCTCAGGGAGCCAGATTTTATAACAAAGAAGACAGAAGGGAAATACTTTAGCAAAACGAACCAACATATATCATAGGATCATACAGAAGCCCAGAATTAGGGATCTTGAAGGGAGCTCACTCACCATTTCATCATACTGAAAAGGAATCCCCAGTCAACCAAGTGTTCCTTGCCTCTTGCAAAGAAAGGAGGGATCTGTATTCTCATATATCTTCTTTGGGTCCAAGTTTAGACATTAAAATTTCACAGCATTCAGTTTGTTTTGTAAACAATAGTATCACAGAAGGGAACAATTATGGTTGAAATCAACTTCTCGTATGCAATTTCATTGTTCGAATTAAACTTGCTGTGACTTAGACAGCTTTGGTGACTTGTTCTAGGTGGGACAGCTAGCTAATTGTCCAGCTTAGACCCAAACCCATCTTTTAACTCTTATGTTAGGGTCTTTTCTATTAGACTTATTTCTTATATATTGATATTATTTCTTGATCTTAATATATTTATAAGACTGCTTATTTCTTGATATTGATATGTTTATGACTGCTGTACCACCTGGATTAAAATAAATAAATAAGATGAAAATGTAAAGTAAAATAAAAAAGAATAATAAATAGTGTTTTCTCTTAGTTTATTTTTGCCTGCTGGAATTCTTTTTTTTTTCCTGGTGTGCCCAAAGGCAAAGTTCAGGAAAGGCGGATGTCACTGTCCCAGTGCCAATCATGTGGTAAGAAGCTTCCATCCCCAGACTCTCAGGATGAGAGACATTCTGGGAATGCAAAATGATGAGGGGATGAGGGTGCTTCAGAAAACTCCAGAGAAAGGAGATGCATCAATCCCTTCCTCTCTGTAGTCAAGTCAGACAATTCATGGCAGACTGTATCATTTTCTGGCTAGGGGACTACAATTATCCATAAGGAGGTGAGAAGGCTGTGGAGCATAGAGAAATGGTGATAGGTGGCAGTGTCTTTTCCTTTTGCCAGGGTTTGTAGAGGCTATGAAAACTCCCTGTGATCTGAAACTTGGCAGAACAAGTCCAGAACAAATGTATTATGTGTGTAGTGGTGGTGAACAGGGAAGCTGTAAAACATTTATTTGGAATTCACAGAAGATAATACTCTGGGGGAGAGTTTATGGTTTTGTTGAAAACATTTTAAGATTTTTATCTTTTGTTTTTATGGATCCTCAGGGTTCAGTTAAGGTAAAATAGCAAAGTTGGCAAAGTGTGTTTTGAGTTCCCTGGCTATTCCTCCTCCCAACAAAATTCTCCTCCTACATACTCCCCAAGATCTTACCATTCTTCTCCCTTCCCTATTGAATATCTGGTCATGATAACAAGGGGGCCCAGAAGTAGGCCTTACAAGGATAGATTCAAAGGGCTGGGGATATTCAGCCTAGAGAAGTGAGGACTGGTGGTGATGAAATGGGAGAATAAGATTTGTCTTCTTATGTATGAAGGCTGTCATATGGAAGAAGGATTAGCCCTGTTTTTAGTCACTCCTGAGATGCAGTATGGCATGGTGTCTGGAGAACTGGTCTTAGTCAGGAAGAACTAAGTTCAAGTGTTGGCTCTGAGACACGCTGACCATGCAACCCTGGGTTAGTCAGTTACTGTCTCAATGTTCCAGGTCATCTTCCAAGACTATAAGTTGCAGGGCAGGTGTAGATCTGCACTAGAAATGAAAGTATCCTCATTGGGAGTTCCCAATAGCAGTTGGTCAATACACATTCATTAAGTACCTACAGTGTGCCAGGAACAGTTTTAAATGTTAGGGATACAAAGACAAAAGATGGCCCCTGCCCTCAAAGACTCACAGTTTAATGGAGAATGGCAACACACACACACACACACACACACACACACACACACACACACATACACACACACACAAGGAAACTGAAAAGTGGGTTAAAGGAGAGGAGAGAGGATACCTACCTGGGAGGTATAATGAGAAAAGTGCAAGACTGGGGAGAATTTTGAGATAGCTGCTGGGGATACCCCTTTTAAATGGAGGATCCAGGAAGAGCTCTTTCTCTCTCCACTTAGAGAGGGGTAGGGGCAGGGCAGGGGGAACTAAGAAAATTCAAGCTTAAGAGTTGATGTGATCTTGCAGGATGATGAAATTCTGGAGGGTATGATGAAAATCCAGATGTGTTCAGCTAGATGGGGAATGCTAAGAGTGCTAGCAAAATCACAGTCTGGTAAAATAGAGAACAAAACCAGAATCAGCTGTAGATAACAGTTAATACACAAATGGATTTGTGATCTAATTGATTCTAGCTTCTGAGTCATTCAGTCATGTCAGACTATGACCCACAAGGTTTTTTTGTTAGAGTGGTTTGCCATTTCCTCCACCAGTGGATTAAGGAAACAGAGGTTAAGTGACTTGCAAGAGTCACATAAGCTAACCTGAGGTCAAATTTGAACTCAAATCTTCCTGATGCCAGGCCCAGCATACTATCCACCAAGCCACCTAGCTGGAGTTATAGCCAAAGATACAGATCACAACCCATCCATGCCTGTCCATTCTTTGACTATTGTTACAGAGTTCTTTTGGAACACTGAATGTCCACTTGTCATATCCTATCATATTTTCTTCTTATCATACATTTTCTTGGTGACATACTTTTCTCCTTCAAATGTCTTGGTTATTTAAATATTGTAGCCTGTAAATACCAATTGTGCACCTCTCCATTTCCCTCTCTGAGAAATCTTTAGATCTTCAGTAGCTGTGATGTTCCACATAAAACTGTTATTTAGTAACATCAGTAAAGTATTAGTATGGAAAAGATGGCCCTTGCAGAATAGGATCAGTAAAAGAGCTTTGCAATTTCCCAAAAGCTGATTTGCTTGCTTTCCTCTACCAGCTAGGTGGTGCAATGGTTAGAGTGACAGACATGGAGTCAGGAAGACCTGAACTCAAGACTGACCTCAGATACTTACTAGATGTGTGACCCTAGGCAAATTACTTAATCTCTGCTTCAGCTTCATTATCTGTAAAATGATATAAAAATGACACCTATGTCCCAGGGTACTTAGGAAGGTCAAATGAACATATTTGTAAAACACTTTGCAAACCTTAAAGTGCTATATAAATACCAACTGCTTTCAAGTACAAGCTATTTCAAGCTCATCATCGATCTATATTGTTTGTCCCACATAAGCATGTTGTTGGACAAACTCTGAGGTGTATCCTTACAAATCTATGATGAAACCTAGGTGATAAAACTCTTCATCCACTTAGTATTTTCTGCATAGATGATCAGGCCAAAGTCCTTTGAATGATGACAGATGTCTTCCAAAATGATCTGTAATATCTTGGGGTTTGATGCCATCAGCATTATGCTTTTCACAAATAGGAACATCAGAAATGTCTCACCCACTCATAGGGAATCCCCTCTTGACCTGGTCTTGGCTAGATCTTTTCTTTTAGAGTGACAATCAAACATTTCCTTGTTTTATGCCTTGCCTGATACTTAAGAGAGGGTTATTGAACAAGTTTAATCTTGAATGATCTTTATTTAATTTAAATTTATTTTTTTATTTTTATTTATTTCCACAAAATTTTGGATTCCAAAATTTCTCCCCATTTCTCCTCTCCCCCTACCCCAAAATGCCAAGCATTCTAATTACCCCTATCACAAATCTGCCCTCCCTTCTAACATCCCTCCCTTCCCTTATCCCCATCTCTTTTGTCCTGTAGGACATGATTACTTTCTATACCCCATTACCTGTATTTCTTTTTTCCAGGTTGCAAGAACAATACTTCTAGCTTCAGATATGGCCTATATTGAATTGCTTGCCTTCCCAAAAGAAATGGGTGGGGAGGGAGGGATGAAGAGAAGTTGAGTCATGTCAGACTATGACCCACAAGGTTTTCTTATTAGAGTGGTTTTGCAAATGACTTCTGTAACAGTCATGTTGTGTAAGACTAACTACATCCTGCCTCCCGTTTCTTCTATTCTCTCTTTTAATCCTGTCCCTCCTCAAGAGTGTTGACTTCCAATTGTTCCCTCCTCCCACTGCCCTCCCTTCCATCATTTCCCCCACCCTGCTTATCCTCTTCTCCCCCACTTTCCTGTATTGTAAGATAGGTTTTCATACTGAAATGAGTGTGCATTTTATTCCTTCCTTTAGTCTAATGTGATGAGAGTAAGCTTCATGTTTTTTCTCTCACCTCCCCACTTTTCCCCTCCACTGAAAAGTCATTTACTCACCTCTTTTATCAGAGATAATTTGCCCCATTCCATTTCTCCCTTTCTCCTCAAATATATATCTCTCTTACTGCTTAATTTCATTTTTTTAAGATATGATCTCATCCTATTCAATTCACCCTGTGCTCTCTGTCTCTCTCTCTCTCTCTATGTGTCTGTGTGTGTGTGAGTGTATGTGTGTGTGTGTGTAATCCCACCAACTACCCAGATATTGCAAAAAGTTTCAAGAGTTACAAATATTGTCTTTCCATGTAGAAATGTAAATAGTTCAACTTTAGTAAGTCCCTTATGATTTCTCTTTGCTGTTTACCTTTTCATGCATTTCTTCATTCTTGTATTTGAAAGTCAAATTTTCTTTTCAGTTCTGGTCTTTTCATCAAGAATGCTTGAAAGTCCTCAATTTCATTGAAAGACCATTTTTTCCCCCTGAAGAATTATACTAAGTTTTGCTGGGTAGGTGATTCTTGGTTTTAGTCCTAGTTCCTTTGACCTCTGGAATATCATATTCCATGCCCTTTAATCCCTTAAAGTAGAAGCTGCTAGATCT
>CM053770.1:571991037-572024134 GCA_028658325.1 Potorous gilbertii
CTTTTGGTTTTGGTTTGTGATTTCTTGGTTTCTCAGAAAGTCATTAGCCTCCATCTATTCCATTCTAATTTTGAAAGAACTATTTTCTTCAGTGAGCTTTTGAACCTCCTTTTCCATTTGGCTAATTCTGCTTTTGAAAGCATTCTTCTCCTCATTGGCTTTTTAAACCTCTTTTGCCAATTGAGTTAGCCTATTTTTAAAGGTGTTATTTTCTTCAGCATTTTTGGGGTCTCTTTTATTAAGGTGTTGACCTGTTTTTCATACTTTTCTTGCATCTCTTTCATTTCTCTTCCCAGTTTTTCCTCCACCTCTCTAACGTGACTTTTTAAAATCCTTTTTGAGCTCTTCCATGGCCTGAGCCCATTGAATATCTGTTTTGGATGTTTGGGATACAGAAGCCTTGACTTCTATGTCTTTCCTTGATGGTAAGCATTGTTCTTCCTCATCAGAAAGGAAGGGAGGAAATATCTGTTTGCCAAGAAAGTAACCTTCTATGGTCTTATTTTTTTTCCCTTTTCTGGGCATTTTCCCAGCCAGTTACTTGACTTCTGAGATTCCTTTCCACATCCACCTTGCCTCCAGATCCACCCAGCTAGTGTTTGGGGTCTGAGTTTCAAATGCTGCTTCCCAGCCTCAAGGCTTTTGGCAGGGGCAGGGCTGCTATTCAGTGTGAGATTAAGTTCAGTTACTCAGGTGGGGGCAGGGCCACTACACAGGGCTCAGTTCCCTCAGGGGGTTTATGAAGAGACCTTCAACAATGGATTTGAGCTCCTGTCTGTTTTGGGAGCGCCTGTCCTCTGCTGCCTCTGCTGCTGCCTCCCAAGGGTGCCTAAGTTATGGAGACACTCCGATTCCCTCTCGGCCCACCAAACAGTCTCTCTCACTGACCTGTGCACCTGTGGGTGGAGGGAACTTCATGGCCACTGGAGATTCTGTCCCTGAAGCCTACTCAGATATGTTTCTCTCGGGGCCACATGGCCAAGGCAGGGCTGGGCTCTGCTCTGGTCCCGTGCAAGACGGACCTTTGGTGTCGGTTTTTCAGGTCTCTCTGGAACAGAAATTCCTCCACTCCATTGTTCTGTGGCAATCACTGCTCCAGAATTTGTTAGGAGTTCTTCTTTACAGATATTTTATAGGCTGTGGGTTCAGAGCTAGCATATGTGTGTCTTTCTACTCCGCCATCTTGGCTCTTCCCCGCTGAAGTCTATCCTGATTTATTTTCAAAGAACATCTTCCTGCTCAGTTTATTGTTAAGACAGGAGTATCCAAGAAATCAGTAATTTTCTCAAGCGTCTATGTGCTACAAACACCTGTTCCAATGGTTAGCAACAGTGTCTATGCTGAAGTACCACAAAAGAAATAAAATTTGGTACAAAGGAATCTGAGGTGAAGCCCATCCTAGAAAATTATAGAAAATACTTCATCACCGCATTGTTTTGTCTACAGCATAACCCCCAATGTATGGATATAAGGAAAACATTCATTCATTCATTCATTACTCTGACAACCATTTATCAAATGTCTATCATCAGTAAAACCCTGGGTTAGGTGCTAGGGATGGGTTCTCTTGAAGGTTTCATTCCAGCATTAGAGCATGAATATAGGACTCACAAGATGGCAACCAGTTTTGCATTCAAAGACTAGGTATACTCCAATAGATCTATAATCTCATCAATATTACTATTTCCTCCAGTGATGCTATCTTCAACTTATCCATATCTACCCAGCCTGTGTCCTCCCATAAATCTGCCAGAGTAGGGTTCTTTCCAATGTGCTGGGAGTCTTCTTTATATTCTCTTAACAATGAACAGATATCAGTATAACACATGGGTTAACCATCAGTTTTTCCTTGCTCTAACTCCATGAGTGACTCATCATTTTTCTCCCCACACTATATACATAATTCCAAAAAGGAGCAGCTGAAAAGTGAAAAACAAAGTCAATTACCCAAATGAAAGCTTTAAATACCCTGTATTTGGAAATGTCTAGTGCTTTATAGAGCAAAAACCCAAGGTAACAACTTAGCAATCCTGAAAAAAATTACTTAAAATAAAAAACTAACCTGAGTATCTCCTTTCGTATCTTATTGTAAAAAAGCCAGTATAATGCTCTATGAAGTCAAATAGATTTAGGAAACTTTCTTTTTCAAAGATAAGAAGAGGGCATTTTATGAATAAATCATAAGAAAGTTTCTGTATAAATTAATGATTAATTTAACTAATTTAAATCCACACAGAAAAAACTGGAAGGAAAGAATCTGCTCACTCAAGCAGAGGCTAGGACACCTGGCATACTTGTTGGAATTTACTATATTTACTCTGCTAATTTACACCCTCACACACACACACACACACACATACACACACACACTCACACTAAGACTTTTCTCCCCCACTTTATAGGGGAAAGTTTATTTTAAAAATTAACCACACTTTCCCTTCCTCCTGCAGATCTGGCATTCTACCCCTTTGCAGCAACCTCTAGACAACAGCATCCTGGACTCACTGCTCTCAGAAGCTACCATAATTCCCCAGTGATTACAGACTCAAGAAACAGTGCACATAGGCCTTCTTATTCTATGACTTTTGGGAGCTATTTAGCCATTGGAAAAACAATGACACCTCCCAAATGAAGAGAGTAGATAATTTTGTAAGTAAAATTTGAACATCCAGAATATTCACCTAAATAATCCCACTCCACAGTGCCCTGAGTGTATCATGTGCCAACACTGAAGAACCTTGAGGTACACCCCCAAACTCAGACAGTTCCTTCTTGATAAAGTAAACAAAAGCTTCCATGCTACGAAGCCTCTTAAAACATTATCTGAGATGTACACACTATTGCTAGAGCTATAAATAGATGCAACTACTTTGGAAAATAGTTTTGAATTCTTTGAGAAAAGTCATTCAATAATTCATAGTTGTCAATACAATGATTCCACTACTAAGTATTTCACACTATACCCAAAGGCATCAATGTAAGAAAAAATGTTCTGTACTTGCCAAAATATGCGTATCATTTTGTGACCACACACACACACACACACACACACATACACACACACACACACATGCACACAACCCTAGAAATAAAATATGTGTCCATTACTAGGATAATGCTGAACTATGGTACAAAAATTTAATAAAATGTTATTGTTACATAAGAAATAACAAATATGAAGAATGCAGCAAAGCATGAGGTCTGTACTAAATGAACTGATGCAGAGCAAAACAATATACAAAATTATTAAAATAATGTAAATGAAAGGTGATTAAACTCTGATGAAACATAATGACTTGGCCCTAGAGCATAGATTATGAAAGACTTTCCTCCCTTTGGCTAAGAGATGAGTGCATACAGGTGTTTAATGATGCATGCACTGACACACAGGATTACTAGTTTGTATGTAACACTGGAGAGTTCAACTGGATGATACAGGGCAATATGGAGAAAGACTTTGTTTAAAAGCAAGATGCACAACTAGATATCATAGTGGATAGAGTGCCAGATCTGGAGTGAGGAAGAGTCTTCTTCCTTAGTTCAAATGTAGTCTCAGACACTTACTAAGTGTGCAACCCTAGGTAAGTCATTTAACCATGTTTGCCTCAGTTTCCTCACCTGTAAAACTATCTGGAGAAGAAAATGACAAACCACTCTAGTATTTTTGCCAAGAAACAGGGTCACAAAGAAACAAATGCTACTGAAACGATGACTTAATACCAACAAAACTAAGATGCCTTAATAATTTTTTTATAAATCTTTCCACAAAAGAGAGAATGAAAACAATTTTATGAAGTAAACCCAGCTTCTACCGATGTGCTATTGTTCAAATTATATACCTATTGTAATGCTAATTGTAAGATGGAGAAACAAATATAATTAGACTGTTAACGAGTATTTCATGTTTTTTATGTGCCAAGGACTCAGCTAACCAATGGCGACGCAAAGGTTTAAAAGGAAAAAAAAGGCCTTGAAATGAAATATTTGTCTTATAACTATTTGCAGTTGCTGTTCAATTGTTTCAGTCATTTTCAACTTTTTGTGACTCCATTTGGGTTTTCTTGGCAAAGATATGGAGTAGTTTGCCATTTCCTTTTCCAGCTCATTTTCCATATGAGAGAAATGAGACAAACAGGACTTACCTAGGGTCACACAGCTAGTAAATGTCTGAGGTCAGACTGGAATTCCTGAATATGAATCTTCCTGATTCCAAACTCAGTGCTCTACAGTCACTGTGCCACCTGGCCACCCCTTACATACTTGTCTTCCCAACCCTGAAAATGTCCCAGGGAAAAGAATTTAATTAGATAATCTGATCTTAACCACAAATGTCTGGATATTTCCATATGGTTACATTCAAAAAAACCATTTCAGAAGAGCTAAAAAATGGTTAACAAAGCATCGTAAGGTCAAGATATCTGGGTGTTTACAACGTAACTTTTCATCCAACTCTACTGGTTTCATACAGATACAGTCTTGATGAAGAGTAGTCCCTTCTCACATCCCTCTGTGCACTTGGAGAAATTACAGAATATGTATCCCCTTCCTACTGATATCCTATTTGATCTATGCTTGAAAAGGAGGATTGAAACATTCCAGCAATATGCTTCCTATTTCCTTAGGGCTTTAAAAATGATCCAAAACCACTAGTAAAAATTCCACTCTCCTTTGAAGGTGGCTTTTTTCATAATATTCACATATTCTTCATAATATTTATTTAATGAACAATCCATTCAGTCTTATCCAATTCAATCCAAAATTGTCAACTATGCATATCAAGAAGGGTGTTGTTCTAGGAGCTGGGGATATTAACACAATCTGACCAATAAGGACTTGGATTTGGAGTCAGGAAGACCTAACTGCAAATCCTGGCTTGGACATTTACCATATGTGTTTCCCAGGGAAAGTTACTTAACCTCCCGGGACCCTACTTCCTTCCTCTCAGGTGGACTTAATAGCCTCTAATAGTCTTTCCAATTTTTAAGCTAGGAGCCTATGAATCAAAATATTTATTGATTACTATAGGATCAGAACTATGCTAGTGACTTAGGGGAGGGGGGGGCTACAGAAATTTAGTAAGTAGCCACATCTTTAAGAATTGAAAAGTCTATTCTAGTTAAAAAGACAAACCTAACACACAACAAAAGTAAACAATATAAGACAGATTCCCTTCATCCATTCAGCAAACATTTGTAGAACTCCTATCACCAAAGCACTGAGCCTAACAACATCATATAAGTAGTAAGTAGCAGAGTCTGAATATGAGCCCATATCCTTTAAAGCTAAATCCGAGAAACCTTGATGCCTCTTAGAGTGGAAAGAGATCATAAGAATTAAAAGTGGAGAGGAACATAATGGTCCATTTAGGCCAAACCGCTTCTTTTATTTAGATGAAGAAATTGAATCCTGGAATGGTGAAGTGACCTGCCCAGAGTCATAGAACTAGTAAGGTTAGGAGTGGTAAAAAGGTAGATGAGATATGATCCTTCTCCTCAAGAATATTATAATGCCATTAAATTTTAATCTCTCAAATATTTATTAAGTGCCAAGCATGTGTAATGTGCAGTGTTAAGCTCTAAGGATGGCAAAATGGAATAAGGTACAGTTCTTGCCTTTCGCAATTGATCATGTGCAATATATAAGGAGAAATAAGATATGCACTTAAATAATTATAATACAAATTGAAATGCCATAAGTATAGGGAGAGGGCCAAGCAAAACATCATGAGTGATCCCCAAAAAGGGAAAAATCTCTTCTAGGAGGATTAGAGAAAACTTCACTAAGGCACCTGACCTATTTACTAGAAATTTACCAAACTTCAGTGTGGCTGGAAGTAGAATGCCTGAACGGCAGTAGACAGAGAAGGTTGGAAAGGTAGATGGGAGTCAGATAATGAACACTGAATGCCAGTTAGGTCTCCAGTCAGCAGGCAATGGAGTTAGGACTCTAACATGGGTATGTAATAGAAATCCACTGAAAGACTGTTTTTGCTTTTAAATGAGGGAGTGAAATAAACAAAACTGTTCCTTGGGAATATTAATCTGGCACCAGTGTAAAAAAAGAGGAGAGAATGGAGGTAGGGAGATCAGTTAAAAAATTATTTCAATAAGGGCCCAAAATAGTTCAACAGAAGAAATGGAAGGGAGAGGAATGGAAGGGAATTGTAGCGGTACAATTGACTGAATTTGTTAAATGGTTGGATAGGGAGAATAAGGGAGCAGGAAGAACCCAAAATACTAAGATTTAGACCCTACCTGACTCCTATAATCATAATTCTATATCTATAATCTACAAATCGTAATTCCTCACATTTATATAGTACTTCATAGTTGGCCAAAGTCTTTTACCTCCTTATCTTCTTCCGTCTTTATGATGGCCATATGGAATAGGTATTCATTTAGAGATCTTGGAGTCTTAACCTTATCACTCAGATGAATAAAATGAGGTCTTGAGTGGTTAAGGGTTTGCCCAAAGTCATGTGATTAGAAAGAGATATAGCAGAGACAATGGTTATCCTGTTATATCTTCTATTGTCTCTCAGCACATAGTGGGTGCTTAGACATGGAGTGGGAAAGAAAAATGCTGCGGGAATTCAGAAGAAAGGAAAATGAATGAGTTTGAAAGTAATCAGGAAGACTTCATGGAAAAATGAGACTTAGAGCCAAATCTTTAAAAGTAGACAGAACTCGGATAGAGACAGAGATATGGAAAAGCAACTCCAGACAATGGAAACAACGTGAATTCAGGTTGAATCATAGATTTGGAGCTGGAAAGAACTCTAGTCATTGAGGTCAATTCCTTCATTTTGCAGGCAGGTGAAGAAATGGAGCTTTTAGAGAGGACAAGTGATGGTTCCACAACCAATAAGTGACAGGCTCATTTCTGTGTCTGATCACATAATACTGTTTCTACCGCATGAAGATGGCTCTAAGGCCAGTGTTCTATGTACTGTCAGGACCAACTTGCTTAGAGACTTGGGAGGAAGCTAGAAATAAGGAGTAAAGAATGGAAAGAAGCTGGGAAAATAAGGCTAGAGATTAGAATCAAAGATTTAAAGCTGGGAGGGAACTTGGATGTTAGCTAGTCCAATTCCCTCACCTTACAGATGAGAAACTGAGATCTGTGATTTGCCTATATGATATACTATCATATAGGTAGTAAATGGCAGAGCTCAAATATGAACCCATATTCCCTATATCCAAATCCATGATGCCTCTTAAAGAGAATGAGAAGAGATCAGTGACCTACTCAGGATCACAAAACTACTAAGTGTCTATGGGAAGATTCAAATCCATATCTTCTTGTCTCCTAATCCAATTCTCTATTTACCACATTGACTCTCAGATTATGTAGGATTTTATAAATCAAGTACAATAAATGGCTAAGTAAAAGTTAAGGTTAACACATTTGCTTCTCAAGACTCCAAGACTCCATACCTCATCCTTCACATTGCTATGTAAATGTGAGCAGTGTTTTCATAGAAATTTTTTTTATTTCATTTGAGCAGGAGGCACCCAACTGAACCTTATTGGCAATCCTTCTGGTGAGTTTTCTCACTGTTGCTATAATGCTGAAAATACCCAAACTAAATTAGTTACATCATTTAAGAATAGATTCCTTTTTGAAGAAGTTACATCAGCAAGGGTCTGCCATTGGGAATTTACTAACAGAATATAAAAAGCTATGGATTCAACCTATCTCAGGATGGTACCTTTTGTAATCAACACAACAGGATCAGTCATTTCAAATGTACAACTCTCTCAAAGACTTTTATTTCATTATAATAGTATTGCATTTAAAAGCGGTCTAGCCAAGAAAGCTAACTGAATGGTAGCATATTGACCAATTCCCTCTCACTCCAGGGAAAACCTGAAATGTGAATGAGAGTAATGATGAAGAAATTCAATGAAAAGCTACAATATGTGATACCCCAGACCTATACAAAAAGCCAGCCAGCATCCTAGGGAAGTAGGAAAAGAGGCTCCTAACACTAAGGCAGACAAACAAATCTATAGCCTCTCAGCCCAAACAGAAAATATCCAGATATAGCTTACAAGGCTATATATCAGGAGACAACAAGACTGAGGGCCTCTCAAAAAGCTTTGGGATGGTTGTAAACCCACTGAGAGGATGGTCTTCCAATCTCTGAGGACCAGAGATAAGGCATGGCATAGAAGTGACAAGGATAGGTGCTTCAGAGAGAAGAACCCTTGCACTCTTCCTAAAAAAAACATGACTTTTTAGAAGTCTGGACATTATATTTCAAGAAATAATAGAATAAAACTGCCCAGATCTAGAAGCAGAGAGCAAAGTAAAGATGGGAACAATTCACCGATCATATCCTGAAAGAAATCTCAAATGAAAAGTCTCAGAAACATCAGTTAAAATCCAGAGTTCTCACATCAAAGAAAAAATATTTCAAGAATTCAGAAAGAAGTTGTTCAAATACAGAGGTGCCGAAGTAAAGATTATAGAAGCACCTATTATAAATGAGAGGAGATCCTATTATATTCTAAAAGGTAAATTGTATAGGCATATAATCAATAATAACTTACCCTCTAAAGATGAGCGTAGGACTGTTATGGGGAGGAAAATGGATCTTTTGTAGAATAAAGGACTTTCAAGTATTTCTGCTAAGAAGACAAGCAAAGTAGCAACTTTAAAATGCAAACACAAGAGACAAGGACAACCTAGAAAAGTAAATTTATTTAAGAGACCTGTGTCAACTAGCTGGACCTGGTCGGGAAAAATCTGAGTTCAAATCTTGACTTCAGAAACTTACTAGCTGTGTGACCCTGGGCAAGTCACTTAATCTCCATCTCAGCTTCCCCACTGTACAATGGGGATAACAATAGCATGTATCTCTCAGGGTTGTTGTGAGGATCAAATGAAGATCAAATTTGAAAAGCACTTAACAGTTCATAGCATATTAATAAATATAGCCCTTAATAAATGACTTTCCCCTTCTCTTCCCTTGAGTAATTAGAAAAAGTAGTATGACACCACAGTACTAACATTCTAATAGGGAGAAAAGAAACAAGCATCCCTTCAGAACATTCATGTTTTCAACAGATATTGAGGAAATTAAATAAGAGAAACGGAAAATCTTGGGACAGATTGATTCGTTTCTAAGGATTAAAGAGGGGGAAAAAAAGGGAGCGTAAAAGGAATACACTTCTGTAGAAAGGAAGAAGGGAGTAGCAAGTGATATTTCTCATAATGATGGTGTGTGAAAAGAGGAGCACACAAACATGGAGGAAAAGGCAGGATTGAGGGGAGGGACAAAGATCAGACGAACCTTACTCTTACAGGAAACTGAAAAAGGAGAATGGAAAAGAACTTCATTAGAATTAGAAGAGAAAGAGGAAGCAAGCAACCTGCAATTTGTGTTTAATCAGAATGGAATCATTTGTGGTTGACATGCCTCCCAAGATCACTGCCATTCCACTGAAGATCATCGTCCAATACTGATGTCCCTATAGAAAATTCTTTTGAAGCATGGAATATATACCTTTAGGAAGACCTTTCCCTGAAATGAGAACTCAGGGCTGTCAAACTAAAATAAAGAACATGCCTTATTTCACAGAATATCTGTTGCATTCTAATTGCCATAGCAATGTGAACAGTGCTAAAGGCATTATGATTCAGCAACAGCTCTATGCCAAAAGGAGAAAAAATTTTCCAACTGCAAGGATAGGACATTTTTGGATAATTTGTATGTAATTCATCATTGGTATAACGTACCGCCTTTTTTCTAGACTTGGAATCTCAAAGACTTAGAAAGTGGTGTTTCTTGTATGCATGTTGGGATAATATGTAATTTATAAAATCAAAGAAACACAAAACTGGGCTTTGGAGAGACCTTGGAAATCATTTAGTCCAATTCCTACCTTTAGAATAAATAGGATTTAGTCTAATGCCATTAAGATCTTCTGAAAGAGAGAATATTGAGTCCTAGGTGTCAGGCACCACACTGAGAATAAAAATACAGGCTAAAAAGGTATCCTTTACCTAAAAGTGGCTCACATTGTATTGGGAGAAGACGAGATATAAAAGGGAGCTAGAAATCTGAGTGGCTTTGTGGGATGGGGAACAATCTAAAAGGTTAGGAATGGAGGTAGGATTTAAGGGAGAAAGAACATCCTGGACCCCTCCTGACATGGGGATCCAGGCCAGGGACATACTAATCAGAGAGGAAGGTTATAGGTGGAGGTATTTCTAGGGTAATAAGATTTCTCATCCTTGTTAAATGGTCATTCATCCTCCGCTTGAACCTCTCCTACATCCATTTCTCCTCCCCCAATGCTGTAAAGATAAGAGGAGATATCAAGAAATATATCAACCTACTTTGGGATAAGTTTCAATAGTCGAGAAGCTTTCCTTGATGGAGAGTTAAACCTGAAACCCACTACAGGTTTATCACAAAAAAAGAGTATATGGAGTCAAAGCAGCTTCTCTCCATTCTGATAGCCATCTGACTACCCATTGTCTCCCAAAGTTCACTTTCATATGCCATTTCGTTTCCACTATATCCCTTCAACTCTTTTTATATCAACCAAAGCATTAGGGGTGAGACCAACATAAAACATTGGTCTACTGACATTGCCATGTCCTCCACTACATCTATGTCAGGTAAAAATCTGACACTCCATAACTTTCACCTACTACTTGCTCTCCAGGACAAATTAAAACAAGTTTTACACTTGACAACTGTTCAAACAACTGGAAATCACTATCAAGACCTTCTTTCCCCCAGGACAAACAACGCTAGTTCCTTGAAATGTTTTTCATTCTTTAACTTCCCTCTTCATTCTGGATATCCTCTTGTGAACTCTTTTGGTATCACAGAATTTTAGAGTTGGAAGGAGCCTCAACAGCCATGTAGTCCAACCCACACTTGAAAAAGAATTCAAAACTCTCCAGAGTCTTAATGTCCTTCCCTCAGATCTAGCCATCTCAAATTTAATACAATACTCCAATTGTGGTCTGAATAGAGTAGAAAAAAATGGAACTTTAATGGCCTTCATTCTTAATACTGTATCTACTGATACAGCCTAAGATCGCATTTGGTTTTTTGGACTATTAATTCATACTGTTGACGTATATTGAATTTGCAGCCTACTAAATTCCCACTTATTTTTTACATGAATTGTTATCCAACTGTATATCTCCCAACCCCACCCTCTACTTGTACAACTTCTAAATCAAAGATAGGACTTCAAATTTTTTCCTATTAAATGTTATTCTCCTCTACCAAAACTCTGCCCGAATGCCTCCTCATAGAGCAGAAGTGCCCCCAGCTTCTTGGAAGCAGAGTTGCAATTTCCAGAAGATCCTGTCCAATTGGAAAGCCTTCAGATACAATGTGGTAACAGGTTGGATTCTCATTTTCTGAGAACCAGTCCAACTGAATTTTTAGGAGTTAAACAGAAGATTAAACAGGTGATTTTTTTTTTTACCTTGACAACTCTCAAAGAGTCCTAAAACATAGAAGGTTTAGGATTAGCATCAGTGAAGGGAGTATTCATGCTAATTAAAGATCTTTAAAGTTTTGAAAAGAAGCAAAGTACATTTAATTTTATTAGATTTATCCCAATCATGCCAGTCATTTGAGATCTTTTTGGATTCCTGTTCTTTTATCCAACAGGTTAAGTGTCCCTCCCAGATTCTTGTTGTTTTCAAATTTTGGTAAGTCTACCACCTATGTCTTCATCAAGGTCTTTTACAAATATGTTTAAAGAAAACAGAGTCAAAAAGAATCCTATATCACACTAAAGACAGTCCTCTAGTTTGTTATTAATCTTTGCATCTAGTTGTTCACCTAGTCTTGAATATATCTAATTTCAATTGAATATATCTAATATCAATTTCCACTTTGGGGGTCATTTCAACTTGTTCTGAATCAACCTTATTGTATTACTACCAAGCCCATGACTCTCTGTCTGGTCCATAAGGATGTCAAGAAAGTCTTTGTCAAATGCTCTACTGAAGTCTAGATATACTATTTTTATTTAAGTACTCATTCTTCAACATTAGGCATTCCTGACCAGTCAGCATCCTGGGGGGGTTCTAATTTCTCAGACTAGCCCACAAGATATCTGTCTTTGATCCAAGGAATTTCATTTTTCACTACTGCCTTAAATTTGAAGCACTGAAACTTTGGGACCTTTTTGGACCCCTCTGGTCCTTGAGTTCCTGTGTTGATATGTCTGTCATACTACATTTCTCTGCATACAACTTCCATCAGCCATTGGGCCTGGAGTCAGAAAGACTCCAGATCAAATTCAGCCTCATATATTTTCCAGCTATGCAAGTCATTTAACCTCTATTTGCCTAGTTTCTTCAACTGCAAAATGGGATAATGATAGTATCTACTTCTTAAGCTTATTGTAAGGACCAAGTAAAATAATATTTGCCAAGCACTTAGCACAATGCTCTCATACGGTAGGTGTTATATAAATTCAGTTGTTATTAGAAATAGCAACAGTAATCGCTAACATTTCTATAGGACTATGTGCCAGGTACCAGGCTAAGCCATTTGTAACTATTGTGTCATATGAGCCTCACAGCAACTCTGGGCTATTATTCCCATTTTGCAGTTGAGGAAACTAAGGCAAACACAGTTAAGTGAGTTGCCCAGAGCTATACAGCTAAGAAATGTCTGAAGTGCGATTTAATCTTAGATCTCCTCTCCTTTAGGCGAGGTGCTCTATCCACTGCTCCACCCAGCTGCCTCAACATCATCACCATCATCATTATTTCATTTTGGCATGACTTCCCTCATTACCTTCTCATTCCAGATGCTACACATTTCAAGGTAGAGTGTTTTCTAGGGCTTCTTTACAAGGTAGTAAAGTACATAAATGAAGAAATAGGAGGATATAATAATTATATTGCAGAAATCTTCATAATACTAGAATAGGTGGTCCTTAAGTTTCCTAAATTATCCTATCAAATTACAGTTCCCAGGCTTAACCTGGCTGACCATGATGCCCTTTTAAAAACAAAAAGTCATATTCATCTATTAATGGTTTACAGAGTCTATTCCTCATAGTAGCCCTTACTGTTATGTCACATTCTTAACAGGAGCAAATAGAGTTGAAAGGCTACAAACCAAATATGTTTGAGGTAGGATTAAGATCCAGGTCTTCTGATTGCAAATTCAGCAGTTTTCTCTACTATATCAAGCTCCCTCTCACAGTTTGTATCTCTAGGACAAAGCGTTCAGTTCTTTGCAGTCCCTAAATGAGAGTGTCATCTTCTGTATAGAACTCTCTGGGATCTGACTACCTGGAAATGCTAAATCAAGCTCATTCACCCATTCCATAATACCCATTTCATTTGCACTGAAGTAGAAAACTTTTTTGGTGTTTCCCTTCTATTACTTTCAGTTTGGGAGCCTATAGCAACTTGAGAGTTGATTGAGTTCAATCCTTATCTGCGTAGGAATCCTCTCTACTATATCCCTGACAAATAGTCATGCAGGCTTTGCTTGAAGTCATACAGTGATTGGAAACCCACTAACTCTGTGGCAGTTCATTCCACCCTTGTACAATTCAAATTATAGGGAAGTTTTTTTCCTTCTGTTGACTAGAAAGATCCTTCTTTATATTTTTTACTCAGTATTCCAAGTTCTACCCACTGAGGCCAAGACGAATTAATCTAATCTCCCTTCCACCTGACAGCTCTTCAAATCATTGAAGGCAACCATTATATCCCTCCTAAGCCTTTTGTCCTCTGTGTTAAATATCTCCATTTCCTTTAATTCCATAGGCAGTCCTTTCATATCATGCTAGTAATTGCCTTCTAGGCATACTCCATAGTGAGTTACCTAGTTAGACATCTCTCTACTTTTCTGCCACACATTCCCCCAATAGTTAAAGGAAAGCAATAAATGGAAACATCAGACTGCATTCCTATCTCAAAAATAAAACTAATTTAACCAAACATAGAGGTTACCCACAAAGTTCAAAGAATAACTCCTTTCCTTAAAATATGTGGCATTCTCCCGACCCCAATCAATATAGCTAGTAATCTTATAAAATACAAAAATAGGTTTAATCTAGTAGGACTTTTTATTGATGTACCCATTCTAGTTTTTAGCAGATACTGTTTTGCTTTACAAGCATAAAAAAATCACTCCTTTAATAATATATCCTAGAATTTTATCAGTAATTGAAGGCTTGCTATAGTCAATCCTCTTCTTTTTTGATAGTTTCGACCGTCTTTTTTCATCTCCAATTTAGGGAACCCCTACCATTCTCCATTATTTTTTTCAAGTATACCTATCAGTAGTTCAGCAATCATTTTTCATGTTCTTTTGATCCCCTGGAATTCTTCTGGGCTTGTGACTTGAGGGTGTTTAAGTATTCATGGACTTTAAAGAGAGAAGGAACTTTTGAAGTCATTTATTCCAGTCCCCTGGTTGAAGAAACAGAAGCCCAGAAATGAAAAGTGAATTGTTCAAAGCTAAACAGGAAGTAACAAAGCCAACATGTGAATGAAGATCATCTGACTTCAAATAACTCTCTTTCAGCTGTACTAGACAATCACCTATATACATTTTGGGTGAGAGTCCTGGGATGACAGGCAGAAAGGAAATAGGAAAAAGAAAGAGGAGATGCCTTCTAACCTTTTTTCTCCTAACTCTACTTGACCTCCTTTCTCCTTACATTAGGGTTAATATTTGCTAATAACTTTTCCCCTACATTTCCAAAGCTAAAGATCAATCTCCTTGGTTGAGAGAAAGCAAAGTCAATTACGAACTGTAAATGATGTGTTTTTCTCTATTACAAGTTACCATCATCCTGACAATCTCAAGTCCTAACCCTTCTTTGATTTTCTTCATGTCCCAAATACAGTTCCCCAAAATGCTTTCTGCTATGTTTTATATACATATGCAAGCATCAACTTGTTCTAGACTTTAGCATTCCTGATGTTCTCACAGGACAATACATATTCTTAAATTCATCCTGCCACTTTGTCCTTACTCTCATCAATTTTAGAAATCTGGGTTAACTGATAAGTTCTTTTGGGCAGCCACATTGATCACTTTAGATATTTCCCCTTTTTTCTCATTCATCTTAATCAATTGCATTTATGTCAACACAGTAACTACTTAGCTTGATTCCCCCATAAAATCATAAGCAACAGTATCCTCCCTATATTTTCTCTGAAATCTTTAAAATCATCTTACCTAAAATCTATAGGGTGCCTATTTTCTGATATTACCCTTCTTATAAAGGAAAATTTAATACAGTTCATCCAATTCTCACATTTCTCATCATTCCTAATTTGGCAAAAAGTTCTTCCTGTTGAGTATTACTGGCTAAGACAGACTCATTCTCTGCATCTTATATTTTTTGAATGAAAGTTTTCAGCAAGGCTAGTCAAGAATTTTTCAACTGCTTTGCTTCTAACAGATGTCCAGACATTTCAAGTCCCTCACTACAATTATACCCAGCCTGTATGGCAGCTTTGTGATCTCTATCAGGAATTGGTCTGACATATCTAGTTAGCCTAGTATTACCATAGTACTCTTTCTTCAAAAAATTGATTCTTTCTCACTTCTTTTATCCTTTCCCAAACGCTCCTTATCATTCTTTAAAATCTCCCTATCATGTTGCCTTCTTTATAAAGTACCATTCTTCTTTTAAAATGCATCTCAAGGTGGGGCAGAGCCAAGATGGCAGTGGAGAAGCAGGGACCTGCTAGAGTTCTCCCCTCAAAAATACTGTGAAAAATAACTCTAAACAAATTCTAGAGCAGCAGAAGCCACAAAAGGACAGGTTGAAGCAAAGTTCCAGCCCAGGACAATTTGGAAAATCAACAGGAAGGGTCTATTGCACCACACTGGGAGTAGAGTTCTATTCAGCTTGGTCCTGGACAGAGTTGGAGCAGGTCTTAAGAGATTGAATCCCTGGTGGCTGCTGTTTTCAGACTTCTCAGCCCACAAATACAAAGACAGCTTTCTAAGGTCAGTGGGAAGGGTCTCTCACCTTGGCTGAGAGGGGAGCATGTTCTGGCCTCAGCAGTAGCCCCAACCCTCACATCAGGGTGGTGACAGCCACTGCTGAAGCACAGGCTGCTTCTGGAGCCTTACATTTAATAAAGAGCTCAAAAGTTAACTAATTGCCAGGGAAAAATGAAAAAACAGGAAAAAGAAACAGACTATAGAGTCTTATTTTCTCAGTGAAAAGGTATTTTCTTATGCCATTGGTGACAAAGATGATCAAAACATAAAATAAGAAGACAACAAAGCCAAAGCTCCTGCATCCAAAGCCTGTAAGAAAAATATGAATTGATCTCAGGCTATGGAAGAGCTCAAAAAGGATTTTGAAAATCAAGTAAGAGAAGTAGAGCAAAAATTGGGAAGAAAACTGAGAATGATGAAAGAAAATTGTGAAAAATGAGTCAACAGCTTGCTTAAGGAAACCCCAAAAATGCTGAAGCAAATAATATCTTTAAAAGCAGATTAATCCAAGAAGCAAAAGAGGTCCAAAAAGCCAATGAGAAGAATGCCCTAAAAAGTAGAATAGGCCAAATCAGAAAAGAGGTCCAAAAACTCATTGAAGAAAATAATTCCTTCAAAATTAGAATGCAGCAAATGGAAGCTAATGACTTTATAAGAAATCAAGAAATTATAAAACAAAACAAAAAAAAATTGAAAATTAGAAAACAATGTGAAGTGTCTCACTGGGAAAAACAACTGACCTGGAAAATGGATCCAGAAAAGATAATTTTTAAATTATTGGACTACCTGAAATAAATAAAAAGAGCCTAGATATCTTCTGTCAAGAAATTATGAAGGAAAACTGCCCTGATATTCTAGAACAAAAAGGTAAAATAGAAATGGAAAGAATCCATTGATGACCTGCTGAAAGAGATCCCAAAAGGAAAACTACTAGGAATATTGCAGCCAAATTTAGAGTCCCCAGGAGAAGGAGAAAATATTACAGTCAGAAAGAAACAATTCAAGTGTTGTGAAAATACGATCAGGACAGCACAAGATTTAGCAGCTTCTATCCTAAGGGATCAGAAGGCTTAGAATATGATATTCCAAAAGTCAAAGGAGATAGAATTAAAACCAAGAATTACCTAACCAGAAAAACTGAGTATAATATTTCAGGAGAAAAAAAATGGAATTTCAATGAAACAAAGGACTTCCAAGCATTCATGTTGAAAAGACCAGTGCCGAATAGAAAATTTGACTTTCAAATACAAGAATCAAGAGATGCATGAAAAGGTAAACAGGAAAGTGAAACTGTAAGGGACTTAGTAAAGTTGAACTGTTCACATTCCTACATGGAAAGATGATATTTGCAATTTGTGAGAGGAATGGACTAGGAGAAAGAGAAGGGGAGATATAGAATCATTTCACATAAAAGACACAAGAAAGAGCTTTTATAATGGAGGGGAAGAAAGGGAAGAAGAGAAGGAATAAGTGAGCCTTCTTTTCATTGGATTTGACCTCAGGAGGGAATAATTGAGCATGGAAGTTTATCTTACCCTACAGGAAAGCAAAGGGGAATGGGATAAGAGAGGGGAGATAATAGAAGGGACAGCAGATTGAGAGAAGGGGTAATCAGAAACAAACACTTTAGTAAAAGGATAAGTCAAAGGAGAGAATAGAATAAATGGAGGACAATACAGGATAGAAGGAAATATAGTTAGTCTTTCACAACATGAGTATTATGGAAGTGTTTTGCATGACTGTACATGTATAACCTATATCAAATTGTTGCCTTTTCAATGAGGCATGTGGGGGGGGGGGAAGGGGAAGAGAAAGAATGTGGAACTCAAAACTTTAAAAATAAATATCAAAAATTGTTTTTATATGCAACTAGGATATAAGATATATAGGCAATGAGGTATAGAAATCTATCTTGTCCTACAGAACAATAGAAGGAAGGGGATGGGGGGACAGGGTGATAGAAGGGAGGGCAGATTGGAGGAAAGGGCAATCAGAATACATTCTGTCCTGGGGTAGGGGAGGGGGAAATGAGGACAAAATTTGAAATTCATAATTTGTGGAAGTGAATGTTGAACACTGAAAATAATTTTTTTTAAATGCATCGAGAGTACTGTCTTTCACATGGAGCTTTTCTTGATCTCTCAATTGCTAGTGCCCTTTCTCTTAAACCACCTTGTATATTTTACTTATTTGCCTTGTTTTTATGCTGCATATATATATTAAACACATACATAGACACACATACCTGTTTGTTGTCTCCTCTATTGGGATATAAGTTTCTGTGAGTAGGGACTCTTTTTTGTCCTTGTATTTGAAGTGTCTAATACAGTGTGCTAGTACATAGTAGGAATTTTTGGTTTTAATTAAATTTTATCTTTTTTCAAATTAAAAGCTTTTTTTTCTTCCTCCCACCCCTCCTGGGAAAAGAAAAAGAAAAAGGTTATAAAGAAAAAACAGTAAAGTAAAATTAATATTCTCATAATGGCCATATCCAAAAATATGTGTCCCATTATGTGTGTTAGTCTATCACCTGTTAGGTGGGTAGCATCCTTCATCATTGGTCTTCTGTTATCATGACTAATCACCAAATTGATCAGTTCTCAAGTCTTTCAAAGCTGTTCCTTTTTTTACAATATTGTTGGTAGAGTTTAAATTGTTGTCTTCTTTCAGCCCACTTTACTCTACATCAGTCCACACAAGTCTTCTCATATTTTTCTCAAAATTCTCTCTCTCTGTTTCTTAAAGTGACATAATATGCCCTTGCATTTACATGCCATTATTTGTCCAGTCATTACCATAGTACATACTTAATAAATACTTAGAGGTTATTGACTGACTGATTCCATCTCTCCACTTGGATTCATGAGATTATGAGATTTAGAGTCATCAAGGATCATTGAGACTGGAAAATTCAACTCCCTCATTTTTCAGATGAGAGAGCTTAAAACCCAAAGAGGTTAAGTGATTCATTCAAAGTAACAGGTGAAATAATAATAGTAACAAAAGCTAATGTTTATATAGTGTTTTAAAAGTATCTTACAAAAATTATCTCATCTAATAATCTGATGACCATAAGCTTCTCCCAAGAATAAAGGCCCACCTTTTTAATACTAATATTCTACCAGTGTTTTTATATGACTATGAGAGCGGTAGAGTAGACAGAGAACTAGGCCTGGAGTCAGGAAAAGCTGAGTTCAAATCTGGCCTCAGACCATTAGCTGTGTGACCTTGGACAAGTTATTTAAGCTCTTATTGCTTCAGTTTCCTCAGTCATAATGATAGCACATATCCCCCAGGACTGTTGTGGGGATCAAATGAAATACCATAAAAAACACTTCTCACAGTCCCTGGTCCATAGTAGGCACTATATGTTTATTCTCTTTCCTACAACATAGTCTCTGAAGAATTTAAAATTAATACAATATAGGAGTCAGAGGAGAGGTGTATAGTAAGGGTGAGCAGGCAACAGCATTTAACTAATTTCACTAATTAATTAATGAACAGAAAAGCTGTCATAAAGAAATTGCAAAACAGTAAGAGAAGATGGTCTGGTCACAGGGTAAGAGATGGCAGATATCAGATAGCCCAGCTACTCCACTGGTATTCTTGAGGAGGAAATGAGGAAAACTCCAAACATCTAAAACCCAAAACATTGGGTATACCTTGCTATGATGAACTTTTGGACAGCCTTAAATAAGGGTCACATGGGATGGATAAGTTTTAATCTGCCTCATTGGAGGGAATGTTCAAGTCATTGAGATCACAGATCTATTTAAACACTTCATTTAATCTATATCTACTGAAATTATAACCCCCCACCTAAGTAGCAGAACCAGGATTTGAACCTTTGGCCCCAAATCCAGAGTTCTTTCCACTATTCCATATTGCATAGGCTGATGTATATTTTCTTGATATACAGTACTATTCCATTGTCCTTTTTGTAATAGGTCTATTTTTAATAGGGTATATCCTTCCATTTTCCAGTTGTGACACATCTCAATGTTACCTACAGACCATAATTACTGCCTTATATTACCTGAACTTTGAACATTTCATGTATAGAATTTTAAGGTTATAAATATTACTTCTATCTCCTTGGAGATAGGGATTTTTTAAATTTGTTTTCTTTTTTGTATCTCATGGTGTCTTATATATAAAGGTATTTAATAAATGCTTGTTAACTTTTCAAACTGAATGTTACCTTTGTGAATTACTGAATTTTTCCTCAGGTGTTTTTTTCTTCCATTGTCACATCTTCCATGCTTCGTAATTTTCCTATCTTCTGATATTTGACTTAGCAGTTGCGCGTGGATACTTTTTCTCTCTTCCTCTATTTTCAGTCTTCAACAGTTTGCCAGATACAGCTCATTCATTGTCATAGCCTTAATTCAGAAATCCAAATCTCATTTTCTATTACAATGGCAATCTTAATTATACAGCTCCTCTAACCTTGCTGCTTTTCTGGAGCCCCTACCTTCAATGGGAAGCAGTAAAGAAAATATCATTTCTTCCTCTGGGACTTCAAGTTTCATGGTTCCTTTTGGTGGTATCTTTCATATTCAAAGTTATCACCAAAATTAGGTTGCAGTCCTCAGGTCTTACAAATTTTGGAAAGTTGATTGTCACATCTATGATTTACATACAGGATAAAATACAAAGTATTCTAACTTTTAAAATTCTTCACAACCTACATTTCCATATTTATTACACATGGCACCCCTGACATGCAGTCTGTATGTCAAGCAAAATGACCTGGTTTGTTGTTATCTGTACTTGATACTACATCTCTCATCTCCATTAGGCCATTCCCCACATCTAAAATGCACTCTCTCTTCACCTCCACCTCCACCTTATGGAATCCCTGGCTTTCTTCAATGCTCAGTTCATGGGCAACCTCCTATAGGGAACCTATCCTAATTCTGCAATTGCTTTTCCCTTCCTTCCAGAAATAATTTTGTGTATATATGCTGTGCTGAATTTTCAGTGTACATGTTGTTTTTCCCCAATTGAACTTAATCTCTTTGAAGACAAGGATTGTTTTGCTTTTTTTGTCCTATATCACACTAGCACTTAGCACAGAGGATGACAAACAGTAGGTGCTTAATAAAAGCTTACCCACAAATTAATAAATGATTGAACAAAGATAATGCCTCCCAATAGGGTTAGGTTGCCATGTGACTTTAAAAGCAAGGATATCACCAACCAATAGGATACATCTCTTTTCTCTGTGGTCAGAAATAGATGTCCTTGGAGACATTTGAGAAACCTCACCATTTATAGAATAAAAGCATTACCTCTTCAGTGAATCCATAATCACCTTCTTGGGAACTAACTATATTTAATATACAAGTAGTTAATTGTTCATTGCTGTGTGAAAAAAAAGACAGGCATGACATAATCTGTGCATGTCACTAAAGTATTCCCCTTAAGCTCCCTCTCTATTGAACCTGAGTTCCTCAGTTTTCTACAATTGTAGCTGCTAGCTCCATTTCTAACTGCCTGTTTGCCATGGCTACTAGCTATCTTGGGTGCTATCTTATGAGCAATGTTTAAAGGAGAATTTTTTTAATTGTCAATTTTCCTATCTTTTCTGTAGTTTTCTCATTTTTCTCTAATTAGCTGAAACTACTCATCTGTGGTGTGACTGATTTGTAATTAGACAATTCCTTCCAGAATCCCGATGCCATTAGTAGTTGCACTTAGCTTTTATCTACAAGAACACCCTGTAAATAAATATGAATTTCTAGCCATTGTTCACCTATTTTCAATGCTGGGCAGAAGTTGAATATTTGCAAAATATGTTGCCTCTTGACTATGCAATCATTTTGATTAGTCCTGATGGGTAGGTGACCTATGTGTGGTCTACTATATCAGACCCACTGTCCTATCCATGCCTTAATTTTATTCTCTACCATCTCCTTACCAGCCACTTTGCAGTCCCCCACTCTTCAACTTCCATTTCTGGAGTCATAATGAAATCAATATTGCCACTTCTAATGGAAAGAGTATGCCACTTTATTTTTGCAGGAATAGATTCCCCTCAATCTATTCCACTCACAATTTCAGCCAACAATGTACGGATTCTACTCCCCTATATGCATCGTTCTGCCTTATTAGAATGTAAGCTTCTCAAGGACAAGATGCCACTTTTATTTTGCATTCCCAGCACTTATTACTACTTCAGTATGTAGTATGCACTTAATAAATTCATTTTCATTCATTGTTCTCATAATTCACTTAACACACAGTTTGAAATTTTGTGGCTTCATGTATTTCCTCTGAGACTCTGAGTTAAATTTTCGTTGGAGGACTAGGAGAATCAACTTCTAGCTGTTGATTACTTAGCCCTGATAAATGAGGTGTCCCCATTTGATTACCTTCAATAAAGCATTTCCATCCTCTGATGGAAAAAAAATCATTGTAAGAGTGTGTTCTATCTTTATGGACAAGATAGTAAGATGTGAACTAAATAATAACATACTTAAGTAGATTTAGAATTGTCTGACTATATGGACTCATTAAGTGTAAATTAAGGATTTAATGACAACTTTGCACAAAGCCTCTAGTAAAATGACTGTTCTTGGCCCTGTTCTGGTCAGAGTTTTACCAATGACCTTAATGAAGGCATAGATGTCATACTTATTAAATTTTCAGATGATATAATGCTAGACAGCTAATAGATTGGATTATAGAATCAAGATCCAAAATGAACATGACAGTCTGGAACTATGGGCTGCCCCTAACAAGATGAAATTTAGTATGATGGATATACATGGAATACAGCATATTAGCAACAATAACTTGCATGCAAGCAGCAGAACCAAAGATTTCATCAAGGAGATGGATTACAGGAAAGGAGGTGGGTTCATCAAATAGTAAGAAGGAGGGATAACAGGTCAGCCTAAATATTTCACTAGTTCCCATGAAAAACTAAGTGACCCAGCTATTTCCAGCACATTAGATAGGTCCTCTGTAGATGACTCATAGAAAGACATAGACAAGAACCACATAGGATGAACAGTCATGGGTTAGTTTTGAGCTATAGTATCTGCACTAATGAGATCACAAATCCTCTCAATGCTTTACATAAGTGTAGTTCCTGACTTTTGCTTTGTTTTGAGAATCCCTTTCAACAGCAACAAAAAGAAAAGTGTTGTGAACCCCTAGGGAAATTTAATATATGTCTCATAATAATCTGTAATTATTTTCTGCTTAAGATGCTATTGAAGACTTTTAGCTTGAACCCCTGGGACCATAGTCCCAAACCCTTAAGGATTTCAAAAACTACTAAATGGGTAACATGGTCTTCACAAAAACCCTGTGAGGTAAACCAAGGCAGGTATCATCTCCATTTTACATTAGAGGATGCCAAGGGTCAGAGCTTGCTTAACATCGAGCATTAACTAAACTATAAAGCATTACATAAAAACTATCATTACTTTGACACTTGAATGTTATCTCATTGCTACAAGGACTTCAGGCAATTAACCTTCTACCTCTTCATTTTCCTGACTTCCTTCAAGACTACCGGAAGCCTCTCCTGGTTTCCTACCCCTTTCTCTGCCCCCAGTTCTTAGAACTACCTTTCAGATTACCTTTATCTAGTCTATATACATCTTCTGTGTACCTCCTCTTTTACATGTTGACTCCATCCATTCAAATGTGACCTCCTAAAGGAGAGGAACTCTTTTTTTCTTTGTAGCCCTTTGCATAGTACCTTACACTACTTAATAAATGCCTTGTATTGATTAAATGCTGATCTTCTGGTCCCAAATCTAGCGTACTTACAATTGCAGCATAGAGGCACTTAGGGTAAAAAAAAATCCATTGGCCAAGTAGAGGGTAGAGGAAGCATAGCTATAAAATAGTTCATGTGAAAAAGACCCAAAGGGTGTTTTTTTTTAAGTTGTTTGCCAACTTAAAGTGAATTAGCAGTGTGAAATCATCACCAAAAGATCTAATGTAATCTTAGAAATCGTTAATTAAAAAAAACAAATATAGGATGTCCCAAAAGTCTTAGTGCAGTTTTACCCTGTTAGACTTTTGGATCACTCTGTATAGTGTAAAGAGCAAGGACAGTGATAGTTCTATTATAGTCACTTCATAATAGAGAAAGAATTCTTGTTACATGGTAGAAAAGTCTGTCCAGTTTTGGGCAATGTTTTTTTTTTTGAAGGGACATGAATGTACTTGTAGGCAGCTGGGTAGCACAACAAATAAAGTGTCAGCCTTGAAGTCAGAAAGTCTTATCTCCTTGAGTTCAAATCTGGCTTTAGATTCTACTAGCCATGTGACCATGGGCAAATCAATCCTGTCTGCCTCAGTTTCCTCATCCATATAATGAGCTGAATAAGGAAATGACAACATTCCAGTAGTGTTGCTAAGAAAACCACAAATAGGTTCACAAAGAACTGAATGTGACTGAAAAATTACTGAACAACCACTGAAAGTATAAACTTATGCAATAGACTTTCAGGATAATAAAATTTAAAACTTTATTATTAGAATGATTGATTTAAGAAAATGGGATATTTAAACTGGCGAAAATATTATGTGTGATTTGTCCTTCTTTCTTGAAGAGGACCATGACATCAGGAAGATGGTACCATGAACTTGAAAGTAAATTAGATTTAAGCGAGGGAGGGCTATGCAAAGTCATCAGCCTCACTTCCTCCTCCAGAGTCATCTGGGTCCAGTGGCATGATACCGATCAGGACAACTGGAGAAAAGAAGATTGTGGGGGAGAAAAGGGAAAGGAAGCATCATAATGGTTTTTCAAGTATATAATGGGTTCATAGTATCATGAGATCAAAACTAGAGCTATAAAAGATGTTAGAGGTCAACTAGCCCAACTTCTTCATACCAGAGATAAGGTAACTGACACCCAGAGAATTGAACTTATTTTCCAAGATCACACATGTAGTAAGTGGCAGAGCTGGGATCTGAAGTCAAGTCCTGTGATTCCAAGTTTGCTATAGCACTTATTGTCATCCCAAAACACTAGATATGTCCTCCTTGACTCCAGAGGGCAGAACTTGTTATTGTGGCTCAGTCATTTCAAGATTGTATCCAATTCTTTGCGACCACTTTTGGGGTTTTCTGGGGAAAGATACCAGAGTTGTTTGCCATTTCCTTCTCCAGTTCATTTTACAGATGAGGAAACTGAGGCCAACAAAATCAAGCATCTTGCCCAGAGTCACACGGCTAATAAGTGACTAAGGTCAGATTTGAACTCAGAAAAATCAGTCTTCCAGGGTCCAGGGCTCTAAAATTTCAGTTCAATTTAAGCAACAACTTCTTAAAAATTATTTGTCCAAAAAATAGAATGGCCTGCCACAGGCTGTCATCATCTCCTCCATCACATTCAAGAAAAGGACAGGATGTTGTCAGGGATGTAGCAAAGGTGATTTATGCTTTGGGTAGGAGTGGTAGTAGATGGTATGTGAGGTTCCTTCTAATTCTATGGTTGTGTAAAGCTAAGAGATAAGTAACCATGATTATTCCACACTTAAGAGGAGAGAACAAACTCCCTAAGCAATCTGAAAGCAGGATCATTCACTGCAGAGCATCAGCTCAATGAGGTCTGTGGCCAAAAGGCTTATTCATTACTAGTGATAAGAAGTCGCTATTGATCAGCCACAGCTGCAATGGGCAACGGCGATGTGCCAGGCACAGAACAGAATGCTGAGCTCGCCATTGGAATACTAAGTTCCAACTATGAGTGTAGACGAATTACCACAGAGCTCAAAATAACCAACGGTGGTAATGAGAATGATTCTCCGTAGTAGTAGTGATTGTATTAAAACTCTAGGATATTCTCCCATCCCCTTCCTCTCCACTGTCACACACAGAGTGACTGCCCTTGTGCCATAGTCAACAGGCCCACCTCCCTTACACCCACCGTCATTTTCCCATCCTTCCCAAACTAATTAGAAAAGCTAATCGTCTCCTGTGAAGCCATCAGATAATTACCTTGTCCCAAAATGCAATGCTTTTCAGACAACAAATTGCTCATATTTCAGTAGGCACAGAATACAATTAGTATGCATTCGTACAAATGAAAACTCAAGGTACAGATCATTCTGCACTTAAGAGTTATAAGAAGTTTCCATCAGGAACCATTCTTGTAACACTAAGAGTTCAGATGTAATGCCCTATTTGCCCAACTTGTTGTCTTACACCCCTAACAAAGGAGGAGAATTTTCAGTCAGTTTTGAATGTGTTGAGTTTGAGATGACAGGACATCTAAGTAGACAACGGAGATAAAAATCTAGGGCCTGGATGAAAGGTCATGGGTGGAACTGTGGAATTAGGAATCTGTGGAAAAGAAGTCAGTTACATTATACCTCTTAGTATTGCTGATGAAGAAGAAGTAGACAGAAATGGTGGTGGGGAGGATTTGACTGGGAATAGGAATCCTATTGCACAGAGCCATAGTTGATCATATATGTATCACTAAGTCTTGTAGGCATGAGATCTATGACACTGCACATATGGATGAGTGTACTATTTTCAAAACAAACAGGATAAGTTAAAAAAAAAAAAAGAATGGGGTTAGGAGGGATAAACAATCTCTGTTAAAAAAGCATATTCATGTGAAGAAATTCAGGAACCAGAGTGGAGAACATTTGGGTGAAAGTCAGAGGAAGAAGAAACTATTTTCTCATCAGAGTATTCTATATAAAACTTGGACAGAAAGGAGGAGCAGAGGTGAGATGTTTATAAAACAAATTATAAAGCCCAAGAAGACTAGTCTGGCCAGACCACAGAGTGTAGGAAAAGTAATAATCTGTAATAAGTTTAATGGGGCCAGTCAGTAAAAGGCTTTAAAAGCTAAATATGAAAATTTATATTTTAATCTAAAGCAATGGGAAGACATTATTGTTCATTAAATAGGATAGTGAAACGGTCCAGTACTTTTATAGTTGTGGGGAGGACGGATTGGATAAGGGAAAATTGAAGTCCCAACACTAGTTGGGAAGCCTGGAAAAGTCAGCTAGGAAGGAGGTAAGGAGGGCCTGAAATTGGGAGTCGTTATGAGTAGAGCGAAGGGATCAGATGTTGGAAAGGCTGAGGAGGTGGAAACAAGAAACATTAAATGATTGGATAGGTGGGATAAAGAAGAATTAAGAATAAGGCTGAGGTGGTAAACCTAGGTTACTGGAAGAACTATCATGATTAATTACATATTGTTTAATACCATTCACTTATCTCATGAATATTTCCCTAATTCAATTAGGAGTTCACTGTAAGTTCTAACAAAATATAGCACAAGGTTAGGGTTTAATCTAATTTTAGTAGCCTGGAATTCCTGCAGGTTGCTTTTGGCAGCAAATAATTCCCTTTTCCCCTTCTCTTTTCTTTTCCTTCTCTTTCTTCCTCCTTTCTTGCCATAATCCTATCTGTAGGCCCCACCTTTGATAGTAACCCTCTCTCCAGGACTATATTGTCTTCTCTTAAATATAATCACTTTGGGTAAACTAATCCTGAATTTAATGTGCTACCCATTTAGTAACCTTCTCAGATAACAAAGTCCTGACACTTACTGGATGCTAGGGATTTCAGGCCATGTAATAGGCTGGTAGGGAAGATATTTGGTTACAGAACAACTATCACCACTCCTCAAGTCATGTCATGTAGGAAGCTGCCTGCTATACCTATGACTGGAAACCTTAAAAAGAGCAGATGTCTTCTAATATTGATATCAGAAACAAATCAGTTAGCTCCATACCACTATTCCACAGTGAATGCAGATGCCTGAGGTCATTAAAGAAGGAAGACCTTTAACATAGCACCCTAATCCATCACAATTGGGAATCATGCTATAGTGGAAACAACTATGAATTTGGTGTCAAAGAAGCTAGTTTCCAGTTCCAGTTTTGCCATTCACTATCTTTGCTGTGGACTTCTTTTATGACCCTGTTTCCTTACCCACAAAAATAAGGTTGTTAGACTAGATGCCCCTGAGGCTGATTCTCCCTTCAACTATATAATGGTATATGTCAATTATTCCAAATTCTAAACAGAAAAGGAGATTTGCCTTGACTAGGGGCAGTTGCATAATTTCCTTTGGTGATCTGAGTTGTAGCCTAATGGCCTGATTTTAAATGGACAAGAGTTTAAGCTTCTCCTGGTAGCATCATCACTCCTACCTCCCAGCACTTGTAATGGCACACTTAAAACAGGATTAGCTGGAAGGTAAATCACATAAAGAGTTCACTGAGGGGAGCACTAGAGATTGCAATTATGCTGGGTTGTTTCATGCTACAGGATTAAGTTTCCCCATGCATATTTTTTGTACCAATGAGGACAAAGTACCTAGATAAGAAGGGCTATATTGATTAGTCTGAAGTTATGAGAAACAATTAAAATTTCAAATGCAATGTAACCAAATTAAAAATCATAAACCTGGAAATCCCCAAGTCCTCTACACCCTAGAATGGGCTGTTGTTGATTGGGTAAACTAAATGAGTCCACTAATAGAGAGCTATTACATTAAAAAAGATGGATTTCTAAAGGATCGAAAGAAAATGATAAACCAAAGCAATTGCTATTCCACAGGAAACCAAATCCAGCTAAGGCTCAGCTCAGTAATTAACAAGGAACCTTAATCACTCAAGGTCTCCAACCTTCCCTTTCCCTGTAGGAGACTTAAATTCCTACTAGATTTGTCCATTTCCTTTGTAACCAAAAGCAGGGTTAAATAGTTACCTTTTTTCAGAGCCTTGCAGCACAGATTTTTAATATCTATTATAACAAAACAAAAAGTCTTTTGAACTAAAACTCCCTAGGCCAAACAAAATAGTTAGTGTGGTTTATTTCTGGCCTGAGGTCTAAAAAAGTCAGTATTTATTGAGCATCCAAATGATTCAGAGTATACTATGATAGGTACTATGGAAGTTAGGAAGTAAGCAGAGGGAGAAGACATGTTGTCCTTGCCCTAGAGGTCCTTATCATTGACCTAAGGAGACAATGTATAAGTAGCATCTAAAAAGTGGTAAGGCTAGTTTTCATATGTGGCTTGTGGAGTCAGACTTCTATCTCTCAAAAACCATACCTTGCAATATCAAAGCTATAACTGTAGGATAGCTAGGTGGCCAGGGGGTAGAGTGGGAGGCCTAGAGTCTGGAGTCTCTTCTTCTTAAGTTCAAGTCTGGCCTCAGATACTTACTAGCTGTGTGACCCTGGGCAAGTCCCTTAACACTGCCTCAGGTGCATCGTCTATAAAATGAGCTGGAAAAGGAAATAATAAAACACTCCAGTATCTTTGCCCAAAAGAAATCCAAAAAACCCAAATGGGTTCTTGAAGAGTCAGACATGACTGAAAATGACAAAGCAAGGGTTGGGAACCTTCTGCCTCTAGGCTACATGAGGCCCTCATTGTAGCCCTTTGACTGAATCCAAATTTCACACAAGAAATCCCCTTAATAAAAGGATTTGTTCTGTAAAACTTGGACTCAGTCAAAAGGCTACATCCAAATGACCTAGAAGGCCATCTATGGTTTTGAGGCCAAAGGTTCCCCACCCCTGGACTAAACAATACCAACCGCTGACCAGGGGAGATTTGACAAGCATAAATCAATATACGATGCATGTGTAAAAAGTGATTAAAGTTAGTTTTCATGAGTGGCTTATAGAATCAGGCTTACATCTCTCTAAAGCCATACTTTGCAATATCAAAATTATAACTAGGGTGGGGTAAGTTTTGTCCCAAGCTGAGTTTTGTCCCAAGCGAAGTATTTAGAGGGTGTACTTGCTTCCCTGCCTGCCCTGCTCCTGGCAGCCCTGATAATGTTCATGTCCCCAAGAACTGCCCCTTTAGTAACCAAGAAATTTTGAATGTCCTGGGCATACTTTCTCTCCCCACAAAGAACAACTAGGTGATTTCACCCCACTCAGCGTCTGCCTCCCATTATCTCAGTTACAAAAATTGCTAGTTATGGCTCCATTCAAACTGAACATTGACCAGCCATACTCATTTAAGTCAAGGATAAATACACAAGTAACAAGAGGTTGTTGGAGTTCTGGGGACAAACAAAAGCAATGGGAAGATCTGGGGAGGAGAAGAAACTTTTTTTTTTTCAAAACCATCTTTTAAAGAAGCAAAAGGATAGTGATCAGCTTTTAGAGAGACAGTAGGTTCAAGTAGAATTGGAGGCAGGAAGATCTGGGTCCCAAATCTGCTTTTAACCATCAACAGCTATATGATCTTGGGAAAGTCAAGCAAACTAACAACCATTTATTACACATTTATTATGTTCCAGGTATTATGTTAAGTGCTGGGGAAATTAAAAAGGCAAAAACACACCCTATCTTCAAGATTACAATCAGAACTAGTTGGTCTTTCAGGTATCCTCCAATTCTGTGATTTTGTAACCCACAATTAGAAGTTAAAAAGAAGGTGGTTTTTGGCTCAAGATCATTTTTTTTTCTGACAAAAAAAATGTCTCCGAGGTAACCTCTTATGACAGTGACTCACACATGGCACTTAGGATTCAGGTATCCTTCAAAGTATTTCTCACTTGTTGGAAAAACCTGGAAAACTCATTATATGATTCCACTCAATCTGTCATCAACAATTCTCCTTGCAAGCACACAGTTCACAGAGCTCAAATAAGCAAAGTTTTGTTTACAGGTAAAAGAAAGCTAAACTCATGATAGAGTTTGTAAAAATAACACCTGGAAGAAGCTTCTTTTCCCTAGAGAATAACATAGCTACAAGCATTTACAGTCATGCACTAGGTAGGGCTCACAGCAGGCAATGTCTCTCAGTTCCTCAACACATGGCTCCTTCCTCCAGCAGTTCTCTGTAATTTCTGGAAGATGATTTCTTAAGCATCACTAGCTCTTTGACAGAGAAATCATTTCTCTGTAAAGAACCATTCCCCAGTATGGCAGTGAGGATGCTCTAGCACTTAGCAGGAGACACAGTTCTTGAGTAAATCTCAAATACAGTCATACAAGGGACCTTTTGCTCTGAAATCTCCTCTACATGCTATGGTTTCCACTAATCTCTGATTTAGTAGTTATGCCTTGGAATTACATACACATGTGACTCCTCTCATCAGTAAGGGGTTTCCCTCACCGATGATTATGCCATAACTGCTTTCTCTGACACTTGGGCATTATCACCCATTCAAGTGAACAATTCTAACATATCAAAAATCTTGAATAAAAGCAACAATATTTTCTTCCCAATTGCCTCTTAAGTCCCTATAGTTTCCTCTGAAGACAACTGGACAGAGTAATCTAAATTACCTGGAGCTAATCTTTCTATAGCTATGGTATAGACAGGGGAAGACACACACTCCCACAATTTTACTGTGCACCAGGAGAATGGAAGAAAGAAAAAAATGAATAGTCCTTTCTACACCAAATGGAATGAACTAGCTCATGACATAGTAAGCTTCCTGTCACTGGAAATGTTTAAATAGACTGTTTAGTAATAAAAGTATTCCTTTGTGGGAATGGAACAAGGAAGATTTTGATGGAGAAAGAGGCCAGGTTGAATCACAAAGTTGTTCAGTCATGTCCAACTCTTCTTGACTCCAGTTGGGGTATTCTTGGAAGAGATACTGGAGTGGTTTGTCATTTCCTTCTCCAGCTCCTTTTGCAGATAAAGAAACTCAAGCAACCAGGATAAGTAACTTGCTCAGGGTCACACAGTTAGTAAGTATCTGAGGCCAGATTTGAACTCAAGAAAACTAGTCTTTCTGACTCCAGGCCCTTCCTGACTCACTGCCCTTGAGAATGAAGCAGATTGGTAAGATGTCATGATCAGCAGGTAGGGGTAAGGAAAGGATGGCAGGGAGAGGCACAATACAATCAAGGAATAGCATGAGATCATCCAGGAAGCTGGTAACCAAAGTGAAAATGAAATGGCAGAGAGATGCTAAAAAAAATCCACTTGAAAATTCTTTGCCAAGGGTTCAACCTTGTTCCTTTTCTTAACTTTATCCATATTAAAATAGTGATAGTGGTCAGCAAAAAGAAAAGAAATTTAACACTAATTTTTGAAGTCTATAATCTAATTTTAGAATCATACAATTTGAGAGTTGAAATGACCTTAGAGATTACCCTCAATAAACCTTTCTCCCATTTTACAGATAAGAGAGTTGAGGTTTAGATGGGTGAAAATGACATGAAAAAGACAGTGAGGCCTTTCAAAAATCTGGAAGTAAAGTGGGTGCCAATTGATTACAGAATGGTTGTACAAAGTGTAGAATGTAAATATAATGGAATGTTACTGAAGACTGATCATGTCACCCTTCTTCCACTCAATTAACACCTAACACCTCCAGGATCAGATCCAGAATCCTCAGTTTGACTAACCCTTCAGACTTGCTTGAGAATATATTGATTCACGGAGGGCAGAGCCAAGATGGTGGAGTAGAAAGACATACATACACTAGTTCTTCCCCCACAGCCTATAAAATACCTGTGAAGAAAAACTCTCAACAAATTCTAGAGCAGTAGAAGCCACAGAACAATGGAGTGGAGGAGATTCCAGCCCAAAAGAATGAAAAAATGGAAGATAATGTGAAACATCTCATTGGAAAAACAACTGACCTAGAAAACAGATCCAGGAGAGACAATTGAAAAATTATGGGACTACCTGAAAGTCACGACCAAAAAGAAGAGCCTCGACATCATGGAAAACTGCCCTGATATTCTAGAACCAGGGGGCAAAATAAATATTGAAAGAATCCATCAATTACCTCCTAAAAGAGAAACTCCTAGGAATATTGTAGCCAAAATCCAGAGTTACCAGGTCAAGGAGAAAATATTGCAAGCAGCTAGAAATTTGAGTATTGTGGAAATACAATCAGGATAACACAAGATCTAGCAGCTTCTACATTAAGGGATCAAAGGGCATGGAATAAGATATTCCAGAAGTCAAAGGAACTAGGTCTAAAACCAAGAATCACCTACCCAGCAAAACTGAGTATAATACTTCAGGGGAAAAAATGGTCTTTCAATGAAATTGAGGACTTTCAAGCATTCTTGATGAAAAGACCAGAGCTGAAAAGAAAATTTGACTTTCAAACACAAGAATCAAGAGTAACATGAAAAGGTAAACAGCAAAGAGAAATCATAAGGGACTTACTAAAGTTGAACTGTTTG
>CM053770.1:572024634-572047650 GCA_028658325.1 Potorous gilbertii
ACTAAAGTTGAACTGTTTGCATTCCTACATGGAAAGACAATATTTGTAACTCTTGAAACATTTTTCAGTATCTGGGTAGTTGGTGGGATTACACACACACACACACACACACACACACACACACACACAGCACAAGGTGAGTGGAATATGATGAGATCATATCTAAAAACATGAAATTAAGGTGTGAAAGAGTAATATATTGGGAGGAAAAAGGGAGAAATGGAATGGGGCAAATTATCTCTCATAAAAGAAGCAAGAAAAAGACTTTTCAATGGAGGGAAAAAGGAGGGAGGTGAGAGAGAAAACATGAAGCTTACTCTCATCACATTTGAGTCAAGGAAGGAATAAAATGCACACTCATTTTGGTATGAAAACCTATCTTATAATACAGGAAAGTAGGAGAGAAGGGGATAAGCAGGATGGGGGTGGATGATGGAAGGGAGGGCAATGGGAGGAGGAAGCAATTAGAAGTCAACACTCTTGGGGAGGGACAAGGTCAAAAGAAAGAACAGAAGAAACAGAAGGCAGGATAGGATAGAGGGAAATATAGTTAGTCTTACATAACTCGACTATTATGGAAGTAAATTGAAAACTACACAGATATGGCCTATACTGAATTGCTTGCATTCCCAATGGGGATGGGTGGGGAGGAAGGAAAGAAGAGAAGTTGGAACTCAAAGTTTTAGGGACAACTGTTGAATGTTGTTCCGGCATACAATTGGGAAATAAGAAATATGGGTAATGGGGTATAGAAAATTATCTTGTCCTACAAGACAAAAGAGAAGATGAGGATAAGGGAAGGGAGGGATGTTAGAAGGGAGGGCAGATTGGTGATAGAGGTAATTAGAATGCTCAGAGTTTTACGGTGGAGGGAGGGGAGAGATGGGGAGAAAATTTGGAACTCAAAATTTTGTGGAAATGAATGTTGAAAACTTAAAATAAATAAATAAATTTTTTTTAAGAAAAGAATACATTGATTCACAACTGACTGAATGAGACACACTGCTGCTTTGTGGGTGGTAAAGGCCCTTTCTATAATCCTCTCCAATCTTGAACTTTGTTTCATTATAACCTTTCTGGACAATAGAGAAGACTAGGTGCTGGATTTTCTTGCTTGCCTGAAGAACCAAAATTTATCTTCTTATTAAAGCCATCTGAAGCAAATCACAAAAATCCACCAGTCAAATTAGGCTCAAAGAAAAATGCCAGACTTTTCAATGAGGATCCCAAATCCCTCTGCATTCATTGCTTCTGTATTCTTCCTGACTTCAAGGAATCAACAATGAGGAGTGGAAGAGAAAACTCCCACACATTTGATCAATGGTCTCTCTTAAATCACCAGGACAAGAACAAAGCTAATTATAGGTACAGAGCCGGAAGGGACCTCAGAGATCACCTTGTCGTTTTACAGATCAGGAAATAGATGAGGGAAGTTTAGTAACTTCCCCAAAATCATGCAGGTACTAAGCATCAAAGATTGAATCTGAAGCAGGTCTACTTACAGAGCACTGTACCATGCAGCTTCCATGACACAGATACTTATTTTTCACTACTCCAAAACAGGAACCATTTCCTTTACTTTACTATAGATGAGGCTGAAATCAATAGCCAACGCTTCTCTTTAGCAATTGATATTGACTGGGCCCAAACAAATGTATTGGATGTTTGCTAGCAATTTAAAGCAAAAAAGAGAATAACACTTACCACCCTGTCCACAGATTGTTATATTTTCTTCTTTTATTATTTATTTTAAATTGGAGTGTTTTGATTTATTTTGTTATTTTTTCATTGCAGGCATTGTTGGGTATATTCCTGTCTATGATCCTTCACCCTACAATCACTGGAATTGAACACTTCTTTATAACAAAACATTTAAACAAAAACAACCAGTACAAAGACCCAATCCAAGAATGTGTGCAACATTCTATCCCTCTTGTTTATTGTGCATTTGCCAAGAGGAGGGAGGTATCTAATAGGGAAGAACAAGTTCTAGTGGTAGACATGATGGAACGTGCTTAGGGGAAAGGGAAATGACCACTGCTTTGCAAAGTCTGCTATTATCACAGTAGTAAACACATTACTGTAGGGCTTAAAGTTTGCAAAGCACTGATATAGGAAAAGATAATTCAGGCAGAGTCTGATGTGCATCCTAGATATATAGAATATAGATATATAGAATAAGGAGATTTCAAAGTGTCCAGAAAAAAGATGTGTAAGATCCCAAGACTAAAATTTAAAGCGTTATGAAAGAAGTCAGATTGGTAAATATAGGAATTTATCAAGAATGAAAGTCTAAAGATAAAAAAGAGAAATACTTCCAATTAAGAGGAAAACAGGATTTGTCTGAAAAGAACAATGTGGATGGACATGGAGCTCTCCAATTGTAATGGTAATTATGAGAGTTAAAGATCTTTCCCACCGTTAGTGGACCTGCCCATTAAATGAAGTTTGATTAAGAGAAATCTGTTTTGTGAGGCACTGGTTCTCTAGGGTTGTGTGGTCCTCTGGCTCTGACAAGTAAATAAATACTCTGAGGTGAGGTTTTACATTGGGGCTTACTCACTGGAAGTGTTTGTTTGGCAGATGAGGCTCTGGGAAGCTGCTAAGGAGCCCCTCAGCTTTGGTGCTTCTCTCTCTAGTAACTGTGTATATATTGCTTCTGGCCAGACAGTTGGAAGTCCTGTCTGTTGATTTTTATTTCCCTGTATTTTCTCTGAAGTTCAGGGTGCTGACTTTTCCCCCTGAACTAAGTGAATGATATATGTACTTTATTAAAGTAGATTGTTGACTCCTCAAAAGTTGCTTCCCTTTTAGAAAAGCAGATCTAAGAACCTGTACAGCAGGCCTTCCTGTGTATGTCAGAGTCCTTGCCATTACACCAACAAACAGATTCCAAAAAGAAATGTACATAAGATGGAAGGAAATCTAAATAACAGAAAATAAGAATCTATTAAAAGAGTAACAACATAACTGTGCTGTGGAAAAATGTCACTTACCAGTTGAGGACTGGTAAGAGAAACTAAGTATAACCAAGAAACAAGGGGAGAGTTAACTGTATTGGAAGCAAAAGGTGGGTTGTAGGAAGTATGGGACCTGTGATTGGGGAAGATGGATAGAGTGATGATAACTGAAAAGAGAGAGAGGACGAAGATGTTCAATCCTCATTTTGAGTCAAGCTGGGCAGTATAATGGCTTGAGCAACAGTTCAGGAGTCAGAAAGACCTAAGTTCAAGTGTGACATTAGATGCCAACTATGTGATGGTGTTTGCCTCAGTTTCCTCATCTGTAAATGGGGGTAAAATAATACCACCTGACTCCCAGAATTACTATGAGGATCAGATGAAATAACTGTAGAGCTCTTAGCATAGTGTCTAGCAAATAGTAAGATCTATATAAATGTTACCAACAGTCATAATTATGTTGTCATCAAAGTGATAGTTTGTTTTCTCTGCCAAGAGGAATGACCTCCAACTGAAAATGATAGAACAAAAGTGACTATAGTATGAGGTAATTGAAAACCAATTTATGTAAAGAGAGAGTAAGAAAGCATAAGCTAGTCCTGATGGATCAAGCTGCTTGGCCCAGGTAAACATCATCCTTGTGTACTGACAGATGCAATTTCTGATCTTCTGTCTGCACTATTGTAAGATCCTGGGAAATGGATGAGGTATCACCATATTGGAGAAGTACAAATGTTGTTCCAGTTTTCAAAAATGGGAAGAGAACAGAATCTATAAATCATTAATGACTTCAATTCCTATGAAAATCCTAGAATGGATCATTAAGGAGAGTTTTATGAACAACTCAGAAATGAAACTGTAATTCCAAAGGGGTAACATGGCTTCATGAACAGGTTGTACCAGAGTAATCTTACTTCCTTTATTGATGGAATAACTAATGTTATATTAGATGACAGTGATGAAGTAGATATGGTTTGCCTATATTTTAGCAAAGCTTTTGATAAAGTACCTCATACTATCCTTGTATACAAGACAGAATGTTAAGGATTACACAGTAATACAGTTAGAGGTTTTCAGAATCAGTTGGATGGCCAAAAGGTAACTGTTAATCATTTAGTATCAACATGATGGGACGTCTAATGGAATACCCCATGGATTTATGCTTGGCCCTATTTTATTTAATATTTTTCCAACAACTTGATTAAAGACGTAACTGGAATATTCATCAAATTTGCAGATAACACCAAGATAAGAGGAATGACTAACACATTGGATGTTAAAATTAGGATCCAAAAAGATCTTAACAGGCTGACACACAGTTAACTCCAGCCAATCACCTATTTTTGTACATCTCATGAGCTAAGAATGTTTTTACATTTTTAAATAAAGTTTTATTGGAACATTGCCACATTTATTTGTTTGTGTATTGTCTATGACTGATTTCATGCTAAAATTGTAGAGTTGAAAGTTGAGTAGTTGCAACAGAGTCTATGTGTAGCACCGTCATTGTTACTCAGTGTATAATAGACGTCAAAGTAACTTCCAAAATAGTTTGGGTACCATGGGTGTCACAATACGGTAGCATTTTTTTAATTACCAGTTCATATCCATAATATCAAAACAAAAAAAAATAAGAGAAAAGATTTTATTGAAATTTCTAGAACTGAGGGCTGGGACTGAAATTTTTCTGAATGAGAAGAACCACCCTCAACCATTGAATGAGTTTGAAATTAGCTTATGCTATAGGCTTGATCAAGCTTCTTAATGAATTCAGCCTAAAATTACAAGGCAATACAATACTTAATACAAAATTTACATTACAGTAAAATCAATTGGGCAACAGATTTACTTTATGTTAATCACATGTAGTCAAGATGCTTTATTTACTTTGCATACTTTTACAAGTCAAAACAAGAAATGAGATCTGCATTCCCACACAAATTTGTTATCAGCTATATTTTCCAAGCTAAAACTACAGTTCCATCAGCATTTTTTGGACTTCAGTGCAAATGCAAGATAATTGTCCATGTTTCAAAATCCATTCAATGGTGCAATTGAAGAACTTCCACCTAACTTTCAGCTGGAAGTAATCTACAATGCAATGACATGCTTCAAAAGAAGACTCTAACAGAATTTTATAAATACCTTCCAAATAATGAACATGTTCAATTAAAAACATGCTGCTGGACTGATATTAGAATTTGTCAGTACTTATCTGAGTGAAAAGATATTTTCAAAAACTAAATACATAAAATCTTATTAGAGATCAGCAATAGCAGGTGACCATTTATAACAATTTTGAAAAGAACAGTAACTAAACCCCAATTAAGTGAAATGTTATCTCCCTTCCTCTAAAAAATGTCCATTTTTCTCATTAGTAGACTTATGTTTTCAATGTACCAATTATTAGTAGTACTATTAAACTTTGTATTTCATTAAAAAAAATTTGAAAATTTGTTTTCTCTTTTGTTATATAGAGGCAGCTAGGTGGCAGTGGATAGAGCACTGAACTTGGAGTCAGGAAGACCTAAGTTCAAATCCAGACTCAGATACTTAATAGCTGTGTGACCCTGGGTAAGTCATTTAACCTCAGTTTGCTTCAGTTTCCTCAACGACAAAAGGTCCATAATAATAGCATGTACATCCCAAGGTCGCTGTGAGGATCAAATGACATAATAATTGTAAAACACTTAGCACAACACCTAGTCCTGTCTGACCCTTCACAGAAAAAGTTGGCTGACCCTTGATATATAGCATCAGATTAAATCTAATAAGATGAAACTCAGTAGGGACAAATGTTTAATCTTATACTTCAATGTAAAAAAAAATCAACTTCACAACTACAGGATGGAGAGTCGTGATTAGACAGTAGTCGTTTTTAAAAGATCTGGGGGTTTTAGTGGAATGCAAGTTCAACATGAGCCAGCTGTGGGATGCAGAGCAAAAAAAGCCAATACTACTTGGGGTTGTATTATGTTATGCTGGCATATTAATATTTAAAAAATTAAATTATGTTGGCATAATTTCCAGGAAAAGGGAAGTGATAGTTTTATGAAACCTAATCTGAAGATTGTATTTAGTTCTGGGGGCCATGATTTGGAACCACAGATAAATTGGAGAATGTCCAGAGCAGGACCACTAGAATAGTGAAGAGCCTGAAGTTTTTGTTACATGAGGTTTAGTTGTATATTTGGAAGGAATATCAAGTTGTGTATGGTAGATATGCAGTTTTATGTGCAATCATTTTTTTATTTTACTGTTATGGAAATGCTTGTTACATCCTGTGAATTGAAAATAAAATAAATTTACAATAAAAATTTTTAATTAAATGTTCAGTTGAAGAAACTGCACATGTTTAGCTTGGAAAAGAGTAGAATCAAAGGTTATAAAGAGTTGCCATCCAGTGTTTAAAGAACTGTCCTACTCTTCATGGGACAGGGTAGATGCAGGAACAATGGAAGGAAATTTCAAAGAGAAACCTAGAAGTCATTGCTATCTTCTCTTGTATGTTTCTTTCTCAAGGAAACATGGCGTGTTGAGAAGAAGGAACTGTGCTGGACAAACTAAGTCAAAGCCTTTCTAGCTTGATAGGACAGGAAAGAACACTGACTCTCTTGATAATGGTTTCTTGGAATTTAAGGTCATCATTGAACCATAAGAAAGAATCCGAAGAGGATCCCATTGTCATGCAGGCTCTGAGGGAAGTGAGGGAAAGGAATAAACCTTTGTTTAGTATTTGTGCTATGCACTGTGCTAAACACTTTTGTAGATATTACCTCATTGGGTCCTCCCAACAGCCTTGTGAGGTACGTACTATTATAATCCCTTCTTTACAATTGAGGAAACTAAAGTAGAAAGACCCTGTATGATAGATCCTGCATTCACAGTCACACAGCTAGTCAGTGTCTGTGGCTGAGTTTGAACTTGGGTCTTCATGACTCCAGGCTCAGTGCTATCCACTATAACATTTAATTGTTATACATTTTCTAAGTTATCAGCAAGAGAATTCAAAGCCTGACTCCAAGTTCAGTGTTCTTACAACTATAACATACTGTCTCCCGGAGTACATGGGTCCTGATCCATTGCCATATCCTTTACATTATTCTATGGATGTTTTAACCACTCTAATTTTGTAATCCCAAGGAAAAATAGGAATTATTGCAGCACCAACAGCTCCAGGTTCTATTGTCTTGAAATTAATCTAGATTCAGGCATGAAACTCTCCATGCTGATCAGCTAATACCGTAACTATGCATTCCTGCATCAATGTGATATATACCACTGCTTTCCTCCTCTTGTAGAACTATGCCCATTCAAATACCCTGAGCTGACAAAACTTATATGTCACTTCCTTCTTCTTATGAAGTTCTAAGAAAAAAGAGTTGTCTTCTTTAGAGATGAAATAGGAGCTTAATAACCATTATGGCACATAATTACTCGTTAAACTAATTTCTTGATTAATGTGTTAATGCCTGGTGAATTGGTATCAGAAGTCAAGAGTTCAAGGCCATTCATTATTTATAGTTGAGATTACATAAAACTTTTTATAGAATCTTATTTTCATATCACCATCATTTCTACATATAGTTCTCCCTCCCTCCTACTCAACAAGTCATCCATGAAACAAAGATTTACAAAGAAAAGGGAACAGAAGCAGCTTGGTTAACCCTACCAACACATCAGCTATGTCTGACAATATCTAAACCTGCAGTACCCCACCTCTGCCAGAAAGGGAGAGGAAGATGCATTTGACACCTCTGCTCTGGGCCCAGGCTCGGTAATGATAACTGTAAAGCGTCTAATTTCAGCTTTTGGGATTGTGTTTATATTGTTATAGGCTCAGGGGAATGCTAGGGCCTGCTCAAACTACTACCTGACAGCCTATTACTAATTTTCTGTGTGAGCATTTATATATCAGAAATCAGCAAACACTACAAACACTAAAACTGAAAGCAAACACTATTGCTTTTTAGACTGAAGAAAGTGATGGTGAAAATGTTAATAATAAAGATTAAACTTAAAAGTATCCAACATTTTTGTCAGATATTCAATTATACTGGTGTAGTCATCGTGAATGTTGTTTTTCTAGTTTCCCTTACTTTACTCTGTTTTATCTTCCAGTGTTTCTCTGAATTATTCCTATTTATCATTTCTTATGGTGCAGCAATATTCCATTACTTTAAAGTGCCACAATTTGTGTATCCATTCCCTACTCAATAAGCATATTTAATATTTTTGGTTCTCTATAAGATCTTTGCTTGTTTGTTTTGGAGGCAATAGGGGCTAAGTGACAGAGTCACACCGCTGCTAAGTGTCTGAAGCTGGATTTGAACTCAGGTCCTCCTGACAGTAGGGACAGTGTATAAGATCTTTTTTTTAAGAGAGTAAAGTCATTTATTAAATTCTGAGAAGTTTGATAATGAAAACAATGACTAGCCATCACAAGATGGAAGAACTTTTAAAAAACATACTCTAGAGCCTAGAGAGGATGATTAGAGCTATTCTGAAAACGGTGAATTCTGGTGTTTTCATGTTTTGTTAAAGTATTGGATAGTTTTCTGTGCATCAGCAGAGCTCTGCAAATATTCCCTTCTATTCACTTGCTTTCATTTTTTTTTAACTCAAAGAAAGCACATTGGGCTGTCTCTCCAGAAGGCTCCCAATCTCCCAAATGCAGTCACTATCTATTATATCAGAGCTCTATCCCTTATTGGTTTTCCAAAATTTTGACTGAACCTAGTAACCAAAGAAAAGAAAGGCCTGGCAGATAATCAGGTCCATTATATCTACCAAATAACTCTATAAATAAATCTGACTTGAAATATACCTGCATTTCAATCAATCAGCTAGCATTTATGAAATGCCTATTATGTGCCAGACACTGTGCTAAGATCTGGGAATGTAAAGAACTCTTCTCCACTAGCCCTTCCCAACCCCCCAAAAATGCCAATATCTGATATCAAGGAACTCACAGTTTAATATGAGATATATCATGCAAATGGTTAAGTACAAAAAGATATATAAAGGGTTAGAAGTAGCCTTGTTGACTATCTCTTATTCCCACTCCTCCCTCTTCTGTGTCCATACCTTTATTCATTCATCTTGCACCCCATACTTGGAATGGACTGCCTTATCTCTATCTATTGAAGTCCTTTGCTCCTTCAAAGACTGAGGTGCTACCTTTTTTTTTATTTTCTGAGTCTTTTTCTCCCTCCCCCAATGTTATTGCCCTCAACTCCTGGCTCTGACAATTATTAGCTGTATGAATGAGCAAGTCACGTTTCCACTATGAGCTTCAGTTTCCTCATCCATAAATGGTACTACCTATCTTGGAAAATGTTTTATAAATGCTATAGGACTTATAAATAAGCCTGAAGTTTCTTCCCACTCCAGTTTATCCTCCACTTAGCTGTCAAATTCATCTTTCTAAAGAGCATGTTAACTCCTACTCAATAAATGCAGTGGTCTCGTTACCTCCAGAAACAACTATTAAATCCTTTTTTAGATTTTCAAAATCTGACTTCCCCATCATCTCTCCAGTCTTCTTACACCTTACTTCCCTCCACATAGTCTTTGATCCAGTGACATTTTCTCCTTGCTGTTCCTTGCCCAAGATATCCCATCTTCTGATTCCTAGCATTATCTTTGTCCCTGATGCCTGAAATTTTCTGCTTCCTATGTCCATCTTCTGTCTTTCTTCAGGCACTAGCTAAAATCCCATCTTCTTAAAGAAGCCTTAACCCATCCCCCATAACACTAGTTCCTGCCCTTGATTTCCTCCAGTTTATCCTACATACATCATGTTTGTATATACTTGTTTTCATGTTGTTTCCCACACAAGACTGTGAGTTTCTTGAGATCAGAAACTTGTTTTTTGTCTTTCTTTATATCCCTAATGCTTATCACAATGCTTGTCATACACATGGTAGATACTAATAAATGCTTATTGATTTGTTAGCTTTATAAATGCACCAAACAGGGTCAAAGACACAATCCCTACTGAAGTCAATAGAGTTAAGCTTTCTTAACTTGGAGCCTAGATGATTGGTTTTTTCCCATGACAGCACAGTTCTGAAATTATAATGAAAATCAGTTATAATATCTTATTCATTTTGCTAATATTAACTTCCCAAAAACCTCTTCAGTAATCTATCTAGTAGGTAAAGCAAGTTTCTACTCAGTTTTCCTCTCTTTCTCAGTATATATATAATATGCAAAATATATATACATATTCATATATATTATACATGCAGAGTATGTGCTAGAGAATAGCAGGGGATACAAGGGTTAGATAAGAGACAGTGTCTGCCCTCATTGAGCTTATAATCTAGCTTACATGACTGTCTATTCATTAATGTTCTTGATTTAACACAGTTTCTATTTCAGTAATTCAGAATTAGTATTGGTGTTGACTGCAAAGCTCACTAAAACAAGAAGCTATAAAGTCTGTCAAAAAAGGAACACAGACTTCCTAGTGAAGATTCAGAATGTGTGTTTTGGGCTTGTTTTAAACAGTTGGCTTTTGTTTGCCAGCTACACGCCTCCATTGGCTTCCAAGACTCTTCCTATTCCATGAAGTGTCATGAGGAATCAGAGCTTAGAATATTACTCAGGAAGTGATACATCTTTTTTTTTACTCTGATATAAAAATGAAAAGATTAGATTTGATCGTCTCTAAGGTTCTTACTCAATTCTATAAGTCAACAGATTAAGAGCCTACCAAATATTTAGTAACCATGTACTATATGCAGACTCTGAATTAGACACTCAGGAAGTTTGACCTCATGGAGCATACTGTCTAGCAAATAAGTAAGACATCTGCAGAGATAACTATGAAACAAAACATTGCATCATAATTATATGAATAATTGCAAAACCAAGGTTACATGAAGTCCAAGATGGAAGACCACTACCAATAGGGGTGACAGGGGAGGCTTCATGGAGAAGGTGACATTTTAATTAGGCAGTCAGCAATGAGGATAATTTTAACTAGAGAAGAAATTGAATAAAGACTCCAAAGAGAAAGTAATAGTATGACCAGAGGCACAAAGGGATGTTCCAAGTTGAGAGACTGTCCAGAAGGAGGAGGAACAGATAAAGAAGACAGGAAGTAATAATCCACTTGGACTGGGCATGACTCTTGACTCCCTCCACATCACAACTCAGAAGACAAAAAATATATAGAATCAGTTTTTGCCAGCAATGATTCACCACTTCATTTTTTAACATTTGAGGGAGAAGAGAAATGACCCTGACTTCTACTTTTAAATTTGCAAGAGTAATCTTGCCATTTTTATAGCCAAAAAAGAGGCAGTTTTGACTGAGTGCCTTTCATCCAGCTTGTCTAGGAGCATAGGGTTTTAGATCTAGGAAGAACCTTAAAGGTCATTTCATCCAACTTGCTAATTTTAGAGATATGGAAAATAAGAGATATTGACCTAACCACTTATATATCTGGAAAACACAAAGATTAGTATGCAAACTCAAGCCTTCTGACTCCTAATCAATCAATCAATAAGCTATAACCAATAATATTTAAATGCTGACTATATGTGTACCAGGAAGTATACTCTTTCTACTCTTTCAGGTGGCCTTAGCTCCAGTAATATAAAATTCTCACACATGGAATTGTCTGAACCCCCTGACACTAGGAAATGCCATAACCCTATTGAAATTCCCCCATAAAAAGAACAGGAATGAATCTGGCAACAATAAATGAAGAGGTTTACCTTGGGGCCTTGATCTTTAAGGTGATAATAAAGGTTCACAGTTCTATGTGGGCATGTGCATTCATTTTTATACTCCTTGTGTCCCAGCTTGGGACACAGCATGAACAATGTTAATTAGGAACACTGGTTGGTGTTCGTGTCTATTTTCTTTTGCATTAACTTCACCGTGGGCCAAGTTGCAAAGAAGTTTGTTTTTGCTGGCAGGCAATGGGGAACACGACTGTAATTACCTCCCACTCAGTTTCCAAGCTGAGGCTCTAAGAGAGAAGAATGTCTATTTTCACTCTAGTGACATTTCTAGAATGGCTTGTCTGTTAGAGTTTCTCTATGGCCTCATGTTTTAATTTCCACACACCTGTTACGGAATCTTCACCATCAACAAATGCATATTAAGCACCTGTTAAGCATGCTAGACATGGGGATGCAAAGAGGCATATTATGTAGTCTTTGATGTCAAGGGGCTTATAGTTTAACTAAAGAGATAGGACACCTAGGAGATAAAGTTAAATAACAATACAAGTCATTGTAAGTGCAAAAAACGTGGTACAGACAATGAACAGTACAGAAATCTAACATAGAGAGTGATGAATAAGCATCATAACATTCACACGACCACTTCCCACTACCACAGTATCATACAATGATAAACAGTAAACAGCTTTGTTATTCTCAGAAAGAATGAGCACCTCTGATGTGAAGACTTGCTGGGTCCTTTTCAGGGCTGCCCATCCACCTTCCATGTCCATGGTCACCCAACTTTTACCTGGGTCTCCAAGAAGCTGTAGCATAGACAGCTAATAAAACCATCTTAGCAGACAGACTAAACCAGGTTAAGGGTAACAGAACTTAAATGCATCAGTGAGTTAGGGTAACGTCTCCCCGAAGCATATGAAACCATCTCCTGGTAGAATGAGTAGATGGGAACATTTTGTTCCAACAACCATGAAGGTAGCTGAGGAGTCTTAAGAGTGCTGTGGAGTGCTTAGAGCTTGGTCAATCATCAAAAATGCCAAGGTCATTCACTCTATCCCAGGCCATTGCCAGTTATTTTGACTTTTGCCCTGTCACTGGACTTAACTCAGAAAGAAAAGGTGGCTAACAATTCTGTGCTACTCTGTCTCACTTAAATCCAATTCACCCCCAAGTTGCTACCCATCACATTGTGATTCTATTGATCTTCCTTGAAAATGAAGAAGAAATAATGATAGCCCACTATACAACCTCTTTCCAAACTATTGTAGTGGCTTCCTAATTGGCCTCAAGGTTTCCAGTCTCTTCAAAGTATCCTCCATGTAGCATCCAAATTAATCTTCCTGAGACACTGTTCCAACAATATCCATCCTCTACTCAAAAACCTTCAATGACTTTCTATTGTCTGTGGCATAAAATATAAACTCTTCTACAGTCTAGCTCTCACCTACTACTGCAGATTTATTTCATGTTACTTTCTTTTACACCATCTACTTTCAGGTCAAACTGGACTACTAGTTGCTCCTTGAATACAGCATGTCATTTCCTATTTCCTTGTCTTTATACACAAGCCTCATGCCTGGAATGCACTCCTTCCTCACCTCCTCCTCTTAGAGTCTTTAGCTTCCCTTAAGGTTCAGTTGAGGGATGCAGGCATCATCTCTAGTTGCAAATTCTGGGGGTGTGTGTGTGTGTGTCTGTCTGTCTGTCTATCTCTCTGTCTCTATTTCTCCCCCTACCATATCTCCAAGTGCTTTGTATATAATAGGTGCTTAGTAAATATTTGCTTAATTTAATTAAATTGAACTTCCTGAATAAATAAACTGCTTTGAAAGCAGAGTAGAATTAAATGAGTAGAAAAGATGATAGAGGAATGAGGGAAAGAAGGATATGTTGCTCCTGGCATGAGCAAAGGATTCTACTAGGAGCTCCCTGAACACAAGGGAAAACCTTAATGATTAGCAAAATTATGATTAAAGATGTTATAACAATAATTACGCAATGAAATGATTAGGAAGCAATTTGTAGATAACAAGTACCTCCTAACTATGATGGAAAACTCAAAAAAAATGTTTCTCATTCAGCATAGTTCTAACTACATTATTAGAGAAAAGAGACAGTTTTATGTAGTGAGACACCAGACAAGGAGTTCATAGGCCCTAGTTCTGCTCTTGGCTCTGCTATTGACTTTGTGATAAAGGGTAAGTCATATATTTTCTCTGGGCATTGGTTTTCTCTTCCATAAAATCACAGGATATTAGAATGTCAAGGGACCTTAGGCACCATCCAGTAAACAGCGCCAGCCCCATTTCACAGGCATCATTCAGAGATCATGCAGTCTTAACCTGATTAACAAAGTAAGACAAACAATCCTTACTCTCTAGGTCCAAGAGCTCACAGTCTAACAAAGTGAGATGACATTCAAATTGCTATGCAAAATTAAACTATGTATTCAATAACTAAGAAGTGATTATGAGAGGGAAAGCAATAAAATTATGATGATTTGAAAAAGACTTCTGCCAAAGATGGAGTGTTAGCTGGTACCTTAAGGAATCTAGGAAAGCTAGGAGTAGATGAGGAGGGAGAGATTTCCAGGTATGGGAGACAGCCAGTGAAAATGCCCAAAATGGAGAGAAGTATCTCATTTGAGACAGCAAGAAGGTCAGTGCCATTGGATCAAAGTTCTACCTGGTGGGGTGTTGACAAGGTCAGTGGAAGCTAAGTTATGAAGGGCTTTGAATGCCAAACAGAGAATTTTATATTTGATCCTGGAAGGGATATGGAGTCACTAGGGTTTATTCAAATAAAAACAAGGCATGGTTGGATCTGCATTTCACAAAAATCACTTTGGCAGCTGAATAGAGGACAGACTGGAAGAGAAAGGCTGATGGCGGATGGACCAATCATGAGCCAGGCATGAGGAGATGAGAGCTTGCATCAGGATGGTGACAGTTTCAGGAGAGAAGGGGACATATTTGAGACCTTTTATAAACAGGTCTTGTCAACATACTGGATTTAAGGTGGAGCAGGGGGAAAAGAGGAGGATATGAGAGAGAGTGAGAAATCAAGAATGACGCTGAGGTTGAGAGCCTTGGGGACTGGAAGGGTAGCGTTGCCCTTTACAGTAATAGGGAAGGTAGAAGAGGGGAGGGTTTAGGGGAAAAGATAATGAATTCAGCTTTGGACATGTTGAATTTAAAGAGTCTACAGGACATCCAGTTGAAGATGTCCAATAGGCAATTGGAGATAGGAAACTGGAGGTTAATAGAGAGAATTCAACTGGTGAAAAGATAGTGGAAAGAGCATAGATTTAGAGCTGGAAAGAAAATCAGAGGTAATCTAGTCCAAGTCTCTTATTTTGGAACATGCAGATAGAGATGTGGCAGTTAGGGATATAGATCCAGAACTCAGAAAAGAGGTCAGGACTGGAGGCAAAGATGAAAGAGCATCTACACAGGAGTTGTCACTGAAATAATTTGATTGATAGAACTGTGGAGGGAACAGAAAATGGGGAGGCAGAAAAAGAGGGACAGAGGGAGATGAAGAGAGAAAGGGGAAAGAAAGATAAGTCAAGAGGGAGGAGTACAAAGGGTGAGGGAAGGGGGAGAGAACAAGGGAGAGAGAAGGGAAAGGGGAATAGAGAGAAAAGAGGGAAGGGAAAGGGATAAAAGAGAAAGGAGAAGGGGAGGGGAGATCACAGTAATCTAAGGTCAGGGGCTTCCTGGTTATTCATCTTTGTATACCTAGCACAACATTAGGAACATAACAGATGCTTAATAAATTTTTGTGTAATTGATTTGAGGCTTTCTAGCCTTAAAAATGTATGAGAATCACTATTCTGGTTGCTAAAACTTTACAATACAAAGATGGAGATCTCAGTTCTGAACCACTACCTTCCCAGCAGGGCTAAAATAAATCTTTAACATTGGTGTGTCTCATTTTCCCAATTTATCTGACAGGGAAGAAAATAATGACCTATCTCATGGAAACAAGGCAAAGCATAAATAAATTATGGTCACAAAACTACAGGTAAAATCTCAGTGCCTTGCATGTGGTAGGTGCTCAATAAATGTGTTAAATAAATGAAGGAAGGTAGGGAAAAAGAGAAAGAAGCAGAGGGAATTACAGTGAGATACTGGATCTCTGACTTGCCTTGCTGTGATGAATTTTTTGTTATATCAAATGTATTGCTATGAGTCAGTTTTCCAATCAGAACAGCTCAAGGCTGCAAAACAAAGCTGATTCTCAGCCTCCATGTAGGGAGAAGTAGCATTTTGACCTTAATTGTTTGATGTCATGCATATATCCTACTCTATCTTCTTTCCTTAGTTAAGGTGTTTCCTTAACTTAGTTGTGGGGTTTTAAGGAGGTAGGACAGGAATATAGATGGGTTTCTCTCACGAGGATGATGGAAGTCCCATATAAAAGGGAGCTGTGAAGTGGCTGGTACTAAATGGCTAAGCCCAAGCAGAAAACTCAGCTATGGTTTAACTTGGTCCTGCTGGCCTCTTCCCATTCCTGCCTGCAATGAAAACAGCATGCAAGAAGAGGGGACAAAGAGGAGAATACAGGCTTCTCTATTTGGAGTCAGAACTGGGCTTAAATCGTAAATTATTTACTAGCTGGGTAACCACTTACTCCTGAAAATCCAATGTCCTCATCTTTTAAATGGGGCTTATGAGATCTATAGTATTTACTTCATGGGGTTGTTCTGACAACTGAATGAGCTATATGTACACATTTAATTATAATTAATAATTAGTAAATTGTTAATTATGGATACAATTTAATATATTGTTTCCCCTATCAGATTGCAAGATCCTTGAGGACAGGGACTGTCTCTTTCCTCTTTTTTGTGTTCCTAATACTTAGCACAATACCTGGCACTTAGGTGCTTAATAAATAACTTAGGGAATTGAGTTAAAAATTAAATATAAAATATATTATATTTATTATATTATTATTATTTAATAAAACATTAAATATAAAATGCTTTATAAATCCTTCAGTAGTGTTAGCTTTTGCTATTATTTCATTACAGAATTTAGCAGTATCATAGATACAAGTTGTTGCTTGGGCAAGTCTCTTAACTTCTCAGTCCTCTAATCACCTCTCTAAAACTGTGTGACCCTGGGCAAGTCACTTAGAGAAGGCAGTGGAAAAGGAAGGGGAAAAGCATTTATATGATGCCTACTATGTGCCAGGCACTGTGCTAAGTGCTTTTTTTTTTTTACAAATATTATCTCACTTGATCCTTACCACAAACCTGAGAGGTAGGTGCCATTATAATCCCAGCTTTACATTTAAGGAAATTGAGGCAAACAGAGGTTAAATGACTTGCTAAGGGTCATACAGCTAGTAAGTGTTTGAGGCTGGATTTGAACTCAAGTCTTCCTGACTCCATACCTCAACATGTTCTAGACATCTCTCTAAAATATAAATTGCAGAGAAGGTGCATTGGCAGAGGAAGTTTCTTGACTTGGCAGTTCCCTACATCAGTGAAATCATAGGTAGGTCCAAGTCCCATTCCCATCCCAATAGAGCACAACAGCCATAATCCCAAGAACCAGAGGAAACTTGGTTTAAAATGGACAACGAATCTAGAAAATGCAAAAGCTTTGTTTTACAGACTATGTGGAAATAATATGCATGATGAAGAGATATTGCTTCTATAAACAGAATTAAATCTTATGGGAAACTGATTACCACCTTAGGAAAACTCTCTGTCTCTAAACTTTGAAATGTTTGAGAAACACCACCCAAGAGACCATGAAAAATAATCACTGCTATTTTTATCAGGATGAGAATTTCTGGGACACAAGTCTACCACCACATAATACTGGATGACCCAAACATCTTCGTATTATTTTGAACTTTAATAACTTCAGAACTACAAGTATAAATTTACCCAAAAAACCATTTGAAAGTTTAGTTAACTTACAAAATATTGAATATTTGTTGCTATTCAGTCATGTCTGACTCTTTGTAGCCCCATTTGGGAATTTCTTAGAAAAGATACTGAAATAGTTTGCCATTCCCTTCTCCAGGTGATTTTACAGATGAAGAAACTGAGGCAAACAGGGTTAGGTGACTTGCCTGGAGTCACATAGCTAGGAAGTGTCTGACACCAGATTTGAGCTGCCAATTGATATTAATAAAAAATAATAAAATTTAAGATAGTTTCTATTTTGTGCTATATATCACTAAAGTGAATTTTCAAACTTTGTAAAAACTTTCACCACCTACTTATCAGTAACTCAAAGGATTTCATTTGTACTCCTAGCCTGGAAATCATCTGATGAATGAGGTTTTGATGCATTCATGACAGTTTTTATGTGACTCCACAAGAAAAATTGAATGGAGATTGACCAGGTGACCAAGGAGTCCAAGCAAGAGGATGTCCTCTTAAAAGTCATTGGTATGAGAGGGTCATCCAGAAACTATTGCACATGTAATGTATAACAAGGTTCCCTGTTTCATTAATTTTACATTTAAAATATATCATTCAAAATTCACAAAATTAAATAGATGTTTTAGAAATGTACGTAGTTAAGTTTTCAAATTATGCATTTATATTTCTGAAGTTAAAGCTTTAAATTGCACTCAGATTTTTGTAACATAGCTATGTAATGATTGATTTTCTGAAAGAAATCACGTAAGCATTATCCCCTTCGAAAGTGAAAAAATTGAGAGTCAAAAGTTCAATGATCTACCCAAGTTCAGTTATCAAGTACCAGAGTGAGGATTTGAAATCTCTTTTAAATCCAAGCTAACAGAGTCATCATTTTTCTTCTGCTTCATCTCTGTGTGCCCATACTTTGTGGCTAAAGATGGAATAACTGGCAAGAATGGGTGTGTCTAAAATTATTGATTCATGGGCAATAGTTCTCTCTCTGTTAACTTGTAGAAAACTGTCCTCAGCCTGTGCTTGAGTCTACAATTTTATTAAAACCTTTCTTTTGATGGTTCTGTTTCTTTGCCCTATGGGTACCATGACACAATTGCATCATGTCAATTTAATGCATCCCCTGCTCTCATATCCATAGTGGTTTCACATTGTTTGAAATTGACGTGTTGTTTCTTTTTAGTATTCCCTATGTTATTTGTCCATGGACTTGCCACTCCAATTCAACATATGGTAGCAGCTTAGTGTTCTACTACATCCATTTGCCACACTCCAGCCCCATTACTTCATTGTAAGTAGACTGACTCCGTTCTAGGGTTTCATCATTTGTGACTCTGCCTCAGCCAATGTTGGTGACTAATACTAAATATGGCTCATTATAGAAAGCTGTGGGGTAGTTCAGGAAGCAAGGGAGAAGTATGCATGGTGATTAGTATAGTGCTGAAAGGTTCGAGGCTTATAATCATGAAAAGATGAACCATGTCACTTGATGTCAGTCCCTATGGATCTTCTGAAAGTTACACTAGCTGTTTAATATGTATTTTCCACTCCATCTTTTCTTACTTATGTGACATCAAATTAGTATGGTTTTGAAGGACTTCTTTGGGGTAGTTTGATATATAATTTCGAATTTTATTTAGGTTGTTGTACTGTGTCTTCATGACACAAAAACATACAGGTGAAAAGTTGAAAGACCATTTTACCATCTGGATATTTTAAGGCTATTTTGCATGTGCTAAACTATTACATGATTGTCCAAGTAATTCCTTTTGCACATGGCTATTTTATGTTATCTATCTATCTATAGGTATCTATATGTAGATACATATGGATGTGTACTGATTTTTGCAAATAGATATCTAAATATAGAAGTAAACACTGTATACCAATACCCAGACAAATATGCGTCTATAATCTACAGATAGATTTCTAGACATAGAGATTATATATCTTTGTCAATATATAGATATAGAGATTAGATTAAAAAGATAAACAACAGTGTATTGGACAGACAAGGAAAAATGGTCAGGATCCAATTTTGGACCCAGAATTGAATGAGAGGAAGAGAATGGGTTGAATTTGCTTTGAGAAATTGTGCAGAACTTTTGGAAAGCCTTGCTTTTCTCTGAAATAAAGATATCATCTTTTTAACAACAGTACTCTTCTAGTAATATTTTATTACTATGAAGCACAAAATACAGCAGTCTATGAAGAGTTCAAGTTGACTGTCAACAAAAGTAGATATTGAAGAGGGACATGATGGATATGAATGAGCTGCAGTGTAATGCAAACTAAAAATGATACAGATGTTGCACAAAGGATATCATGAGAGAAATGTCTGACCAGAAAAGGAGTTGGGTCAACCATATAAAGAGAGCAGAGATAATGAAGAAATGGATCATATTTGTGATGTGCTGGTATCTTGTATCAAGAGATATGGAAGAAGGGCTCCAGCATATTGAGCAAGAATCCTGTGGGGCATTTACAGTAAGAGAGAAACAAAAGCCACAGAGTATAAAACATGGACAGGTTACTATATTTATCATCAAAGAGAGTACACACATCAGAGAGATCACCGATACATCAAGATAGTAAGCAGATTCAATTATATTTGGTTTACAGATCTATTTTTTTTAAATTAATTCTTTTTAACATTCTTTTTTTTTAATTTTGAGTTCTGAATTCTTTCCATCCCTCCTGCTCCTGCCCCATCCATTGAGAAAACAAGAAATATGATATCTATTATACATGAAAAATCATGCAGTTAGCCATGTTGCAAAAAGCAACAAAAATAAATTGGAAAAAATTGTTTCAATCTCCACTCAGACTTCATCAGTTCTCTCTTCAGAGGTGGATAATTGTTCATCCTGGGTCCTTTAAAATTGTCTCAGATTATTGCATTGATCAAAATAGCTAAGTTTTTCACAGTCGATAATGATTACAATATTGCTGTTACTATAAACAATGCTCTCATTTTCTTCTCATTTCACTTTGTCTCAGTTCATATCAGTCTTCCAGATTTTTCTGAAACCATTCTGCTTGTCATTCTTATAGCACAATACTATTTAATCATAATCATATACCACGTTTGTTCAGTCATTTCCCAAGGGATAGGCATCCCCTTGATTTTTAATTCTTTGCCATCACAGAAAGAGCTGTTATAAATATTTTGAATGTATAAGCCCTTTTTTATCTTTTTGGGATACATATCTAGTAGTAGAATCGCTTGGTCAAAGTATATGCACGGATTTATAGCGCTTTGGGCATAGTTCCATTGCAAATTGTTCTCCAGAATGGTTGGACCAGTTCACAACTCCACCAACAGCTACAGAACCATTCTAATGCTGACAAATGACCAACAATGACTTATGTGTCTTCTTGTCTTGGCCAATAGACTGCATCCTCTTCACCCATAATTTTGTCAGAACAGGTAAGTTCATCTGATTAGATCATAATATTAAGGACTGCAAAGAGGTTTTAGTGTTATCATCAACTGAATTGTAATAATTCTCCTAAGAGACCTACAGTGCAGTTCAACACCAGTTTATGACTCCAAGACCATATGATGAGCTGTGGTGAACTCTTAAAGTGATGATGACAGCAATAAAGGACCAGTCTAATTGAAAAGCAAGTCAATTTGGGGAAACAGGAAGAAGTTCAGATGCAGAGTAGTAATAACTCCAAATGATTGCATTAACTATTCACTTTCTTGCCTCCAAACACCCACACAGCTGCCCATCAGACCTAGAACACATTTCCACCTTTCTAATCCTCCATTCAATGTCCTATCCACCATGGAACCTTCCCTGACTACCCCCATCAGCTTAATGTGATCTCTCCTCACTCAAATTTTGTCAAAGCATGTTGTCTTTATTTCTCCTTTGCCCTTATCAATTTATTACTTGTATCATATTCACTTGGGTATCCTCTCAGTTGAATGTTAGTTCCTTGAGGTTAGGGACTAAGTAACTTTTTGGCTTTTATATCCCCTGTATCCAGCACCTGCCTTGCACATAATATATTCTTAATAATTGTTTCTTGAATTGAATTCATCAAGCCATCTATCCAAGGTAGTCAATAATGAAAAGGAGCAGGTCTCAGTGGAGCTTCCAAAGGTCATGGAAAAGTTTGTTCACTCAGTATCCTGCTGTCCTGCTGACTAGCATCTGCTCATAGTGGCAGCTAGGTGAGTATACATAATTGCCATAAGTCAGACTCAGAGAGCACTCAATAAACTATGTTGACTGATTGATGCTATGGTGGGGGGCTTGCAATGAGTTAGATGAGAGGGAAAAGTTGCTCAGCTCACTAATTAATAGTTATGTGAATTTTATTTTGTCAAATCACTCAATACCTTTTGCTTTGCAGTTTGAAAATCTGCTGTGGGGGTGGAGCCAAGATGGAGGAGTAGAAAGACTCACCTATGCTAGCTCCGAACCCACAGCCCTTGGATTTCCTCTAAAAAGAACTCCCGACAAATTCTGGAACAGTGGAAACTGCGCAGCAACACAGTGAAGGAGATTTCCATTCCAGAGAGCCCTGAAAAACTGATCCTAAAGGTCCATTGCACCCGAATGGGAGCAGAGCCCTCCCCTGCCTGGCCGCGCGGCACTGAGAGGAGCGAGCAGATCTGAGCAGGCTTCAGGGATGGAATCTCCAGAAGCCACAAAGGTCCGTCCACCCACAGACTCACAGGTCAGTGAGAGAGACAGGCTGAGAGGGGAGCAGGGTGTCTCTGGGTCTCAGGCTCCCTTGGGAGGCAGCCGCAGCAGCAGAGGCAGAGGCAGCAGCAGAGGCAGAGGCAGCAGCAGAGGCAGCAGGCGGCCAGAGGCTCCTGGAACAGGCAGGAGCTCCACAGCAGCTCCATTACAAAAGATCTCTGCATAAACCCCCTGAGGGAACTGAGCCTGGGAGGCGGCCCTGCCCCGACCTGAGAACCTGATTTAATCTTACCCTGAATAGCAGCCAGGCCTGCCACCAAAAGCCCTCAGGCTGGGGAGCAGCATTTGAATCTCAGACCCCAAGCACTAGCTGGGCGGACGTAGGCCAGGACTGGGGGCGGGGGAGGGGGGAGAAGGACTTTCAGAAGTCAAGTAACTGGCTGGGAAAATGCCTAGAAAAGGGAAAAAAAGAAGACCATAGAAGGTTATTTTCTTGAACAAATGATTCCAAGCTTCCTCTCTGACGAGGAAGACAACTGCCTACCATCAGGTAAAGACATAGGAGTCAAGGCCTCTGTATCCCAAACATCTGAAATAGGTATCCCATGGGCTCAGGCCATAGAGGAGCTCAAAAAGGATTTTGAAAATCAAGTTAGACAGGAGGAGGAAAAACTGGGAAAAGAAATGAGAGAGATGCAAGAAAAGCATGAAAAATGAGTCAATACCTTGATAAAGGAAACCCAAAAAAATGCTGAAGAAAATAACACCTTGAAAAATAGGCTAACTCAATT
>CM053770.1:572048150-572105427 GCA_028658325.1 Potorous gilbertii
AGGGATGAAAGAAGAGAGGGCAGATTGGTGATAGGGGTAATTAGAATGTTCAGTGTATTTGGGAGGGGGGAGGGGACAAATGGGGAGAAAATTTTGGAACCCAAATCTTGTGAAAATGAATGTAAAAAGTTAAATAAATAAATTAAAAAAAAAAAAGAAAGAAAGAAAATCTGCAGTGTATGTCGGGGGAAGGAAAATCAGTACCCAAAAGTTTCTTCTTTCATTTATTACTAGAAATAATCTTGCTGAAATGTCTTTCTTTTAAAAAACATGCATGTATCTCTTGCATTGTGATATGTTACGTCAATAATATTTCATCCCCTTTCTGGTTATGTTTTGATACAGCTGTCAAGAGTGAAAAAATAATATACTGATTATCATGAGATCTGTTTAAAACCCATCTGAGCCTTATTAGAGTTGTGAAAAGATCAACTAATTAAGTGTAATAAAATCAAATTACATAGATTAAAGGACCTTTCCTTCTTTGTCTTTTCTATGTATGTGTTTGCCTAAGATACCACTAAAGTCACCATTTTTCCATTTCTGCTCTTTGTTGGAAGAAAAGTTATTTTTACCATTTTGTTCTGTTTTGTTAAAAAAGTAAATGTTCTTAGCCATGTCAACTGGCTGTTTGGTAAGTCCTGTTATCTCCAAAAAAACAGAAACTTTTCAATCAGGGATGAAATGATTTCTTTAAGGATAAAGAACCAAATATATCTGAAATGGAATCTTCCAGGAGAGCTACATGCAATGTGAAACTAATTCAAAGTCAGTTGGTTTCCTGGTAGACTAATTGATGAGGTTTATTAGTTGTATCGACTCTACCCACAATTTTATCTGGACTGATTTAACTCAGTTGATTAGATATTAATAAGTATTAGTATTAATAAATTCAAATTTGCTAGCAGTTCTCCAATAATACTTAGTTCTGTAGGGACAAAATCTATATTCCATAGTCATAGATTAAAAGTACATGCCTGTTCTATCATAAAAGAAATAAAGTTAAAATGTGTTACCCATTGCCCCTAGTATTAAGACAACTTAAAGGAGATCTTCTAAGGACAGCAGCCCAACAATATCTCTTAAAAACAAAGACTTTCATAGTTGGAAATTACCTCACCTTAAATTACCTTTAATTTAATTTAAATTAAATTATCTATCTAGTCCAGAACTTCTTAAACTTTTACTCCTCATGATCCCTTCAAAACTTCTTAAACTGTCATTTAGTCAATGATGACCTTTTCCCTTCTATCTTAGTAGTCTCTGTTTAGAGGTTATTTACAAATGTTGGGAAAAAAACTCTATACTAGATAAATAAGGAGAGGTAATATGGCTACTTAATAGAGGGCTGACCTTGATATCAAGTAGTTTTGAAGTCCTACGTCTGACATACATCTATCTGCTCTTTCATAATGGACATCGTAATCCCTAAGTGTTCTCTTAGACTGTAAGGTAATGATGAGTTGATTGAGTAGTTGATCTAGATAATTTGTGTAGTCAGAGAAACTTTTCACTCCAGGAATTCCCTATTCCAGGGAAATTACTAGTACACACACATACACACACGCACACACACACACACACGCACATACACCAAATGTACAATGCAAAAACCTGACTTCTGTACTCATAATTTTTAAAAACTACCTAGTATTCCCTTCCAGGAGGGGTGGTACCAAATGATGATGGGGGAATGTGACATATTAAGACCCAGAAATTTTAGCAGTTACTTGAACAAGGAGAAATGACACACTGAAAACCCTTAAAAAATAAGATCAACTAATAAAGAGAAGTAACTCTGTTTTCATACTACTACCTGAAGAACAATTTTTTAAAACCCCATATAAAGTTCTGTTATGTAAAAAGGGAATAGACTTGTTTCAAGTTTCTCTAAAGGACCTTCAGAAAGTTGCAGAGTAAATTATTTGGGTTCAATACAAGTGTAACATCTTTCACATGTTTAGCACACTGCCTGGCACACAGTAAGCACTGAAAATGTTTTATTGTTTCATTCACTGAAGAGTCTTGATAATGGAAAGGGAGAAAAACAAGAACAGTTATAAAAGAAACACTGAAAAAAGCAAACTCACAAAGTAGAAGCATTTAGCCAGGGAAACATGGATAAAATTTCCTCTTTCCTAGCATTTGATTAGCTTCCTACTGACATGAGAATTTAGTTAATAGCTGACAAATCCTGGTCTCTAGAACTTTTTGGTGACTGTGGGACAAATGTTTACTGCCTAGTTGTGGATTAGTTGGCAGAAATGTGGATTTCAGTTTTTCACCAACCCTACTTTGAACCAATGATATATCTTGAGGTTCGTAGAAAGCTTTGAGTTCAAAAAGATGAGTTCAGAAACAGGGGTGATCCCATAAGGCACCTCCAGCTGGATCTGAGAAGAAACCTCAAAGTTTGACAGCTACTATTTGAAGGAGTAGAGTGGAGATAGACACATTTTACCTCTGTCATTAGCTTCCTGAGGGCTGAAAACCCATCTGAGTCCATTCAAGGAAAAGCTTTCCATATCCTTAGCTAAGGATTTGTCCTTTTGCTGCTACTTTAGCAGTCTAGAAGAGGAATAGCCTGAATGGAGCTGCCAGAGAAGAAAAGATCTTTCCCAGGGAGAGGGACCACATCTATACTACACAAGGTAAAAGAAATAATTTCTAACTAATGGAAAGATTTAGACTGGAAGTTAGGAGCACCAGGTTCCAGTCCTGGTCCTTTCATTGACTAGCTATGTGATCTTAGGGAAGTTAGCTTACATATCTAGGCCTCAGTTTCTTTATCTATAAAATGAGAAGATTGAACTAAATGATCCTTAAGTACCTTTAGAGTTTAAATTCTATGAACTAAAGGTGTTCAATAATGGAACATATTGTAAAGTGAAGTAGAGTTCTCTCATCGGTGGAGGCATTCAAATATAAATAGACTGATCTTAAGTGAGGAATATCAATTGGATGTTCATAAATGTCCCTTCCAACTATAAGATTCTAAGTGCATGAAGCACTGTAACTAGATAAAGAAACAGGAAAGAGAAATACTTAACTGGGCACCTCACAAATCTATGACCATAAGAAAGGTAATTATACTTTGAGTGTCAGATACAGTTGTTACTAGCCCATTCTCATCTAGAAATGGTCCCTGATATCTGGGTGGAACCATGGTTCTTTGTTCCATCAATCAAAAAAAAACACAATTAGAAAAGTTACATCTGGTACTGTTGGACATAGCTATGAGATAGCAATAGAGAATTGTTCCCATAGTATATTAGGAAAGTAAAGAATAAATTAAGAGCTGCATGTTTTCTGTTGCCTGACAGCCTGTGGAACACACTGGACTTAATTGAAACTATCCGTTCCAAAAAGAGAAAAGTTGTGAAGGCTGATGATCTACTTTACTGGTCTGCCTTAATAAAGTTATTATCCTTCAAGTGCTGTTGATAAAAGCAACATGCCTGCTTGCTAGCAACCTCCTTTGCACAGTTTTTATAAGGTTCTTGCCACATATTAAGAATGCCAGTCTCCCTGACAGCAAGCATTATATCCTTATTTCACAGTCCTGCTTCCAGCCCAGCTCTTGGAGCCATCATCCTGGAAAACAAGACCAGTAAAAATATGGCCTGGCAACTATTTCTGTGGATGCCACAAGTACAGCTATTGAAGACCCAGAAAAAAATGCCCTTGTCACCAAAATCCTTGGCAGTGTCAACTTGCTCAGCATCAGAAAGTGGTATAAATTTTATCGGTGGAAATGACATTAAAGTAAGTACTTAATAAATGGCTTTTCATTCACTTGTTCATTCATTCATTCATTCATGGAGGAAGAAGGGTAGAGATATAAAATGAACACACAAATTGCAGAAAAAAGAGAGAAAGATGCAAATATGGAAAATAAATTACAGTCGCATAACATTGGAATTAAGAGACAGGAGTGAGACCTGTGTTCATAGTTAACAGCTTTACCCAGTTTGTAAATGTTATTTATAAATATTATGTTTGGGGGTCATGATTTGATACCTGGGAAATCTGGATATTTCACTGTTATGTCATACCAAATTTATAAGTCAGTTAAAATGAAATTTCCAGTTTCAATCAACCTGAAAACAGAAGCTAAGGGTTAAAAGCACAGCTTCATGATTTGATTTCTAGTGATATTCACTTGTTGTGACTACATGGAAGATGTCTCGGTGCCTCAACTTTATCATTTGTTAAAAACAAGCCTTGGACCTACCTCGTTGTCTATTGAATTCCTATCCATATTTTAAAATCCACTTCTTTCATGCTAAATAAATGCCACCTCTTCCATGAAACCTTCCCATCATCCCACATGAACTTTATATAACATTTTACACCTCGTGTATTTATGTATTTTGAATGACAGTTATTTGTTCATGTGTGATATCTCCCAAAAAGTCTACGACCCCCATTAGGAGAGTAATAGTTCTTTATCTAATCTATCACCCCAACATGTATCCAAAAGGCATCTAATAAATATTTATTATAAATTAAGTTGAACTAAAGTGAACTGAATTAAGCCACACTCTCCCATATACTTATGTTAGATGACTTATGGGAAGAATTCAAAATAATTCAAAAATGATTTATTAGGCCCATACCATTTGCCCAGCCTGGTACTAAATATTCTATAGAATATAGGAAGATCATAGCGCATAGTGGCCATCCTCAAAAAATATATATTGTTACTGGGAGGACAGGACAGGAACCAACAGAAAATGAAAAATGATACAAGGAGGCGTGGCCAAGTGCTGAAAAACATGACATAGACATTATCTCTAATAGAAAGTCAGGGAAGGGGTAAATCACTTGGGCTGATCCTGAAGGAATAGGACAGGTTTCATAAGGAGTCAGGACTGAAACTGGACCTTGGAGGATGGGCAGTGTGTGCATAGGTACCAAGAAATTAGGAGAGCTAGTGGGGAAAAAACAACATAATAAAACTTGAAGTCAAGAAGTTGAAAAGATGAAAATAAAGGAAAATAATGTCTTCTCTCTGAAGGAAGAGCAACAGTAAGGAAACACTTCTTCTGTAACTAAAGGATATAGCTTGGACAAGTACCATTCAAAGATAGATAAATAAGAAAGTCACAGAGACCATTGCAGTGACTTCCCAGATCAAAATTCTATTTGCTGGTCACTAGTTCCCTATGTATTTTGTCTACATCCGCTAGAGTTCCTTGAAGTCAGGGACCATTTAGCTTTTATATTTTGTATCCTCCAGTATTTAGCACAATGACTGAATGTTAATGAAACATTGAAACTTAAGATCACCCAAAGGACAATGCCAAGGGGTATGATGAGATTGCAACACTAAAGGAAGTAGAGATGGTGTAAGTGGTCAAAACAATGTGTAAGTGAAAAAGAAGATGGACTTGTCACAAGGCAAGAACAAGGGAAACGAATGAATACCCTCTGGGCTCAACTGGTCTACTTATCAGGACAAAGACAAGTGAAGAAAGTTCTTAGCCTATTGAATAGACTCCCTGTGGCAAGAGGACAAGAACTACACAAGATGGGGAGGAATTAATGGGTTGCAATAAATATCATTAGAAGGAATATCTTCATTGATGAGATAATAAATTCATTGGACTATATGAGTACACTTCAATATATTCCATGCTGTTTTCTCATGTACTCGGTCTTCCAACTCAGTACATTTTACAGGCTGTTCCTCATGCTTGAAATTCTCTCCCTCCTTATCTCTGTCTCTTGGCTCCCCTGGTTTCCGTCAAGTCTCAGCTAAAATCTAACCTTCTACAAGAAGAATTTCCCGATCTCCCTTAATGCTAGTGCCTTCCTTCTGAGATTATCTCTAATTTATCTTGTTTATATATATATTTGTTGGCATGTTGTCATCTCCATAAGGTTGTAATCTATTTAAGAGCTGGGATTGTTTTTGCCCTTTTTTGTATCCCCCATCCATTAAGATAGTCTCTTGCACATAGCAGATACTTAATATATTATATTTTATTTAAGTGTTATAAAATAATACAATAAATTAAATTGTTTCAAAATAAATTATAAAATAAGCTTAAAATTAATATTTTTGACTTGATTTGTTGACCTATATGACTTCATTGATGTGGGCATTTCCTTTGCTGCTGAAGATGGTAATACATTTTTGATCTCACAGACTTCAATGTTTGAGTGGCTGAAAAATTCCCCAACTTGTAGTCAAGCTGGTGATGAGTCAAAAAATACAATGGCATCTTGTTTGAGACTATTTTTACCATCTTATGGAACAGCAAAAGTGCCAAAGACTAGGCAGTGTATTAATATCTTTGGACATTCGTGAGCATAAAATGTCATAAAGTATTTTTCTCTTTTTACTATAGGTGCTATCCTAAGGGCATGCACAGAATGCCCTAAAGTAAACACTTCATTAGTTTTATGAGGGTTCAGAAGCACTATGTTCATCAGGCATGGTATGAAAGGCTGTTTTATTTCATCAAAGATAAATTGAACACACAAATCAACTGTAATAATCCATCTTTTTAAACCCAATATTGCCTCTATTGATGCTACATGCCCAAGAATTATGGAACATGAACATTTCAGAAGCATAAAGAAATTAAATCAAAGGTCCAGAGAAATATACATGGTGCATATAAGCCAATTTGGCATATTTGCCAACAATAATATTCATGAGAAGCTTCGTGAAAGAAGTTATCAAGGACATGCAGGGACAGAACCAGACATAGATGAATCATGTAGCAAAATGAAAGATGATAAATGAAAGACAGCATGGTATAGTAGATAGAGTGTTGGATTTTGATTCAGGGAGACCTGGATTCAAATTCTGCCTCATACACTTACTAGCTATGTGATCCTGGACAAGTCACTTAAATTCTTTGGGCCTCATTTTCCTTATCTGTAAAATGAGGGTGTCAAAGAAATGACCTTTATGTAGCCTTCCACTTCTAAATCTATATGAGATGGATAGCCAGTAGAGGACATTAAACACACTGAAAAAAAGAAAGTCATCAGCATTTTAATCCTCTATAAAGAGGATTATATATTTATAGGAAAATATGGGCAAGAATTATATAGATTATGAATGTATCAGATAATGAGAGGCTGTAATAGGCTACAGTGGACCTAGTACTCACACAGATGAAATGATAGATCCATCAAAGTAATACACGTTTTAAGACATCAGACAGAAACTCTTTCAGCACCACAGACAGTACCCAGGGCCAGTTCATTTGGGCCAGACTTTTTGTTGACTTAGTTTTTCATTTTTCATTCTTATCTTATTGTGTCATATATAGAAAATCAAAACCATGTACATTTCATCCAAATGGCTTTAAGTGCTTAAAGCACTCAGCTTCTCCATGAAAAGTATTTCTGTAACAAGAAAAAGAGCCTGAGGATTAAAAACCTATTTTTCATTTTTAAGTGAGAGGAGAAGATAATCCTAAGTAGTGGTCTCATGGCATGAGAATTTTCCTACTTGACTTTAAGGAGTTCCTCTGCCTCTACACACAAGTAAAGAAGAGAAGAAGCCTAAAGGTAAGTAGTTTGCCCCAGTAGACATGGCAGATCAATGAAAGAACAAAAAAAAAATCTGAAATTGTAGCAGCAGCAGCAAGCAATAACCAGTTGTCTTCCAGGTAATGGTACTATGTTCTGTGCTATTGCAAAAAAAAAGCACAAGATATGCTCCCCCACCTCTGAATTGTTCGTTCAGAGAGAAACTTTGATGTTATATCAATCTCACTCAAACTGACACCTTATTCTTTAACAGCTAAGACTGAGCTAATCTATTATTGATGAGCTGTTTCCTGAAAAGAGACTAATTTGTTGCAATAAAGACTTTGTATGAATAATAAATATTAGTGTATGGTAACTGAGAAGCCGCTAGTATTTCTTTACTGTTCACACAAAGCATGTTCTCTAAACCCAGAGACAAAGGAAGGTAAATAGTGGCCACAATTTATGGCTAAAGGAAAATCAAAATGTGTTTATTTTTATTCCAGAAGCAATGTTTTTCTTCTAGAGATTGAGCTGAACAAAGTTGTCTAGGTATTCATTTCACATGTGCAACTGAATAGTGGTAAAGGATGTTGTACTAGCTGGTACCCTGATGTAATGGATAGATGGACAATCAGATGCAATTAGAAAGACGATTTCAAATCCCACTTCTGACACCAAGTCTATAGCTGTGGAGCTATAGCAAGTCACTTAGCTTCTCTAAAATAGAATCAATAATGTCTGTAGAACCTGAAAGGATATGTGGAGCTATAGCAAGTCACTTAGCTTCTCTAAAATAGAATCAATAATGTCCGTAGAACCTGAAAGGATAAGGATCAAAAGAAACCATGTATGTAAAGCTCTTTAAAAAACATCAAAAGTCTATATATTTCAATAATGTAAACAGAAAGAATAGCGACAACAAAAAACGAAAGTGAAAATTGCAAAATTGTAAAGAACAAGCATGGCTTGAAAAAAAAATAATGTGAAAACACTTCCCAACTCATCCTTTGGCAGAAGTGAGAAGACCACAAGTATTGCACATTCCAGACTCTCAGACTTTTCAGTGTATTACTCAGTTATTCTGGTTTTTCTCTTCTTTCTCTTTTCTTCCTAAAAATACAATATTTGTTATATAGGATGAATCTTGGGGGCGGGGGAAGGAAAGGTACTTGGGAAAACTATGGTGATATTTTTTAAAAGACAGTAATAAAAACATGTTTCTAAAAGTGGGGGAAGGGAAGAGTGCTATCCGCATGCCAGTTATTATTTCTAAAATGTACTCCAGGAGAATATTCATGTTCCAAATAAAGACAAATATTGTGACTATGACCATGAGGCTGCCCAGGTGCAACAGATATAAGACATAACACTATATTTCAGTCTGTACTACTACTAGTAAAATAAACCTGTGTTTTCACTTGCTCATTACCTTCCCAAGCCCAAGTGTGACCTACATTCAGCATTTGACAAACAAACCAAAGAATGCTGGGAAAATTCTCAGGATGCCAGACCATCACAACTTCTTCCTTTCCCAATACCCTTAGAAATGCACAAAAAAGTACAGTTTGCCCAGAAACACAGAGAAATGCCTGGTTATGCTTGGAGGCAGCAAATCTCTATAATCTATTCTCAGGGATAAAGTTTGGAAAATTCTTTCTGATATTTTTTGAGAGGTAGCATTGCCCATTGGAAAGAGCTTTAGATTTGTCAGAAAAACCTGGATTTTAATTTCCATCTTTCTATCCTTCAATGTCATTATCTTATATCATCTGGTATAGTTGCTAGATGTTAGATTTGGAGCCAGAAGACCTGTGCTGACATCCTACCTATGACATTTATTAGCTGTGTGACTATGGGAAGATTATCACCCCTCTAGAACCTGACTCAGTATCATCATCTGTTAAAGTTTCCCCATTTCATTAACCTTGAAATATTCAGGAAGCAGAAAAGTGGATCAGTAGATAGAGTTGGGCATGGAGTCAGAAGATCTGAGTTCAAATCCAGCCTCAGACATTTACCAGCTGTGACCCTGTGCAAAACACTCAATTTCTGTTCTTTGCTTTAGTCTACTTAAGAAGGAAATGGCCAATAACTTCAGTATTTTTGCCAAGAAAACCTCATGGATAGCCTCAGCGTACTATGATCCATGGGAATCACAGAGTCATACACAAGTGAACAACAACAGCATGAATGATCTCAGTCACCCCAAGATTACTGTGAGGATCAAATTACATCATGTATCAAAAAATGCCTTGAAAACTTTAAATTTCTGTCATTATCTTAGCGAAGCTGACTGTGATTTGTCCTCTGTTGGGGTAGAGTTAAGAGGCACACCATTTCATCCTCCTCACTGGCATCTTGGCATCTTGATGACTTGTAACCACCAAGTCTCAAAAACAGCCAGATCTTTCTGACAGAACTCATAGGAAAAGACAAGCAAATGCCAAAGTGTCCTTTCTCAAGCTGCTGAATTAAAAAATCCTAAATCCAATCACGTACCTGTTTTAGTCCTTAGTAGGACACCCAGTACAGGCTGCATGAGTGAATGCTGCTATGACAACCTCAGCTTTGCTGTTTTCCAATTCTCCCTTGTTCAAATTTACAAACATGACAGCACCACGGCTGGCAGAGTTTGCATTTAATTAGTGTGTACAATTTAGAAGCTTTGTTTTTGTCTGGTCTAATTACACTTGCTCTGTGCAGAATATACTCTGTCCAGTAGGCCTTCCCTTTTGCCAGAAACTTCTTCCCACAGAGTTGGATGGAAAAGAGATTGCAGGACAATGGGGGCAAGGAAGAGCTTAAAGGTTTTTTTCTGGGATTCCCTTCTGTATGGAGAGATTTTGACTGCTGAATACCTAAGATTACAGATTTAGAGCCAGAAAGGACCTCAGAGACCACCCAGTCTAATACCAACATTTTATACAGGAGGAAGGTAGAACCCAGAGAAATTAAGTGTCTTCCTCAAAGTCACATGGGTAGTGACAGAGGTAGGTTTTAAACCAAGGGGCTTTCTTTTATTCCAAATGCAGTGCATTTTTTGATTGTGCCATGCTGCTTTCATCCTTACAGCTGTCCATTTTGTTCTGAACTGGTTTCTGTTCTGACTTTTATGGGTAGCTAGGGTAGCAATGACTCATTCCTAGGTTCTTGATTCTTTGCCCCCTTTCACTTCAGATATTCTACCAGCAGTTCAAATCCCATCTAGTATCAACCCTTAGGAGTTCAAATGTTCTATGACGTCAGGGCATCAAAAGAATTCCTATTCAATCAACCATTTTCTCTTGGGTGAAGGAGAGAGAGAGGACTATGGCTTTGGGGTTACTCCACAGCAGCCTGGTGGAGGATGCAGCTCACCTCTGAACATGCAAGTATATGATTGAAGTGACTATGGATGGTTGGATTAGTATGTCATAAAAGAGATTCCCTCACACTCTGTGTTATTTCTGATATCAACACAAGATTTTTTTTTCTTTTTCTTCAGTATGAGTAATAGGCAGATAAAAATCAAAAGACATTTACACAAAATAAGTCTCACCCACCAGTACCCAAATAAAGTAAGAACTGAGTCAAGCTTTCCTTTTAGGGATTTTTGGGCTATCAGTGAATTCCTTCTTTTACATAATTTCCATGCTACTCTACAAGGGATGTCAAGTTTATTGCTTTCATTTTTTTTCTTGGAGAAACCTGGCCTTCTATGGTGAAAGGTACTACTAGCCTTTGGGAAGAAGGCAAGAGAATACCCTTAGAGGACAGTGTGGTATATTAGCTAGAGATATGGTTTTACATTTAGGAAGTTGGGTCAAATCTTGCCATCGGTATTTATTAGCTGTCTGACCATAGGCAAGCTGTCTAGCCTTCAGTTTCTTCATCTGTAAAATGAGGACCATAAACCAGTCTAACATGGCAGTTGTGATGACCAAATAATATAATGCATGGAAAATGTTTTGCAAATTGAAATCTCTGTATAAATGCAAGTTGTTATTATCTATTGCTTCATTCTATATTTGGGATATACAGCATCAGTACTGATATCCAAACAAGTATCTCTTATATGCCCTGACACTTGCGGATCCCCAAAGAAGTTAGTCTTGAGTTAAGAAGAGATCTGGGCTGTGGCTAGGGTTCTGAGCGGAAGACAACTGACAGGGTCTGGCTGGACTTACTGTCTGTCAGATGACAATTTAAGATGTGTGTTTATACAGTATAATCACAAAACAGATTGAATCTGGAATCAGGCACTATCAGATTATGAGAATCTAAATGATCTAGAAGGATATTTCAGGAGCCTTCCCTTACTTAGAAGATGGATTGGGGAAATGCCAAATAAGAAAGTAGCTCTAAGCTATCACTAAGACCTTACCAGCTGGCATAAAATCATGAGGTGGTGAGAACTGACCATACCTCTGTTCTGACTCCTTTACTGTCGGATACTTCAGATAAACCAGTCAACCAGAAGAGGTGGGATCCTGGTGGATAAGGTAATACTACATATGGGAATAAATATAGAGGGAAACATCAATGGAAATCATATGCTGTCTCCAGGAGATTTTCTACTGTTGATACTCTCCCTGCCACTATGGTCTTTCCTGCCACCCTCTCCCTGAACTTTTCCCGTCTGCCCTATTATCCAGGCAAGGATCTGTTGAAGACTCAGGATCACGTATTTATAGAGCCAGAACTGAAAGGAATCTTACTGAACATTAGTATATCAATTTAGAATTAAAGCTAAAAGGTATTCAGCCTTGAGTGCATACTACCATCATCTTACAGATGGCATAACTGGGGCCAGAAAGGGAAGTAACAAAAATCACACAGGATCACACAACTAGTAAGTATTTGAGGTAAAAGAGAATGCAGGTCTTCCTGACTCCAAGTTCAGTATTCATCTACTTACCCCATACTGACCTACAAGTCATGGCTAGAAAAACTCAGAGGAACACGGCATCAGAAGCAAAACCTGAAAAGGCTGCTACCAGGTTGGCAATTTTATTAAGAGCATCAATGGAAGTTAGTAGCATGGTATAAAAAACTATAGGATTTGCAAGCCAGACAGGTCACTTTGGCCAGTTTATTTCACTTCCCCAGACTTCATCTCCCTCATATGGAAAACAAAGAGTTAGAGTAGATGCTTTGTAAGGTTCCTTCCAGCTCAAAACTTTGTGATCAGTCCTATAATCTATGACTTCATCCAAGTTATTCAATTAATCAACAGTCTTGCCAACTATGCACCAGAAGATACCAAAGGTATAAAAGAAAAAATCTTATATTTTATTAATACAAAAAAGGTGACTGAAAGGATATCAATAATAAAAACCTATATACCTCTCCAATCTAAACAAAACCTTTGTGTCATTCATATGAAAATGAAGGAAATCTTTGATGAGGGTATTAATATGGAATAAACAAGACATATTTAATAATATCTTTATCATTTCACAAATAACTGAAAGATATAGATAATTTAAGGTCTCATTGTCCTTGTTTATTGTTTGTAAAAAAAAATACATTTGATTCAATAGGATGAAATACTATCTCATAGTCTCTTTTATGACAATGTATGTCCCATTCAAACATTAAAAGCATTCAAGACCCTATAGGAGATATAAGGGGGAAAAAAGACTTGTTCAGTGACCCTCTAATTATAAACATCATATAAAGCATAAAACAAGCCTAGATGTATGCTTGCCAAAAGTATTTGCAACTATGAAATGTTACGGAGGAGATCCAGGAAAGTCAAAGTCAAATTGGGGTCCCCTATGGATAGCGATACAAAGACAAAAGTAAAACACTTTCTGGCCTGAAGGACCTTGCAATCTAGTCAAGGAAGGCAACAAGCATACACTGAAAGTAGATACAAGATGTTTTGGGAGGGAAGCACTAGCAGCTAGGGTATCAATCATGTAGAAGGTGGCACCTGAGCTAAGCATTGATTGAAACTAGGAATTCTAAGAAGGAAAAGTGAGGAAGGAAGAAATTCCAAGTATGAGGGAGAGTCACTGCAAAAGCATAAATAAAGATGGGGGGAGGTGGATTGTCATTTGTGAAGAGCAATAAGGACAATTTGATTGAACCGTAGTAGGCGAGAGGAAGAATAATGTATAATAAGGCTGAAAGGTAATTAGGGTCCATATTGTAAAGGACTTTATGTATCAAACAGAGTAATTGATAATTTATTTAGAGGTCATAGGTAGTCTTTAGAGTTTACTAAGTAGAGAAGTGACATAATCAGACCTTCCCTTTACCGGACTGGAGTAGGGAAAGGTTTAAGGCAAAAAAAATCCAATTGGGAGGATTGCAACATTCCAGGAAAGAGGTGATAAGGTCCTGAAGGAAGGTAGTGTCTTTGTGAATGAAGGATTCAGAAACAGAAGATATTGTAAATGTAGAGACAACAAGATCCCAGTAGGGTGGGTATGGGGAGGGGTATATGTGAATGACAGTGAGAAATTGTAGATGACATCAAGCTAGCCTGGGCAACTAGACAGTCATGGTGCCCTAAGAAGTATGAAATAAGTTCAGAAGACAGATAAGTGTGGGGGAGGGATGAAATAAGGAGTTCTGTTTTGAACATGATGAATTTGAGATGTCTCTAGACATCCAGTTTGAAATGGTCAGTAGGTACTTGGCGATGTTGGTGATGGAGGTCAGAAGAAATATATAGATGTGAAAGTCATCAGCACAGACATAATTCATCCCATGGATGTTGTTGCTGAGGTCATTGAGAGAGAATGTAGAGAAAAAAAGAAAGAGAAGAGGGACAATAATCAGGTCTTGGAATTTAACCATATTAAGGGGTATGATATGGATGAAAATCCAGCAAATAACTCTGAGAAGAAATGGTCATGCTGGTAGGAGGAGAATCAAGAGAGAGCAAGCAGAATTACTAAACTCCAAAGAGATAAGAATCCCTAAGAAGAGAATATGATTAACAGTATCCAAAGTTGCAATGATGTCAAGAAAGATGAAGAGTGATAAGAAAGCCATGAAGTTTGACAATTAAGAGATCTAAAGATTAAGAAATGAAGTCACTGCTATAAAAGTCAAACAGAACAAGACCAAGAATAGAGCCTTGTTGCATGTCTTGAAGTTGATATTGATTACTTCATCTTGTGTTGAGATCCCAAGATGAACCACTAAAAACAGCCAATGTTGTTATATGTCTATCTCTGATTAGACATTTTCTTTCTTTGTATCCCCTGTGATCAATGCAGTGCCAGGCACATAGAAAGCACTGAATAAACACATGTTGACTTGACTTTTGGAATTGATCAAAAGGGCTGGATGTGGACAAATTGCAAGTGGCTTAGTACAAGTCATTTTTGCTATGGGGAAAAGAACTCAGAATTAATGATTTATTGACACTGAATCAGGAACACCTATACAAAAGACATAAAAAGTGCCTCATACCTGGTCTGTTCCATCAGTCACTTCTGCTACCTAAAGGGCATTTCATGGGCACAGTTTGACTATTAACAAAACAACTCTTTCAGTCAAAAGAAAATTACAATTTAAATCAGAGAAACATGAATGCCCTGCATAAATCTGCACAGATGCCTAGAAAGAACGACACATTTCAAAGAAGATTGGAAACTCCCTGTTGTGTGGGAAATTCTCAAGAGGTGTGACGTACATGCCTTGTAGTAACTGTAGTTTTGAAATGGCAAAGAAAGACACAGGCAAAAAGGCAAAAAAGTAAAGCCAGGCTATCAAGAGAAGCCATAAAAGGTAGAGAAGTTGTATAAATAAGGCAAATGGTGGTAGCCTGGGAAGCCACTACCAAGTCTGGAGGGAAAGGAAGATATCAAATGAGTACCAACACAGAGATATGGAATAGGAAAAGCAGTCTGAGTCAAGTGACATGTAAACATGGAGAGGAAATAAATATTCATATAGTATCTACTATGTACAAGGCCATGTGCTAAATACTTTACAATGATTATTTCATTTGGTCCTTACCACAACCCTGTAAGATAAATACTATTATTTATCATCCTTATTTTATAGCTGAGGAAACTGAAGCAAAAAGAAATCCAGTGACTTGCCCAGGGTCACACAGCTAGGAAAGGTTTCAGGCTTGAACTCAGATTTTCCTTACTCCAGGTCCAATGTTTTATCTGTTGAGTCACTTGATCCAGTGAGATCAAGACAAGCTATGGTTGAAATTCAAGGGGACATTAGAGATGAGATCGTTGATTCCAGAGTCAAAGCTCTTTCTGTAATACCATAGAAGTCTCCTACATGGGACAAACTAGGAATAGGTAAGTATAGGATCAAGAGGTTAGATACGTCATGGAATCAAGTAGCCAGGCTGAAAATCAAGTAAGAAATATGAAAACATGAGAGGAACAGAAGAGGAATGAATGGAAAATGGACTGAATTATAGACATGAATCACTCAGAATAAGTGGCAGTCCAAGAAGGGGCCAGGCAAAGATGCTGGATGGCCAAAGGGGCCCAGTCAAGGACTTCAGGAAGTGTGAATTCAGAAAAACAGAGTAAAGAAAACCAGCAGCCAGGAAGAAGAGTCAGGAAGACTTGAATACAAATCCAGGCTCTGCCAATTGCTAGTTGTGTGATACTGCAAAAGTCATTTTACCTCTGTCTGCCTCAATTCCTTCATCTGTAAAATAGGAATAATAGCACCCACCTTCAAGGTTGTTGTGAAGATCAAATGAGGTATTTGTAAAGCACTTTCTATGGTTTCTACTTCTTGTGTAAAGCACTATATAAATGACTGCTATCAACAGTTCTTTAAGGTTTGTAAAAGAAGGAAGGAAGGAAGGAGGGAAGAAAGGAAGGAAGAAAAGGAAGGGAGGAAGGAAGGAAGGAAAGAAGGAAGAAAGGAAGGAAGAAAGGAAGAGAGGGAGGGAAAGAAGAGAGGGAGGGAAGGAAGGAAGGAAAGGAAGGAAGGAAAGAAGGAAGGAGGAAGGAGGGAAGGAAGGAGAAATGATGGGAAGCAGAGAGTAAGGAAAGAAGGGAAGGAAGGAGAGAGGGAGGAAGAAAAATAGGCTAAAATTGATAAAGAGGGATTTCCTTCTGGCTACGTTCAGGGAGAAAAGAACATCAAGTATTTATTAAGTATCTACTATGTGCATAGCATTGTACTAGGTCCTAGAAATATGTAGATAAAATTTTTGAATCATTGTCCTCAATGAATTTATGTTCTACAAGGGTGGGGGATACCAAGATAGATACAAAGATACAAGATAGATACAAATGTTTCTCTGTGTGTATGTGCGTGTGTGTGTGTGTGTGTGTGTGTGTGTGTGTGTGTATGAAGGTGGGAGATGGAATTTCATGTACAGAGGAATAGCAAGTAACATAGTTTCACCAAATGATTGAGTGGGTGAGAGTACTTCAGGTAATTAACCTGAAGATACGTTGGAGATAGCCTGCAAAGTGCTTTAAATGACAAACAAAACAGTTTATATTTTTATCCTATAGGCAACAGACATCCACTAAAGATTCAAGTAGGATAGTGATGGATTGGTCTTATGCTTCAGGAATATACCCTCGGCAGCTGTATGGAAGAAAGATTGAAGAGTGGAAGGTCAGGGGAGATGCTTGATATAGGGAAAACAATTAGGAGAGTATGGCAATACTCCAGGCAAATGGTAATAAGATCCTGGACCAGGGTGATTGTGGTATGTATAGAGAGATGGAAAGATCCAGATACATAGGAATTGAAATCACCAAGACTTGGCGACCTTTTGGATATGAAGGCAACAGGGGAGGCAAGGAAGGGTAAGCAAGAGTGAAGAGTTGAAAACTACCTACACATCATTAATAAAAATGGAAATTAGGAAAAGACTTTGGGGAATGGTAATGAGTTCTTTTTTCAACATTTCAGTTTGAGGTGTCTGTGGGATATGCCAGATAGAGATGCCCAGGAGGCAGCTAGAAATTTGAGACTAGAGCTGAGGAGAGAAATGACAGGTGGATATATTGACTTGGGAGTATTCTACAGAAAGATGGTGGCTGAATCCATGGGAGCTGATGAAGCTAATAAAAAAAAGGACATAGAGAAGAAAGAACCCAAAAAATATATAAGAAATTAATAAGCATGATAACTGCTAGTTATATTACCTATTATGTGCCAGGCAATATGCTAAGTGCTTTACCTTTGTTAAATCATTTGATCCTCACAATCTTGGAAAGTAGGTGCTATTACTATCTCCCTATTATAGTTGAGGAAACTGAGGGAAACAGAGATTAAGTGACCTGATCAAGGTCACACAGATATTAAGTGTCCAGCTCTAGCACTCTATTCATTGCACCACCATTATAACGGTGGTGCATTGACGGTGATCCTGCAAAGGAGATAGGGAAAGATAGATCTGTCAATCATAGGACTGCTATTTGGTGTGGTGGGAAGATGGCTGAATGAACTACTGAGTTCTAGTTTTCTTTATTTGCTGTACAAAAGAGAATGGTCTTTAGACTGGGAAGCATGGAACACACATTATTAACATGTCATTAAAATGCCAAATAAGTAAGAAAATGGGAAAAGGATACCCAGCTGCTCTCAATAAATTTGTCACCAAGCTCATATGAACTAGGAAGCAGCATGAAAGAATATTGAACATGGAGTTAGAGGACCTGAATTTGATTCCTAGCTCTGTGGCTTACTCCCTTAGGTTCACTTATGTCTCCAAGCCCCAGTTTCCTTTAAAATAAGTGCTGGAAGAAGTGGCCCCAAAGTTTCCTTTTGACTCAATCAATTAGAAAAGCATCTATTGAGTACCTTCCATGTGGTGGACCCTGGAGGTACAGAGAATGAACTGAAAAAGTGTCTGCTATCAAGGTGCTTATATTCTAAGTGCCTTAAGGCACTGATATTCATGATTTATTAATGACACTTACAAATACTGGCATGTGGGGGAAGCAACCTTACAGATATGATTGCTGAACCATTGTCAATAATCTAGCTACCTCGGAGGAGAGCTGATATACTCTAACAACGAAAATGCACAAATATTTTTATTTTTGAAAAGGGGAAAAGAAGTGGCTACTTCAAACTATAGGTCAGAGAGCTTGTTGTCAATTTCTGATAAAATGGTAGAATGGATGACTGAAAGGATTGCTTATGAATACTTTGAAATAGAGAAAGTGATCACTAAAAGGCAGCATGAGATCATTAGGAACAAGTCATGCTAGAATAATCTCATTTTTTTAAAGAAAGGTTACTAGAACAAATCATCAAATGCTTGACAAAATGTTTCTATGCTTGTGTAGATAAAATTAATTCATATAAGCTAACTGATAGTGTAACATTGTGGAGTCAATTTAAAGGAAGGGTTCTAGTGGAGACAGCTGAACAGTACAATGGATAGAGGGCTCGAATTGGAGTCAGAAAGGCCATTAACACATGCTGACGAGCTTGTGACCCTGAACAAGCCATTTCACTTTTATCTTCCTCAAGTTCCTTAACTGTGAAATAATGGCATCTACCTCTCTGGGTTACTGAGGAAAACAATGAAATACTATTTGTAAACCTTAAAGTGTTATTATTATGATGTTAGTGAAGTGCTCTAGGGCTATCTTCAACCCAGTTCTTTTTAACTTTTCAATCAGTGCCAGGTGAAAGAATATATGCCGTACTTTCTAAATGTGTGAAATAAATGATCAATGCATTGAATGGTCAAATAAAAATCTAAAAAATTCTCAACAAGTTGTGATACTGGTACAAATCTTAAAAGATGAAAATTAATAGGTATTAAAAATTCTGAATTTCAACTTTTTTTAAAATCAGATGCATGAAGATGGAACTAGGAAGCCATTGCTAGGAAGCATTTCATATAAAAAAATTGCTTCATGGAGAATAAGCTCAGTATGCCAGCAGTATGATTTAGCAACTCAAAAAGTTATTGCAATGCAAGGCTACATTAACAGAAGTTCTGTGTCCAGATCAAGGAAAATGATAGGTCCTTTCATGATCAGAACATATTTGGAGTCATGAATCCAGTCTTGGTCACCACCATTTTAGTAGAGACATTAAGAAGCTGAAGTGTGATCAGAGGTCTAAAGAAACCACACCAAAGACTTCTAAGCAGATAAAATGATATGTTGAAAGAACTAGTGTAACTCATCTGAAGAAGAGAGTGTTTAGAAGAGCTATGAAAGAGGCTTCACATTTTTGAAGGATAAATATGTGAAAGAGAAATTAGATTGGTCCTGTTTGCCTCCTAACAACAGGATTAGGAGCAATGAATGAAAATTAGAAGAAGGTAGAATGGGATGCTTCAATGGGTAGTGAGCAATCTTTCATTAGAGGCATTCAAGCAAAAGTTGAAGAACGACTTAATTGGAGTTGTCTTATACAGGACTCACGAGCTGACTAAATGTTGGACTAGATGATCTCTGATATCCCTGTCGTCCTATGTTTACAATTTTATCGTATTCTGTCCTACTTAGAAACCAGAAAAATTCTTCCTTTAGTTCATCCAAGGAGTTAACACTCTTTTATTAAATGCTTAATATATGCCAGACTTTGCGTTAAGTGCTGGGGAATACAAAGAAGGAAAAAAAATAATCCTTACTCTCAAGAAATTTATATTCTAATGGGGGAGACAATATGGATATAAATAGGTACATACAAGGTATGTTCAGAGTAGATAAAAAAGAAATTTGAAGAGATAGCTCCAAAAGCTGGGGGGATTGAGAAAGGCTTATAGAAGATGGGTTTAGAACTGAGTCTTGATGGAAAACAAGGACTCTATGAGGCAGAATCAAGGAAGAAAAGAATTCTAGGCATGGAGGGCAGCTGATGCAAAGACAAAGATATGAAAGATAAAGAAGCAGCTGATTAAACAGTGGATAGGGCTCTGTGCCTGGAGTAAGTGTCGTGTGACCTGAGTCGTGTGTGACCCTGGACAAGTCACTTTACCCCTGTTTGCCTCAGTTTCCTCAATTATAAAATAAGGATGATCATAAAGCCTATCCCACAGAGTTGTTGCTGTGAGAATCAAATGAGATACTTAGAAAAAGCACTTAAAAATTCTTTTTAGATAAGCACTTAGCATAGTGCTGACACATAGTAGACATTATACAAAGGCTTATGGGTAGCTACATGGCATAGTCAATAGAATGACAAGCCTGGAGTCAGGAAGTTGCATCTTTCTGAGCTCAAATCTGGCCTCAGATATTTTCTATCTGTACAGCCCTAGGAAAACTACATAACCCTGTTTGCCTCAGTTTTCTGAACTGTAAAATGAGTTGGGGAAAGAAATAGCAAATTGCTCTGGTACCTTACCCAAGAAATCCCAAATGGGGTCATAAAGAGTCAGACATGACTAAAAAACAGCTGAAACAAACAACGATAAATGTTTCTTCCCTTGTGTACAAGGAAAAGCAAGAAAGTCAGTTTGACTAGCTAACAAAGAGATGAAATACAAAAGGTATGGAAAAACTACAAAGTTAGAATATAATTGGGAAATAACAGGGTGTACTGGCAAGATCACTGAACTAGCTAAGAGTCGGGACTCCTGAGATCTAGTTTTGGGTCTACCACTAATTAGCTGTGTGATCTTAAGCAAAACACTTCATTTCTTGCTCAGGCAAATAACTTTTGTCTAAGCCCTAGATTTCTCATCTATAAAATGAGGTGATTGGAATAAGTAATCCTCATTATCCCTTCCAAATCTCAGTTGTCTTACCCAACAATCTGCACTTCTAAAAGTTCTAAATTTCACCGTTCACGTTATATAGCCATGACCAAAGGCCAGGAACACTTTGAATATTCAGTCATCAATGTTCCAGATGTACTGGCATATTGGTGCCCCAGACAGAGCCTTGTCTGCCCAGAGACTGCCTTTGCAGTCTCTAATCATAATTAGAAATCAGTACAAAATCAAAATAGAATGTTTAAAAAATAGGAGGAACAATTTATATTTTTTTAATTTAACAAATGCTTTTCTAACCTTTTTTCTATGCAGATATGATAAAAATTGAGAGGAAAACCTGACTTTTGTGCAATGTCACAGTGGATATAAAGTCTGGTAAGACCATTCAGATGCTCTTACCCACTAAATTTGAGGCCTCTTCTGAATATGAAACTCAGACTAAATGCTTTCCCTGGCCTCAACTCAGATCCATTCTGTATATTAGCATGAGCAAGAACATCCTCTCCTTGGCCCTACGTTTGGTACCTGAGTATTAATATTGCCATCATCCAGATACTCTTTTAATAGGAAAGACAGCAGTATATCTCACATGAGATCCAAATATATAAAGTACAATTTATGTCTTTTTCTTGGTTATAAATAGCATAGCACATCTCAGTACGTGACTCCATTAAAGGCAATTCATTTGTGCTTTCCAACAGCTTTTCCTTCTCCTACAACTGTGCTGGAACAGTACAAAAAATATACCAATCTTGTAACCCCTCTGGTTCAGAGGGCTGTGACCTATTTGGGGCTGCTACATGCCTCAAGAGAGAATGAGGAAAAATTAGAATTTACATGATGAAAGACTGAGAAAAAAAAGACACTATTCCCTTGAGTTTTTCTACTGTTCACACATAGGAGGTGAGGGGGTGGAGAGAATCTCAGAGACTTCTTAGACAAAAAAAAAGTTTCTTGAAGAAAGTTACAAAATCTTTTTCCTGAGATATTTTTTAATAATGATAGTAATTCTGTAGTTATGATTAGAAAGTGGCAAAAAAAAAAAATGGAGAAGAGTCACCATAAGTCACTTGGTTCTCAGATTAGGTCTACAACTTGCTTTAACTGTTAAAACCCTTAACAATTTTAATTCCAAAAGTGTTAAGTTGACACCAACAGTACCAGAGGAATTTATTGAATCCACTCCTTGTTTATAAAACCAGAAAACGTAAAAGAAATGACAGAAAGGTATCTCACATAAGTTGGTTTCTGATCATGTGACCAAAGAGAATAAGAAATACCATTGTAGAGGAAAACGGCAAGAGTGACGTAGAGCTGAAAGGCATTTCAGAGGACATTTAGTCCAACTCTCACCTTTTTCAGATGACCAAGGCCCAGAGACGTAGTCACTTATGTGACTTGTCCAAGGTCACATGGCTAATAAATGTGAGATGGGGTTTGAACTTTCTGATTCTAAGTCCAATATTTACCACCTATTCCATCATGCCTCTCCAAAGGGATATAATGTGAGCAGCTACACCTGGGTTAGTCAGTTATAGCGAATTTAGAGAAATCAGAGGAAGGCAGGAACTAGCCACAAAGGACCAGTGGGTGTCATAAAACAGCCACAAAGTGCTGTGTGTAGCAAATTGAGGTAGCTTTTTATGTAATTTGTCCATTTTTTAAAAATCTGTGTCAAATCAATAAAAGCCATCCTGTTCTGAATCGTAGCGATTGCTGTTACCTCCATTCCAGACATTACTTTTGGTGCCTGGCCCCTGTGCCAATTAGTTCAAGTCACAGTTACCAACTCTGGCTTCTCACACCTTTTGCCTCTGACAATACAACAGCTTTTCAGCTATAGCCCTCCCTGGTGTCTCAGGCAGAGAGGGTTCAGTCTGGCAAAACAGAATCTGCTCCGGCTCAGCATAGAGCAAATCCTGTGCTCAGCTCTGCTCTTGGCCACTGCTTTGCTACTTTCTCAGCAAATGCTTCTTTCTCAGCTCATGCAAACTGGGAGCGGTGATGGGTATCCTCCAACTTCCATCCATATAGATAATCAGAAATTTAGGTTCAGAATTCCATACTGCAACAAGCTGAGCCAAGCAATATAATCCACTCCGAGGGCCTGCTCTCTTGTTAGCCCAGAGAGGCCCAGGACATTTCCCACCTTTACCATCACCAATCACATCTGAAAATAAGTCCAAAAACAAATAAATCACATGAGGCAGGTAGGAGGCACAATGGCTAGAGTACTGGCCGTAGAGTCAGAAAGACTCATCTTTCTAAGTTCAAATCTGACCTCAGACACTTGCTAGCCATATGACCCAGTTTGCCTCAGTTTTCTGAGTTGAATGTAAAATGAGTTGAAAAGGAAATGATAAGCCACTCTAGTATTCTTTGCCAAGAAAACCCCAAATGGGGTCATGAAGAGTCAGATACGACTGAAACGGCTGAACAACAACAAATGAAAACAAAACAGAACACTAAAAAAAAAAAATATGAGGCACTATCTGATTTTTTTAAACAGATTCTCTCATTCATGCACATCAGCTATTTGGTAATATGCCTAGATGAACTCTACTTCCAAACCCTGAGGAGAACTGGCAGTTAAATGTTCCCCTCCCCCCTCAAAATTTTTGGTTTGGTGCTGATTTTGTCAGGTTTGTTACCCAAAGAGAGCTATCTCTGGGTCTCTGCAGTATGGCAAAGGAGATAGGGCCTTGGACTTAGAGTGCAAGACCTGAATTCAAATCTAGTCTCAGACACTGCTAGCTTCCTGACCTTGGTGAATCCATTCTCTTTTCTATGCCTCAGTTTCGTCTATAAAATGATGAGGTTGGACAATGGCCACAAAGGTTCCTTCCAGCCCTAAATCTATGACTCTATGTTTCTCTGAAGGATGAAGCTACCATGTGCCAATGTGCTTAACAAATATTTATTAAAGATAAATATTTATTAATGTGCCAGTACTTAATAAATATTCTCTCATTTTATCCTCTATATATGATTATAATATAAATAAAAGTGACTGACTGATAAATAATATTATGAATACATAATATAATTATATCCTCAATACAACTACCCTGGGAGGTAGGCGCTATTATTATTCCTGCTTTGCAGATAAGGGAAATGAGGCAGAGATTATGTGACCGGACCAGGGTCATCACATAGCTGGTTAAGTGTCTGGGACCAGATATAAACTCAGGTCTTCCTAGCTCTTGGCCCAGTACTCTATCCACTGAGCTACCTACCTACCTCTGAAAGAGGAATGAAAGGATGGGATCAAATTCTGAATCTGCCACAGATTCAAGTTACTTTAACTGGACAAGGTAACACAACTTACCATTTACAAGTCACTTTACTTCACTGGGCCTAATGTTGAGCTGTACATAATATATAATATCATGAACTAGGACACATGAGTTCCTCTCCAAGCATGAGAAAGTCACCAACAGATAAGACAGATAGGCCATAGCCTACTTAAGGGATGAGTGCCCCCTGAGAACTGATTCTAGGGGTTTCCTACCGGAAATCCAAGGTGCTTCCCCTAATATATACACCAATATATGCCAAACATCAGATCCCCCCATTAGTTCTACAAGGGGGAGGGCTGTACAAGAAAAGCTGATCAAGGACATCCATTAAAATAAATCAATACTGACAAATTTGAGGAGAATTTGGTGGGCCAAAATTGAACTGATAAAACTAAAAGGCTATATCTAATTTCAGTCCATAGGGGCACATCTCAATTTTCCAGGTTGACTATAGTCTGTGAGTTGTATCTATCCTACAACACAAATCAAGTTACTCCCCTGATACTAGGTATAGAAGACCTCATGAAGCTCTAGAAGGGCTGGCCCAAACTACCAATGTTATTGACTGAATGGATTTTAACACTGCCATACTCTGTACCACAGAATGACAGGGCACTGAAAAGCAATATTAATAAAGGAGTCATAAAGGAGAAAGGGTGCTTCTTCTAGAAACATATCCCATCACATCAACCAATATCTCATCTGATTCTGCCTTTCTACCAAGAGGAACATCTCCTTCAAGGATAGGCTTTCATGGATGCAGTCAACTTTGGGGATGTTTTTTTTCATCCTTCATTCACAAAGTGAACCAACGACACCAGGAGGGTGATGTCTTGACTTGTAAGTGAATTAAATCTAAGTGAGGCAGAGCTATGCAAGGTCATCAGCCTCCCTTTCTCCTCCCGACAACTTTCAGGATACAGAGCTAGACTAGTGCAAGCAAATACCAGAACAGTCTTTGATGAGCTAATGGTAGTCAGTGAGTTAACAAGAATTTATTAAGTTCTTACCATGTGCCAGGCACTATGCTATGTGCCAGGGATATAAAGACAAAGACAATCCCTTCCCTCAAGGAGTCCATAGTCTAATGAAGGAGACAACACTTAAATAACTAAGTATCTATAAGACAAATACTTGGTACATGAAGATAATTCAAGGGGAGAAGGCACTAGCAGCTGGGGAGACTGGGAAGGACCGCTAATAGAAAGTGGAATTTGAGCTGAATCTCGAAGGAAACCAAGCAAGTTGAGAAGTGGAAGTGAGGTGGCAGAGCATTCTAAGCAGAGCGACCTCCCGGGCAAAGGCACAGAGATGGGAGATGGAATATCATGTTTGAAAAACTACAACTTCAGCAATACAGTCTATGTGGGGCGTGTGGAAGGCAATTTGGGTAGTGGCAGTCAGCCTTACGATCAGGGACAGTGACTAAAAATACTAAACAATCTGAGGGCCACATAGAAGAAAACAGGCTTCCTGGTCCACTAAACTTCTTATTATCTTGTTGACTAGATGAGTGACTCAGAAAATCAAACATTTCTTGAGTCTCAAGGCCATCCTAGTCCACTCTTTACATAATTGTCAGAATCTCAGGGCAGGTAATTTAGGGGGCAGCAGGAAAATCTGACACCAGGAGTTCCCTTTCCTCTTTGTCTAGCCTCTACCATCTGCCTTGTCACTGAATCCAAAGGTCCTCAAGGCCCTTCCATCTGTCCTGTCTCTTTGCCCTGCAGCTCCCAGCACCATCATCGAACCTACTTATATGACTCCTGGGCCTTGTTATCCAACCTGATACTGCATATTTAGGAATTTAGGGCCTTTACATTTGCCCTGAAGCTGATCATTTTTTTCAGGCATTATTTCCCCCAATTAGTGTAAGCTCCTTAAGAGCAGGGACTGTCTCAGATTTTCTGTTTACAGTCCCAACACTGAGCACAGTACTTAGCACATAGTAAGTGATTAATAAATACTTTTTCATTTATTCTTTCTTTGGTATATGCCAGGCTGACATGAATAATTCACCACACCTTATTTTTGTGATAGATTAAGCACCATCAGTGTATAGACACTTGGGTAAAGCATTGGACACAGTCTCTCAAGCTATCCTTTTCAAAAAGTTGACAAGATGTGAGCTAAACAATAGTGTGTGTTCGTCCGTTGCCAAAGAAGACCATGCCATTAGAGAAATGATGACATGACTTGCACTTGACTTTGTTTTGAGTGAGGGAGGGCTGCGAAGGTCACCAGCCTCACTTCTCCTCCAGAGTCATCTGAATCCAGTGACCAGACATTCATCAGGATGACTGGAGATGACCCAGGATAAGGCAATTTAGGTTAGTAACTTGCCCAAGGTCACACAGCTGGTGAGTGTCAAGTGTCTGAGGTGAGATTTGAACTCAGGTCCTCCTAACTCCTGCACTGGTGCTTTATCCACTGCCTCACCTAGCTGCCCTAGACAATAGTATAGTTGTATGGATTTAGAACCAGTTTAAAGAGTACAGCATTCACTGATGGTTGCATATCAGCATGGAAGGAGGTCTCTAGTAGAGTACCAAAGGGATCTAGGCTTTGCCCTGTACAGTTTAACATTTTTATCACAGACTTGCTTAAAGGCATTTACAACATACTCAAAAAAAGAGCCAGTAACACACATCTAGGAGGGATAGGCAACACTTTAGATGGTAGCCAAGATCCAAAAAGGTCTTAGTAAGCTAGTATATTAGGTCAAATGTCGCAATGTAAATTTTAATACAGATGGATGAATGATTTTAAAAAGCATTTATGAAGTCCTTACTAGGTGTCAAGCATTGTTCTTAAGGAGTTTACATCCAATCCAGTCAAATTAACCTCCTTCCTCTCTCATACCCATTGCCCGGTCTTCTGCTCTATGCCCTTGATTTGCAGCTGCTTTATTCCTAGAATGTAGTTTCTTCTCACTTCTACCTCTTAGAATTTCCACTTCTTATTTCCTTCAAAACTCAACCTAAGCACTATCTTTTCCATGAAGCTTTTCCTGATCTATCCCAGCTACTAGTTCATTCCCCCTAAAAAAAAAGAAAAGAAGAAGATGGCGGAGTAGAAAGACTCACCTATGCTAGGTCCGAACCCACAGCCCATAGATTTCCTGTAAAAAAAAAAAAAGAAAAGAAAATCTTGGATTTGTTTTGTACATACTTATATATGAATTTGTTTTGAATATATATATATATATATATATATATATATATATATATATATGCTCATTTATGAATATCTTGTGTCCCCTCCCCCGCATAAGATGGCAAGGACTTTTATTTTTGCCTTTCTCTCCCCAGCATCTCACATAATACCTGGCACTTAGTAAGTGTTTAATAAATAAATGTTTGTGCATCAACTGATGACAAGGAAAGAGAATGCACACAGGAAGAGGAATGGTGGCCAGGAAAGGGAGTTTCAGACTACAGAGTTACAGGGATTGAGTGGAGCCCTGGGGCATCCTTTCTAGAATCAGAGGTGGGAACTGATTTGACTATTGATCACAGAGAAAAGAATGGATGGGAGGATGGCAGGGGGTTAAGGGGGACACACAAGGACAGATGGTAAAATGCACTGGTAGGCTCTGCTTCCCTGTGGCTAAATGAAGCATGGTCTGGGGACAGCTAGAAATGGTGGGTTCAAGAAGTTCAGGCTCATTCACTCACCCAATAGAACAGCTCAGCCCCAGGGCACAGTTCCTTGGCAGAGTGAATTAACAACCAGAGGGAGGTAGGGCATTGTATCTAGAGGTCAAGTTAGGAGGATTACTATTCTGTATGGAATGAAAGGGGACAGTTACAGGGAAGATAGCAATATTCCTGGATAGGTACTAGTTTTCTGAGGCTAGCCTACATGTACAGCATGGTTGGGGACTATCTAGGTATAGTAGGGTAAACATAGGCAGATGATCATATATTTAGAGTAGGAAGGAAACTTTAAATGGTCATTTCATCCAAATCCCCTCATTTCAAAGGTGAGGAAATTGAATCCTTAAGAAGCTGAATGACTTTCTCAAGGTCACACAATTAACTGTCACAGAATCAGCATTATAAGTCAAATACTTTGTACTAAATCCAACATTTCCTATTATGCCACACTGCCTTCTTAAGTCGTAGCCTTAAAACAGGTTAAAATCAATTGTCAAAAGTACAAGATGGGGAAAATATGGTTAGAAAGTGATTCCTCGAAAAAGATTTAGGAGTTTTCCTATATTATGAGCCCAATATAAATCAAAAGTATTATATGTCAACCTGACAAGTTAATGTGATCCCAGGCTTCATTGAGAGGCAGTTTCAGGAATTAGAGTGGTGATGGTTCTGTTGTGCTCTGCTCCATTATGTTCAGACCAGTCTTCCCATTTTAGGAAGGATGCTGATAAGCTGTAGAAAGTTCGAAAAAGGGCTACCCAGATGGTCAAAGACCTTGACTTCAAACCAAATGAACTTAGAAACTTAGAGAAGAGTTCTGTTTGAAGAGCTGTCATGGGGAAAAACAATTCAAATTATTCTGCTTCATAGGGAAGTACTATAGGCAACGGATATAAGTTGCCAAGAAATGAATTTAGATTTGATGTCAAGAAAAGTTTCCTAACAATTTGTTGTTGTTGTTGGGTTTTTTTTTTATTTGATTGTGTCTGACTCTTCATGAACTCATTTGAGGTTTTTTTGGCAAAGATACTAGAGGGTTTGCCATTTCCTTGTCTGATTCACTTTACAGATGAGGAAACAAAGGCAAAAACGGTTAAGTGACTTGCCCATAGTTACACAGCTAGTAAGTGTCTGAGGATGGATTTGAACTCAGACAGATGAGTCTTCCTGATTCAGGGCCTGACATTCTATTCACTGGACCACCTACCTGCCCTCCCAACAATTAGCCCTCTTGAAAAGTGGAATGGGCTGCCTCAGGGCATCCTAAACTCTTCCCCCCCCCCCACCACACACACACACACACACACACACACACACTGGAGACCTTTAAGTGAAGCCTAGATGAACACTTATTAGGGTATGATATAGGGAAAATTCTTGACTAGACATCAACTAGATTAAGGTACCCATGAGGTTCCTTCTTCTCAGATCCCTCATACTATGAGGTTTTGGAATTCTAGGAAGTGTCTTCATACAGACCCTAAGACTTCAAAATTACTCTGATTCTTAGTGTTTCCATCCTCTAAGTCAAATTTATTCTGTGATCTAACTAAGAAGGAGATGCAGGAGGAAAATGTGCACCGGGGGCATATCTGTTTTCTCCCCTCTTCTGCCAGCACCCCCATGTTGTTCAAAAAAGAGGAAAAAAGAATGGGACCAGAGCCAAGCCATCCAATACCATCATACTGGAGATCAGTACCTTTACCACTCAAGCACAGAATTACTGCATTCTAGATGGAGGCAGATAGGGGAGTCAGTAGTTAAAGCCCTGGGCCTAGAGTCAGGAAGATCTAAATTCAAATCTAACCTCAGTCAATAGCTACATGACCCTGGGCAATTTACTCAACTTTTGTTTTCCTTAATCCATTGGAGAAAGAAATGGCAAAGCATTCCAGTATCTTTGCAAGAAAACCCCACAGTCTGTATAGTCATGCTATAGTCCATAGAGTCACAAAGAGTTGGACACAACTCAACAACAACAAAAGGTATATCAAGCGATTACCTATACCAAACTACATCTGTGTGAGGGACTCCTATTCAGGTCTGAGAGGACAGGATGAATGAAAGGTGGCATTTCTGACTAATGAGAGACAATTCAAATATAGAGTTCTGTAATTTGGACAAAATGCAATTCTCCTGCACTTTCCCTATGATTTATGAATTCAGTGATTGAGGAACATAGCTCAGCAACATTTCCATTTCCTCACTGGACTTTGATCAGCAAGGCACCTTGGTAATAATTTAGGACCAGAAATGTGATTTCATCAGCATGAGGAACTCCCATTATGGAAACTCATTCCATCTATGCACAATATAACTCATGAGTGATTTAAAGCCTCAGAGAGTTGTGGCTTGCCCAAGGTCAGACACAGACACAGACACAGACATAGACACACGTGTATATGTGTGTATATATATGCATATGTATGTACATATATACATCAGAAGCAGAATCTGAACCAGGTCTTCCTGATATAGGGCTAAGCCTCTATTCACTAGAATATACTTCATTTTTCTACTAATAATTATTATAATATTATATAATATAATTATATAATAATATATAATATAATTATATAATAACTGACATTTATATAGCATTTTAAGGTTTGCAAAGCACTTTACATATTGTGTCTTATTTGAGTCTCGCAACAATTCTGGGAGGTGAGTGCTACAGCTAATATTAGCTCTCTTTTGGAGAACAGAGAAATTAAGCAGCTTGTCTTTGGTCACATAGTTTGTGAGTGCCAGACACAGGATCCAAATGTCGGTCTTTTCTGACTGTAAGTATGGTGTTGTTTCACTACCTCAAACTCTTGGGGAAAAAGTAGCTAATTAATACTTTTCACAGGAGCAAAACACTGGGTTGGAAGGATAGGGGGAAGTATCAGATACCCATAAATTAGGGAATAGCGGAACAAACTGTAGTACATGAAGGTTATGGAATACTACTGTGCCACGTCACATGCTGAATATGAAGACTTCAGAGAAGCAGAGGAGGGGATGGCTGGAAAGTGGCATTTCTGACTGAAGGACAGTTCCTTATCAGTGTCCCCATCCCTCTATGAACACTTGAAAAGTAAGCAGAACCAGGAAAACAATGCACAACTACAATAATGTCAATGAAAAATTTTTAAATGACTAGTTTGGCTTTTTAAAAAGAGAAATGAGAACATACTTCCTTCCCTTATTTGCAAAGGTGAGGGACTTTGTGTGTGGAAAACTGCACATAGTGTTGGACTTGATCAACATGGTTTTTAGGTTTTATTTCCTCTCTTTTTTATTCTTTATTCTAACTATTTCCGAGTTGGGGAAGAGAAAGGGCTACATGGAAGCATAAAGATGATGTTAAAAGTAAAATACAGTAATAACAAGATTTAAAGCCCTCCAAAAAGTAATTTATTTTTAGAGAAAAATAGCTATTGAGAAAAGGGAAAATTTGAAGGGAAACCCCCTAATATCTAGAACATTATAATAATATCTAGATTTCAGAATACATGAACTTGAAAAGGTCAAGGTAACATCCCAATGGAGAGGACCTACAACAACCAGGGACCTACAGTTAATTGGGAGATTTGTTATTTATTCTATGTCTTTTCAGCCTGCCTAGGGCCCTTAAGAACTTGTTAAACTCCCAAAGGCCCTTCCTCCCTCCCTCTCTCCCTCCCTTTCCTCCTTCCCTCTCTCCCTCTCTTCTTTCCTTCCTCCTTCCCTCCCTACCTCCTTTCCTTCCTTCCTTCCTTCATTCTTCCCACCTTTCTTTCTTCCCTCCTTCCCTCCCTCCCTTCCTCCCTTTCTTCCTCCCTGGTGATCCCCTGCATTCCCTCTCACAAAAACTGTCCTTATGAGACTCAGGTATTTCATCACAGCTTCAGTACTAACACAACCAAAACTAAGGAAGTCATTATGGAGGAGACAAAAGCCTTCAATACAACAGAATGTGTAATCCTATACTATACCAGCACCTCCACCCATGTACTCAGGCTGTGTATAAATTTTTCACAGGCACTATCAGTCACAGAAAAGAAATATCTGAAAATGGAGACGGGGAGAGACCTGCTAGCAATTAAGTCAATGTTTGAGGCTTACAGTAAGTCAGCTAGGATTAATCTGGCAAAGCACTGTGCTAAGCCCCACAGATGAGAACCCTGGGACCCAGAAAGGCTAAATGATTTTCCCCAAGGTCATACACAGTTAATAAATTGCATAAGCAGGATTTAAATCCAGATGCTTTGTTTTTAAATTCCATCCTTTTCTTGTTATTCTTTACATCCCACCAAATTAAGCCAGCTGAGCTACATAAGAGGAAGGTACTTTTGAGGGGAGGAGTTTATTTGTTTCTTTCTTTCTTCATTTGAGCCTGTCTGGGTCTCCCTATTTCTTCCAGACTAGAATTTCATAGAACCACTCACAGGCCCATTCACAATATGGATCGGCATAGAAGTTTTGACCAGCTTCTCTGTTTTCTGATCAGGATTCACATTAACCTTTGTGATATAACCTATTCAGCCACACTCCATGGAAAGTCTGAAAGGAATAGATCAGTACCATACGTTCACACATTAATTCTAATTTTTTTTTTCAAAAAGATCTTCCATATGCATGCTCTAATTTGACCTTCAGAGTCCATTAACATGGAGTAGGTATTATCTCCATGTTACAGATGAGGAAACTGAGACCAGAGATGATAACTGTTAGATCTACCTAAAGTCACATGTCTAGAGAATAGAAAATCTGAGAATGAAATCTAGATTGCAAAATATCTGTTCCATATTATGACAAATTCATCTAGTTCCATGACAATAGAACCCTAAACTACAATCCTGATGCTTCCTGAGCTTTCACTGACCTTAATTTGGTACATACAGGTCCAAACTCCTTCAAATTTCCCCTCCTTCCTCTAGTAGTTAGTAACTCAGTCAATAAACATTTATTAAGTACTTATTAGGAGGGAATTCGGTGGCTCCAGCAGGCACTGGGCCTAGAGTCAGGAAGACCTGAGTTCAAATCCAGCCTCAAAAACTTACTAGTAGTGTGACTTTGAGCAAGTCACTTAACCCTCTTTGCCTCAGTTTCCTTTTCTATACAAATGAGCTGGAGAAGGAAATGACAAACCACTCCAGTATCTTTGCCAAGAAAACCCCACATGGGGTGATGAAGGATCAGACATGACTAAAACACCTGAACAGCAAGAACAAAAGTTCTTTAAAAGTACCAGGTACTGTGCTAAGTTCTGGTGATGCAAAGAAAGAAAATGGAATCCCTTCCCTAAAATAGCTCTCATTCTTAAGGGGAAAGTAATCCTAGAGGGAAAGCACTTGTTAGAGGAGGAAAGTTTGGGAATCCAGGAAAAGTCTTCCATAAAAGCCAAGGAATCTGGGAATTAGAGGTGAGAGGGCAGTGTCTCATCCATGGGAGACAACTGGAACAGATGTGCAATGTAGGGAGATGGCATAAGCTGCGTGAAGAAAAACAGGTATGAGTGTGTATCTAGATCACAGAATACTTGACAAGGAGACAAGTCTAAAACCTCTGGAATGGTTGGAAGGGATAAGTTTTAAAGGGATTTAAATACCAAACAAAAGATTTATAATTGATTTTAAGGAGCCACAGGAATTTATTGAATAGGAGGTGATGTGGTCAGACTTGTGCTTTAGGAAAACCACTTTGGCAACTGAGTGCAGGATGGATGGGCTTAGGGTGAGATGGGAGTTGAAGAGATGAATTGAGAGACTCTTGCAGTGATACAGGGGAGAGGTGATATGTACCTGAAGTCAAGTAGTCGCTGTGTGAATGGCTAGAAAGGGACCTATCAGAGAGATATGGTAAGGATGATTGGCAATGTCTGATGGTGGACTAGACTGTGGGGTGAGTTTGAGTAAAGAATAAAAGATGATAATGAGATTGTAAGCCTAGGTGACTAGAAGGACTTGTACCCAATTGTAACAGGAAATATAAGAAGAGGGGGAAAGATGAGTTCTATTTTGGACATTGAATTTAAGATCATCCAACTCAAGATATCCAAAAGCTGTTGTTGGTGATTTAGGATTGAAGCTCAAGAGAGATATTAGAACTGAATATAGAGATCAAGGAATCATCTATAGTAGCAAAGAGTTGGAAACCAAGGAAATGTCCATCAAATGAGGAACACTTCAACAAATTGTGGTATAAGGATGAAATGAAAGAACACAGCATGGTGGAGAGTGCTGGACTTGGAGTAAGTCCAGCCTCAAACATTTAAGGGATGAGTGACCAAGTCAATTAACCTCTCTCAGTCTCAGTTTCCTCATTTATAAGATAGGTCTAATAATAACACCCACTGGGGCAGCTAGGTGGTGCAGTGGATTTAGTATCAGTCTTGGAGTCCGAAGGACCTGAATTCAAACCAGAACTCCCATACTTACTAGCTGTATGACCCTGGGCAAGTCACTTTACCCCAATGACCAAACTAAAGAAAAATAGAACTTACCTCACAGGGTTGTTGTGAGGAACAACTGAGATAACACGTATACTGCAGCTCAAAAACATTAAAGAGGCACAAAATATTAGCTATTTTACTTTTGCCTAATTATTAGTATAATTTATGGTGAATATAAAAAACTTAGAGAAGCATGGGAAAACTTAAATGAACTGATACAAAATGAAGTAAGCAGAACCAGGAACACAGCAAACAGAATGACAACCACCAACTGAGCATTGTATCATTGAAATGACCAAGCTTCCTCCTGAAGAAAATATACCTCTCAACTTTCTTTGCAGATGTGGAGGACTTTATCTGAGGAACTCTGCCTAGGTGGCACAGTGGATAGAGTCCTGGACCTGTAGGAAGGAAGACCTGAGTTTAAATCTAGCCTCCGAGACTTACTGTGTGATCCTGGACAAATCACTTAACCTCTGTTAGCCTCAGTTTCCTCATTTGTCAATATGAGGATCTCAGGGTTATTGTGAAGATTGATGGAGGTAATATGTGTAAAGCGCTTAGCACAGTCCTTTAAAGTGTCTGGCACAGAGTATGAGTTATGGCATAACATTATGGCATAAATGCCAGTGATGGTGAGGATGAGGATGAGGATTTAAGGCTTTAACAATTCTCTCTTTAGTTTGGTTAAGTTGTTTTTTCTTCCCCTTCTTTCTTATTCTTTGTTATAGGAGATTACTTTCTGTGTAGGGGAAAGGGGGGAAAGAGAGAGAAATGAAGGTAAGGTAAAAACAAAAGATATTATAATAATTTTAAAGAAATCATTGGCCCCTTCTGTGAGAGTATTTTCAGTAGAGGGGTGGAGATGGAAACCAGATGGCAAGGGGTTAAAGGGTAAGCAAGCATGAGGAAGCAAAGGCAGCCAGTATAGACTAAGACTCCCCTGATCTAGAAGTATAGTGGTGAAAGGGAAGAGAGATGAATGGCAGTAAGTGAAGGCTTTTTGAGGATAAGGGAGAAGAGTATATTTGTAGGCATATAAGGAAATAAAAAGATAGGAAGAAATTAACACTGACAAAGATAGGAATGATTGACAGGCTGAATCCCCATAAGGTATAGAAGGTGAAGGGATCCAGGACATGAATAAAGGGGTTATCCTTGACAAATAAATGGGTTATCCTCATTCCCCAAGATTGGAGCAAAGGAGGACAGGTCAGGTAAAGTTTTTTTTAGAGGTTTTGAAGAGTAGAGAAGGAAAAATAAAGATGCTTCTATTGGATGACCTTAATGTAGTAATAGTGGAGAAAGATCATTTTTTATGAAAAACAATAATAACTCCAAGGTTTATTTCACCTCCAAAGTGATTTATTCCCCTGGGCTGTAGCCTTGTGGCCTTTTATTCATTGGGTACCAACCCTACAACCCCACCTTATAAAAACTTGTCTTTAAAGGTAGCTGGTATACATACATATATATATATATATATATATATATATATATATATATATATATAGATATATATATAGATATATAGATATATATAGATATATGTATGTGTATATGTATATGTACATATACATATACACATACATATATGCGTGTGTTCATATATGTATATATGTGCATGTGTGTATCATATAGACGCATAATACATATATATACATGCATGCAACAGACAAAATACACCAACACCCATGACCATCTTCCTGTTTAAGGTTCTTTGAGTTTGTGTGCCTAAACAACTGATGTAAGTACACAAGGAGGAGCCCTAGACGGCATTTGGCCCCACTGCATATCACCAAATAGTGTTCACTCATCAATAGCCCTTTTTGCTTGTACTTCCATTCAATACTCCCATGGTGCCATCTCTGAGGTATCCTGTTTTTAAATTACTCTACCTCAGCAATGGTCATAAAGGATTATCTCTGCACTTTATGTCCACTGTAAGCTGAAGACTTGCTTCTAGACTCAGAGTCCTGGCAGGCTGCCCAAGTATGACTCCTTCCCCCACCTTCATGCCTTCTTTGAAAAAAAAAAAAAACTCCACATTGATTGTGAAGATGCACTTTCTGGGATAATTAAATCTGCACAATGATTCTTTCTTCAGTGTGGGCTCAACAGAAATCCTCAGCATCTGTGCCAAAGTGCATTCAGTGACTTTTAAAAGGTTCACTGCCATTTCAAATGTTCCATCTGTCTTGCACCAGACTATCAATGAATGTAGATTAGGGCCATTATAAGAAGAAGGAAGATGGCGATTAGTGTTCCTTTCCTCCAGTCTTGGAATATTTTAGAATTTATAATTAACATAAGATAGCTCCAGTGCTGTGATAACCAATGAAAATGACTGTAGGGTTTGAAGTGGGTCTTTTTAATATGGACCTCCAAGTAATGAATTCAAGCCGATGATTCTGAGTGTCCAAACCGAAAAATTTGCCAGGAGTCATGTCCACGTTGTTGATTGAGTGGAAGTATATTATTTCTTTATCCTCCTTAACAGAGAGTCCCTAGAGACTCTTCTAGCAGAGCTCATCTACCTTGAATAATGTCTCTATCCACTTCAAAGCAGATCATTGGACTAAACCATTATGAAAAGGTAGGAGTTGCCAGTTGGTTTTGCACAGGATTCAGTCTGTAGCTAATCTGGTTTTCTTTGTTTCTCCTCTCCCAGCTCTATGTGTTTTTCTTTCATGTGCCAAAGACCCACTTACCAGAAGATGCTCTGATGAGTAAAATGGTTTTATATTGACCATCCTACAAACTGGTGATGTTAAATCTTTCCAATGTGAAGGTAACAGGATAGACCTACCAGAAGCAGAGCTAGATGCTTTGCATTGTTCTTTGATTCATGGTGAGGGATCTGCATTGATCTATCCCCATTCTCTCACATTGCCTGGTGACTCATTCCTCAATAGATAAGCACTTATAAAGTATCTACCTTGTGCCAGGTAATAGTTCGTGTTTACATAGTACTTTACACAAGTCACCTCATTTTATTCTCACAAAAATAGCACACAGGGAATGGGATATTATGGTGTACAATTGAGGAAACTGAGGTTTAAGTGACTGATACAAGGTCACACTAGTGTATGTGAGGAAGGATTTACATCTAAGTCTTCCTGACTCCAAATCCAGTGCTCTATTCACTACATTATGTAGTCTCTCTAGGACCAACAAATTTTCAAGAGACAATTGTACAGGGGCTAGGAGTACAATTTATAACCATGAAACACAGCAAAGTTAAGTGGTACTTAATGGGGATTGAAATCCTAACTTTGACCTCATGAGTACTTGGGTATAAACAAGGGAGCTAAACCAGTCATGATGCTCTGTGACAATGTTTTCATCATTTATTTTTTTACAATTACTTGTAAAATAATTAACATTCCTTTTTTAAATTTTGAGTTCCAAATTCTCTCCCTCCCTCCTGGTCCCCATTGAGAAGGCAAGCAATTTGATATAGGCTATACATGTAAAGCCATGCAAAACATATTTCCATGTTTGTTATATTATGAAAGAAAACATAGACCAAAAAATAAAAAAAAAACATGAGAAATATGGAGTAAAAATGTTTCAATCCATACTCAGTCTCAATCACTTCTTTCTCTGGAGATGGAGACCATTTTTCATATGTCCTTTGAAATTATCTTGGACCATTATATTGCCAAGAACAGCTAAGTCCCTCACACTTGATCACTGTACGATGTTACTGTGTATAATGTTCTCCTGATTGTGTTCATTTCACTTTGCATCCGTTCATGTAAGCTTTTCCAGGTTTTTCTGATGGCATCTTGATCATCATTTCTTATAGCACAATAGTATTTCAACACAATCATATACTACAACTTGTTCAGCCTTTCCCCAGTTGGTGGGCAATCTCCCTCAATATCTAATTCTTTGACACCAAAAAAAAGAACTGTTATAAATATATATATTTATACATGTATATCCTTTTCCCTTTTTTATCTGATGCACTGTCTTTAAGAGCATATTAAAGAATGAGTATAATGTCAAGGGCTGATGTGTGGGTTTCAAAGAAGGATCCAAGGGATCATTTTCTGGATCACTCATTTCACAGCCTAAAAGAGTAGAACCACAAGTTCAAACTGATTTTTAAGGATGGATCTTCTCCCCCAAAGAATTCAATTCCATCAGCAAACATTTATTAAGGACTTACTGTGTACAAGGTAGGTAGCCTAGCATAGCAGATAGACAGTTGGCCTCAAAGTCAAGATGACTTAGGTTCTAGTCCCACCTCTACAAGTCATTTTACCACTTGGTAGTGTAGGCAACTCTCCACGACACTAACTTGCAGAGAAGACATTGACCTATATTGGTAAAGTGAGTCTCCTCTCCAAGATGTTGTGTCTATCATAGCAGGGCCAATGCCTATACTTATTCCTATGTACAAGGCACACAACTAGCTATCAGAAATACAAGATATAGAAAAAGCCTTAATCTTGGAAATCCTGCAAACTAATGCAGGAAGAACAAATAAACAATAATAATTCTATGACAGAAAGGAAGAAAGTAAAGATTCCCAGCTAAGTATTCTAGGAGATATCAGGGAGACATCATCTCTTGGGCCTCACAGTGGTGAGGATACATTTATCTGTCCTCAGTCTCTCACCACATTTCACTCATGACCAGATTCCTGTGGGGATAGACAGAAAAAACCTCATCAAGGACACAGAAGCTAAAGTGAGCACTGAAGAAGGGGAGGAATTTAAACAATCTGAGATGAGGAAAAGTCTGTTCCACCACAATGATATGAGCAAAAGCACAGTACTGGGAAAGGACAGAACAAGAATGGGGGTAGGGGTGGGGCAACAGAATAGTTGAGTTTGGCTGAAATTCAAAGTACACATTGGGAAGTAGTAAGAACCCAAGCCAAATAGAGAAGTTGGAGCCAGATTGTGGAGTATCTTTAATGCCAGAGGCAGGAGCTTGTACATAATTTAGCCACCAAGGTCCTTGACCCTTTCAAATGGTTCAACATCAGAAACTGATAAGATTGTGTCAGTGGAAATGACATTAAAAAAGAGGTATTAACATCTGCTTTACCAAGGCAGCCCAAGCACCATATAACTAAAAACTGAGATCTTCCATATGTGGGATGGTAGAGGAGAGAATAAATATTTACATGGTACCTACTATGTGCCAGATACTTTGCTAAGTGCTTTTTACAAAAATTATCTCGTTTGATCAGTTGAGGAAATTGAGGCAGAGAGGGATTAAATGACTAACCCAGGGTCACACAGAAGTCAAATTTGAACTCAGATCTGCCTGACTCAAGGTCCAAGCCTCTATCCACTACTCAACCAGCTGTCCCATACTGTGTGTTGTATCCCCTGTTGAAATGTGATCTTATTAAGAGCAAGAATTGTTTTGCTTTTCTATCTGGTTAGTGCTTTAATAATAGTGCTTTATTCATTCATTCACTCAGTAAGCAATGAGGAGTCAAGAACCCCTAGAGAATTCACATGCCAGACAGGGCTTCATCATTTTAAAGGCTAGTAGTAATGGCTAAAGGAGGACATGCTAGCACAGTAACCAATCAAACAGAAATCCAGTTAGACTATATTGCACCCCCAGATTTCGGCATTGTTCAATAAGTGTTGTTTTCTTTTTTTTTTCTTCTGGAAACCCTACTTTTCATCTTAAATGCCTACATCTCAAAAATCAAAAATCTCTCTTTTTATCCCTGTTGCTTTCCAGGACAGGGAAAGGGGAACGTAGTTAAGTTGAACATAGTTAGGATGCAGAGATATTAATGATGGAAAGGAAGGAAGGAAGGAAGGAAGGAAGGAAGGAAGGAAGGAAGGAAGGAAGAAAAAAGATAAAAAAGAAAGAAAGAAAGAAAGAGCACACGTACCCCTATCTGAGCTTCCAAAGCATTTGTGTCTCTGATGTAATTTCTCCGAGTCTTTGTGTGCCTTTCAGATGGTGTATTTAAACCCATAGCTTTAGAGGCAAGTGAATGCGGCAATTCCAGAGCAGCGGGACAAGTTCATTACGGTCCTGCACCTGTTTTTATTATTACTGTGCCCTCTCTGCTGAGACGAAAAGAGATAGCAAGTTCCTAATAGATATGCTGATTTCTTAGCATGAATTTTAACACAGCTTCAGATCATGCAAAGATTATTGTTGATTTCCATCCAAAGCCAATGAGAAACTTCCCCCATCTGTCTGTGGAGGAGCCTTGTGATACCTCTCATCAATGGCAACAAGCTGACTGATTCCCAAAGAACTGACCTCCCTTTCTTCTCCAGCCCCAGGGGACTGACATTACATGCATCATCTTTAAAAAGTGCTAGTTAAGCTTTTGGATTGAAGCAATGGAATTGTTTCATCTGCCATGGTTCCTGCCTCTCTTTGCCTAAGGCTTTATGACAGTGGGGGTTGTAGATGTCCTTATGGAAGGCCCTTTCAGCCTACAAACCCAGACGGAAGCACTGGCTGATAAGCTGAAGATGCTGAAAGAAAATGACACTTCCATTGAGAACTGAGCAAAGATCCCTCGCAAACCTCCCAGAGGCATAAGAAAAAAGTTCATAAATATAGTAAGGTAAAATGAAAAGTATTTTTTAAAATATTATGATCCACTAATATTTCACCTAAAAGGTACTGCATTTAGATTCAAGTTGCAACTCAATCATTTTCTATGTGACCTGAAGCAACATCTTTATCTTCTCTAAGCCTCAGTTTCCCTATCTATAAAATATAGGTAAATATTGATACTAACTACTTTACAGAAGGGAGGGAATTACTTGGGTTGCTGCTGCTGCTGCTGTTCTATCATTTCAGTTATGACTGACTCTTTGTGATCCCATTTGGGGTTTGGCAAAGTTGCTGTAGTAGTGGTTTGCCATTTCCTTCTCAAGCTCATTTTACAGATGAGGAACTGAGGCAAAGAGAGTTAAGTGACCTGCCCAGGGTCACAAAGCTAATAAGTGTCTGAGGCTTCTGAACTCCCAGAAGATGAGATACCGCCCTATAGATGGCTACTGTCTGTCTCTAGACCACTCAGTAGGAACTATACTATGAGCTGCTCCATAGACAAGGTAAAGGGAATGTAACATTGAGCTGTCCAGCAACTCAGGAATCCTAAGGACCCAAAATAAGAAATTGTTGCTGGGAATTTCAGAGTCAGTGTCCATAGGAGTCATTTACAGGTGCCATTACTTGTTGAAGCAGCTGCTAAGACCACTTCTAAGAGCTTTTACAAATGTAATTAAGGATGAGGAGTATCTCTCAAGGGAGCCACCACAGAGCAGAGCAGAGCAGGCATTTGGAAAAGGTGCCATAAGGGCAACTGCAGAAAAACACTAGGTAGACAGAAATAGGGCAGCACATTTATCAAAATGCTAATTGTTCCAGACCCTGTGCAAAGTGCAAACAAATACTACCTCTCCATGCCAAGAACTGAGAGAGTTAACCCTAAAAAATACACAGATCCTTATGGCACCCTGAAGAAACAGGAAGAGAAAGGTGAAGGTGCTAAAATCCTATCACATCTCCAGAAGTGATCTCCAGGGCAGTGTGATCCAGTGAAAAGAGAACTGTTCTAGGAGTCAGAAGGGTGGATTTCTTCTGTTAATATTTTAGGAACTTACCAGTTTGGTCATGATATCATGGGTTGCTATGACAAAGGAACTGGAGGGAGATTTAAAGTAACCTGAATTTACTACATGTCAGTCAGGAAAATGTCTTAGCAAGTAGTGGTCCCCAATAGATCCCAGTTTAAGGACAGGTAGGATTTCTCTTTATATGGATTTCCTGACATGCAGTGATCAAATAATAAATAAATATTTATTAATTCAAAAGATGACTTTGATCTGAACTAAACAAGAATAACACATACACACATATATACATACATGCATACATATATGAATGTGTGTGTGTATATATATATATATATAATATTTTAAAGTTTGCAAAAGATCTTTGTTCCAAGTACCAGATAAGGAAAATGTGTCTCAGAGAGGTAAAGTGACTTAATCTGTGATCACACAGCAATTTTGGAGACAAGATTATAACCCCAATCTTTCTGTCTTCAAGTGAAAATAAACTACTCTTCTTCCCCACCTACCTCCTCCAGGTAAGAGCTGAAGACCAGTCTTAGATTCTAGCAAGAAGAAACATGAACTACAACCATGTGATCCGAGTTGACCAGCAGATTTAAGACCTTATTCCAGGTCTTGACCTTGTTCTCTTTCTTCTTAATGGAGCAGAGCATCAGAGCTTTGTCTTTCCCTGTCCTGGCTCTCTCACTGCTGAGTAAACTGAGTCCTCTACTTCTCTATGGAGAGAAGACAGAAAACTCCCGTCTGGCAGATACAGAAGCAGTAATCTCTTTTTATTTTTCCTGCTAGGAATCCACATGGTCTCATGTCAAGATAAGAGTGACTGGGCTCATTTGAAAGTACTCCATTGCGGTCCTCTTTCCAAGACAAGTTGTATGTCCTATTTTTAAAATTACTGTTAGAGAATCTATTTTCATCACATAGAAGTCCTTTTTTTTAATAGATCTGTATATTAGTACTGGGCTAGAGATTTCCTTTGATGTTCAATTTACTTGATACATCTCAGAGGAATCAAAGTCTGTCTTGGAGAAGAGTGGAGAGAAAAGAAGCTAAAGATGTCTATTCTGCCTCCTCTCGAGTCACACAATGAGACTCCCATGCCATATGTGGGGGACAGCCCTTCAAAACATGAGGATAAGTGGAGGAACCTGGGGATTTTTTACCCAAAGAAGAGAAGACTTTGGGGAGAGGGGGAAGTTTGCTTATGCATAGTTATCTTCAAGTATTTGGGTATCTGTAGAACATTCAATTAACAAGCATTTATTAAGTACCTCCTATGTAACAGGAGCTGTGCTAAGGTTTGTTCTTCTTAGCTCCAGAGGCAGAACTAGAAATAATGACCAGAAGTTCCAAAGAGGAACATTTTAGCTTGTTTTAAAGAAACCCTGTCTAATGATTAGAACCACGCAAAAGTGGGACAGGCTATTGGGGAAGGGGGGTTCCCTTCACTGATAATATTAAAGCTATTGTTTAATGACTAATTGTTGGTGATCATGTGGAACAGGTGGCACCAGCTAACTCCCTTGAAACTCTGAGATTTTATGTTTGGTGAATAACAAACGGTTCTAGTTTGTTTCTAATAATAGTTCCAGTTTCTAATAACAACCTGTCAATCATCACTAATGGGCTACAAGTGGATCTCCTCCTGTATCACTGCCTTGGTCTGACAGAGGGACTTTCCAAACTCCATGAAACTATGAGCTATGCCATTACCCAAGACAGAGAGGTCATAGTGGAGAGTTCTGACACAAAGTGATCCACTAGAGAAGGAAATGGCAGATTGCTCCAATATCTTTGCCAAGAAAATCCCATGGACCTAAAAGATATGACATCAGAAGGGGAGCCCCTCAGCTTGAAAAGTGTCCAGCATTCTCCGGGTAAGAGCAGAGGACAACTTCAGGTAGCTCCAGAAACAGCGAAGCAGCTGATCCAAAACCAAAAGGAAGCTCAGCTGTGGGTGTGTCTGGTGATAACAGGAAAATCTAATGCTATAAAGATCAATGAGAGCCTGAGGTGCTATGGTCCACAGGATCCCGAAAGTTGGACGTGACTAAACAAGAAGGGGATCCTACCCTGACCCTGTGGTAGGAGCGAGGGCATTTGATCTCTAAGCCCTAAAAGTGTGATTTTCCCTTTCCTCTTACCAGCCTCTGACTTAATAGAGGTTTCTGCTTATAATATGATGAAAAATAGGAAGCTCTCTCTGCTAGAGATGGTAAAGCAAACAGGGTGTTTTGTATCATTTTGCCACTTGGGTCTCCACAACTCAACATCTGACCTTTTTGTTTCATTATAAATGACATGCCATTTCAGGTAAGGAGAAATCACTTTGAGATTACTGGATGAGAGAGGAAGTACAAAGCATGATTATAATGTTACCATCATTCCTATTATCACCAATTATCAAATCATTCAAAGTGACAGCTAAGAGCTCTGCTTTTGAAAGTCATAATCTCTAGTGCAGACATAGTTAACACCCTAGGCTTCCCCAGGGATCACCAAGTACGATAGGGCAGCATTCAACTCCCACAGTGCCCTGAGGATACTGGAGTCAGAAACCACCATACTGACTTTGCAGAAGAGAGGGGATAACGTGGAGGAGGAGAGGACACTGAAAGAACTGAATATTGTCGATTCAGTTTAGTTTTTTAATTAATCAATCCAGTGGAATAAATCCATTTATTCAGCTTTTCTGATGTCATCAAGCAGGGCAGCTGGGGCCAAAGAAAGGAAATGGATAAAGAGAGTATCATTCATAGTCTATTAAGCCATCTTTTCATCTAGAAATTTCTATGATTTGCAAGGTCTTCCTTGTCTCTGTCTTCAGAACATGGGGGAAATAATGCTGAACCGATAGCCAGAAAATCTAAGTTTTAGTCTTGGTTCGGCAAAAAGGTGAGCTGTGCAATCTGAGGGTAATCACTTCACATCTCTAGGATGCAGGCTATATATACACACACATGCATCCATATAAATGCCCACATACATGTGTATGTATAGATGTATACATATGCATACACACGTATATGTATATAGATGGTTCCAAACTAAGCTTCAAGTTCCTTTACCTCGGGTACTTTGCTATGTGCCCTTCTGCCCCATCCCCATATCTGCCATCTCTTAGTATAGTACTATTTTCTTAGGTCAGCAATCAGACTTCGCGGCATGAATGATTTAACATCCTGGGAATCAGCTTTGGGACTGACCTTGACTGGTGAGTAAATGCAAACATCTTCTTAAGTATATGTAGCTGGTCCCTAATTATGTTCTAGAGCCAATCACTCCAGATATTTTAGGACATCTTGCAATCTATCCTACTCTCTAGAGTAACCAAGTCCATGTTACCATGTGACAATTGAGTATTTTGTGCTCATAAGACTGCATGTCTCATGCTCTCCATTCCTGCAATTACCTGTAGAAAAGCTCTCTTCCTTGGCCACCATTTTCTAGATGTATTGCCCCCACTTATGAGAATGTAAGGTCTTTGAAGGAAGGGATTATATCATTTTTTTAGATTTGCATTATCTATTGCCTAGTATATAACAGGTATCAAATGTTTCTTCATTCATTCATTCTTGGGCCTCAGTTTCATCATCTGTAAAAGGAAGGGATGAGAAGAGAAGTTCTAAGGTCTCTCTCAGCACTAAAGTTCTAAGGTCTCTCTCAGCACTAAAGATCTATGGTTCTTTGATGTGGTATTTGCAGTTTGCTACTCTCACTAGAATAGCTTCTGGAATAAGAGCCTGGGGGCCATATCTCTCTGGGGCTATATCTCACTCTAACATGTACACTGGAAATGGAAATATTAGTGATCTCTTAATTTCAAAATCTAATCATTTCTTCTCAAGCCTCAACCTTCTTGAACTCTTAACGCTGTTGACCAGGTTTTTCTTCTGATTGTTCTCTCCTCTGTTTTCATAACTACTCTCTATTTTCCTCCTACCCATTGCCCATTTCATTTCAGTTTCATGCTAGATTTTCCTTCTATCATAGACTATTTATAGATGTCCCCCAGGTTCTGCCCTAGTGGCTCTTCTCTTTTCTCTCTTTATTCTTTCACTTGCTCATCTTATCATTTCCCATGGATTCAATTATCATTTGAATTTTGATGATTTCCATATATAAAATCTAGCATTACTAGCTGTCTCCTGAGCTCCATCAACTGCCTTTTAGATACCTCAAGTTGGATGTCCTATAGGCATTTTAAACAAAATGTGTCCAAAACAGATTCTTTGTCTTTCCCCCAAAAGTCCTTCCTCTTCCCAGCTCAAGGACGCTACCATCTTTCCAGTCACCCAGGTTCATAAACTTGGTGTCAGCCTCATCTCCTCTCTTTTGCTCTCCTCACATATCCAATCAATTGCCAAATCTTGTAATAACTTTTTTCTACAACATCTCTCACATTGGTCCATTGGTCCTTTTTCTCTCTACTACCATAGCCGTAACCTTAGCTCAGGCCCTCATCACCTCTTACCTGAACTATTATAATAGCTTTTAAATGAATCTCCCTGCCTCATTCCTCCCTATTCCAATCCATTCTCCACTCAGCTGCCAAAGGGATTTTCTCCTAGAACACAGATCTGACAATGTCACTCTCTACTCAATAAACTCTAGTTGTTCCCTATTACCTCCAGGATGAAGTTTTAAATTTTGTTAGGCAGCTAGAGCTCTTTACAACCTGGCCCCTTCCTACCTTTCCAGTCTACTTATATTCTATTCCTCTCTCCATAGTCTATGAACCAGCCATAGCAGACTGTTTGTTGTTTCCCATACAGGACACTTATCTCCTATCTTCATACCTTTGTATCGACTATTTCCCTGCTAGAAGCTCTGACTCTTTTAATCCACAGCTCCCTAATTGACTCAGCTCAAAATTCACTACCTCCAAAGATCTTTCCCACTCCTTCCCCTATCCCACACCCCAGTTCGCCAGTTATGCATTCCATCCCCTTTAAAGTTACCTTCCGTATAGTCTATATTTACTTTGCATATTCTAATATGTATACATACATATATGTATATACATATATGTGTGTGTATGTGTATATATATATATATATATATATGTATATAGGGGAGTAGGTGGGTGTATATATGTATGTGTATGTGTGTCTGTGTGTGTTTATTGTCCCTGACTAGAATTCAAAATAGAAATTGTTTTTGCTTTTTCTTTATATCCCCTTAGCACAGTGCACATAGTAAGTGCTTCATAAATGCTCATTGATTGATGCTCATATGCATTGTAGAACTCATTAGAAAATCCCTTAAAAAAATGAAACCACAGTTTAAAAGACTCTAATATTATTGAGACTCCTTGGCTCAGAAACCATAATAGTCTGAGAAAAGTTAGTATTTAAGGTGCTTTGACCAGTCAGGCACATGCCATATCTGTCCCTGAGGGTGCTCTCTGAATCTAAACAACAATTTTCTCTAATGGTAGAAAAAATATCTACAGAATAAACAGAGTCAAATCCTCTAGAAACAAAACTGCATCAGATGCCTGTGAGATACTGTCCAGTATTTTATATAACTTTCCTTCCATCTAGACTTAGTTAATTTTAAAAACTCACTATAATATGTGTATATATACATATATGTACATACACATTTATAGTGTGTGTGCATTTCTACATATGTGTATACATACACATAGTGTGTATACATGTATATATGTGTGTATACATATATATACTTATACATACATGTATGTATATGTATGTATTTTCTCCTAGTGCCCACCTAAAATAAAGCTGAGATCCTGGGACAATATATCTTACATTTATTTGTATAGCACCCTGTAGTTTTAAAAAGTATCCTTTAATCTTCACAACAATTCTATGAGATAAACACAGGAGACATTACTATCCTCATTTTAGAGAAACAGACTCAGTGAGTTTAAATAACTTGGCTAAGGTCACTGCACTACTACTACCATACTACTAAGTGGTATAGCCAGGAACGAATCCAATTGCCCTATAGTTTAAGCCCAGCTTTTCACTAGAAATTAAATAATAGAAATCCTCATTAGTTAAAACATCTAATTGGGGAGAAAAAAAAATTAGGAGGCTCTGATTCCCAAAAGAATTTTGCTGCAATAAAACTTGATTAATGGTCTCTGAGCTCTTTTTGAATAAAGAGTGGTAAATATATTCAGCGGTGTTAAGTATTGAGCACAGTCAGGTAATAGAAGATCATCAACAAAGCTGGCTGGTCACATGAGTAGGCAGTCTGCCTACTGATTTGGTTTCTAGAAATTGAGTAGGAAACCCTACCTCACACCCAAACTCTGTCTCAACCATTTTCCTCCTGCCTAGAACTTCATAATTACAGATAATAATGGCCAATAAGATTTATCTGCTTTAGTGTTTGTATGTAGAACAGTTATCATCATTCTCTTTGAATAGATAAGGAAACAGAAGAGATGGGAGTTTTATTTATAAATCTAGGGTTGTATACACAGAGATGATACTTAAACCCATAGATGCTACTGATGGACCCAGCTGGCACAGGCTGGGGCACTCAGCAAACCAAGAATAGACCTCAGGGCACTGAATCACTGGCACTTGTGGTATTTCCAGACTTCACAAGCCACAAATGCCAAAGATAAACTTAAAAGGTCAGTAGGAAAGGTCTGACAGACCTAGATGGGAGAGGCCCACAGTCTGGCCTCTGCCCCAGGAGATGGTGCAGTGGTGGCAGCTGCAGTGGCTTTTTCCAGAGCTCTCAGCCCACAGACTTGGGGGGATCAAGGGGTTAATCAGAGGGGGATTGCAGGGATCACTTTACTGGCTGTGAGGCAGGATTCTCTTGCTTTGCCTGTGCTTTGATCTAGTTCTTAGTCCTGGATGGTGGTCCTGGGGCAAGGTGGAACCCTGGCAAGTAGAGCTTGTGGCAAGAGTGGAGGGAGAATCGTCCTAGCAATTCCAAGGCAGAAAGGAGTGCTTGAGGTCACTCACAGACAAGATAACAAACCAGGAGGGGAGTAAACACCTTTCTTTTGATCATTCAATCTTGGAAGAACTAAAAATTTCAGGCTGCTAGAAATATCTGAAAACAGCTGCACAAAAGCACTGAAGCTTGTACATACTCCAAATTGGAAGCAGAGTCCTACCTTAACAAAGAGCTAAAAAGTCAAATAATTGACTGAGAAAATGAGCAAACAGTGGGGGGAAAAATCAGACTGTAGAATCTTACTCTGGTGAAAAGAAAGATCAAAATATACAACTAGAAGACAACAAAGTCAAAGCTCCTACTTTCAAATCTCCAAGAAAAATATGAATTGGCCTCAGGTCATGGAAGAGCTCAAAAAGGATTTTGAAAATTAAATAAGTAGAGGAACAATTGGGAAGAGAAATGAGAGTGATGCAAGAAAATCATGAAAAATGAGTCAATAGCTTGCTAAAGGAGACCCAAAAAAATATTAAAGAAAATAACACCTATAAAAATAGACTAACCCAAATGACAAAAGAAGTCCAACAAGCCAATGAGGAGAAGAATGCCTTAAAAAGCAGAATTGGCCAAATGGAAAAGGAGATTCCCAAAGCTCACTGAAGAAAATAATTCCTTAAAAATTAGAATGAAGCAAATGGAAGTAAAAGCAACTAATTGACAAGGAAGATGACTGAGAAAAAAAGGTCAATTAAGAGATCATTGGGCTTTTCCCCCTTGCTCCCCCTTGCCCCCCCCAAAGTGCTGCTCCAGCTGCATTGAGCTCACACCAAGCTCCAGCCCCTGCAGTGCTAGCACCACCACCACCGCCTCCCTCCTGCCACCACCATGTTCATTTACCGGGACCTCATCAGCCATGATGAGATGTTCTCCAACATTTACAAGATCCAGGAGATCGTGAATGGGCAGTGCTTGGAGGTAGAGGGGAAGATGGTCAGTAGGACAGAGGGTACCAGTGATGATTCACTTATTGGTGGAAATGCCTCTGCTGAAGATCCTGAGGGTGAAGGAACAGATTCCACTGTAATCACTAGAGTTGAAATAGTAATAAACCATCATCTGCAAGAAACTAGTTTCACAAAAGAATCCTACAAAAAGTACATCAAAGACTACATGAAATCAATTAAGGGCAGTCTTGAAGAACACTAGCCAGATAAAGTACAACCTTTTATGATGGGATCTGTAGAACAGATCAAACATATCCTTGTTAATTTTAAAAATGACCACTTCTTCATAGGCGAAAACATGAATCCAGATGGCATGCTGGCTTTCTTGGACTTCTGTGAGGATAATGTGACTCCATGTATGATCTTCTTTAAGGATGGTTTAGAAATGGAGAAATGTTAATAAATTCAGCTGATTACTTTGAATCACCTGTCATCATAACTGGCTGCTGCTTTTTGTCATCCACACAATACCAGGACTTGGACAAACTTGGACTGATGTCATCTTGAGCTTTATTCATTTATTGTTGACCTTGATTTATTTGGAGTTGGAGGCATTGTTTTTAAAAACATGTCATGTAGGTTGTCTAAAATAAAAAGCATTTAAACCCCAACCCCCCAAACAAAAGAGAAATCATTGGAGGAAGCAAGTTCAGTTGGGCCATAAGGTCAGAAGCCAGACTGAAACAAAAAACAGGACTGAATGAAAGGAAATGAGGTAAATGTAGTAAGTAGAGATAGTTGTTTCTAGATGTTTGACTGGAAACAGGGAAGAATGATCTAGGATGATGAATTGAGGGGATGGTTGGATTTAATGAAGGTTTTTTTAATGATAAAGGAGAAACTGTGCAAATCTGAAGGAAGTAGGGAAGGAACAAGTAGATAGGGAGAAGACAAAGATTTTGGGGAAGGAAGTGGTTGGCATTATTCTGGAAATAATGTATGAGGATGAGTTAAAGCACACACATAAAGGGATTAGCCTTGACAAGGAAAAAGTCAATCCCATTGTCAGAGACTAGGGAAAAGGAGGCAAGAGTGGAGGATGCTGTCAAGGAGTTTTGAGATGAAGAGAAAAGGAAAAGGAATTTGTTATTGAATGATTTCAATTTTCTCAGTAACATAAAAGGCAAGGTGAGCTGAAAGAGTGGGAAGGAAGTATGGAGTGCTTGAAAAGGGAGGAAGCTTGGAATAGCTTTTTGGGGGGAATGAGATAGACAATCAATTAGGAAAGAATAAAAAAGCTGCCTTCCTTCAGTTATGGTTCTGTTGAAGTTGGACAATATTAATTTGAAGTTTATAAAAATCAGCATGGTTGGGTGTCTATTCCGCAGCTTTAAATATGAAGAAGTATGTGGTAAACAAAATACAAAGCTGAAGTCTGTCAAGAGATGAGTGGCAAATAGGACAAGGAGGCAGAGAAGTTGAGAGTAGAAGACAATGTAAAGTTAGAATGGCTAACTGTAGAGTCAAGATTACAAAGAAAAAATGAAGTCAGAGCATGGTGAGTGGCTTGAGAAAGTATTGAGGATAAAAAGAACTAGAGATCTAGATGAGAGAGTAGGATAGTTTTAGGAGGGATGAGGCATAGAAAGAAATGGAATGATTGAGCTATCTTGGTCAAACACAGCAGTGCCAGCATTTCTAATTAAGAACATGAAACACTTGTGGTTTGTAGTGAGATCCAAGTTCTTACCATCCCTATAGGTGACTGAGATGTACTGAAAGCCATGAGATATTTTGGGGTTAGGAAGAAGCATCACTGTGAATGCTAAAGTTCCTTAGTAGATGGGGTAAAGTTGAGAATAAAAAGAAACTGGGGAGTAAGTTTCTGAACTCTCTAATAAGAAAGAAAGAATGACTTGGGGGCCAATAACCACCATGATGTTGATTGTGTAGAATATGTTGATTGAGTAGACTTCAAAAAGTGCTGCAAAGTAAAACGAGCAGAACCAGAAGAATGTTGTATACAGTTATAGCAATATTGTATAATTAAGAACTATGAAACTTAGCTATTCTCAACAATATAAAGATCTAAGATAATTCCAAAGAACTCATGATGAAGCACGCTATCTGCCTCCAGAGAAAGAATTGATATTGATTGTCTTGATACAAACTGAAGCTATCTTTTTTCACTTTGTTTCATTAATTTTTTTTGTTCTCTGAGTCTAATGCTTAATATGGAAATGTTTTATATAATCACATAAGTATAACCCATATCAGACTGCTTATCATCTCAGGAAGGGGGAGGGAAGAGAGGAGTAGGGATAGAATTTGGAACACAAAACTTTTAAAATATATATATTTTAAAGTTATTTTTATATGTAATTGGAGGAAAATAAAATATTTTTTTTAATTACTTCAAAGAAGAAATTGCTGAGTGTTGGTAGTAAAGAGAGAGTCTCAAAGTGTCATTAAGGAATGGGTACACCAATTCTCCTCTAGTACCAACATATTGTGAGGTGTGGGAAAATGTTCATCCTTTTTCTCAAAGAGGACCAATGATATCATGAAGTGATGTCTTGACTTTCAAGAGAATTGGACTTAAGTGAAGTAGAGTTGCACAAAGGCATCAGCCTCATTCTCTCCTCCAGAAGCATTTAAGTCCAGTGGTAAGTAGAAGTAGATCTGCACAGTCATCATCCTCATTCTCTCCTCCACAGTCACCGAAGTCCAGTGGTAAGGGAAAATGTACACTAATTCCTAAAGAGGATGTCTGGAAATACAAACAATGCGGTTAGAGAGCAGTGAGACCTTAGTGAAGGGTAGTAGACGGCAGGAGTTGGAGGAGAAGAGGTCCAGGGTGATGGGAAATCTGTTCACTGTGGCATGAGAATTTCAGAGGGCACTGTGGAAAGGGTGGGTAGGTTTAGAGAGGGACACAAGTAGGATAGTGTTGAGGAAGATGGAGATTTGAGAATAGGAGCTAGGGAACAGTTTGTTCCTATGTGACCAGTGATTATTACAGGGACAGGGAAGAAAAAGGAGACAGAAGAGCATTAAATATGGGATTAGTAATGGGGAAAAAGAGACCGGTAAAGATTAGTCTCCATAGGCTGTTGCAGTGATGTTGGATTTGAATTTGGGTTGTCCCTACCCTGTTACTTCAGCTGAATAAAAGGACATGTGGAGAAGGGCGACTGTGTTTCATTACTTTGTGTTTTCATTAACCTTTCCAGTTAAACTTTAATGCAGATGAATTTGTCGGATCTTTTCCTGAGAACAGGTTTTGCTAAGGGGGAACAAACATTAAGGAGAACAAGAGATAACTGAACACCTGAAGTCTACTAAGGGGGAGAGGAGAAGCAAAGCTAGACTTCCGCAGTTTCAATATTTTGGCTAGACCTGCTACTTGTTATTAATAGTCATCCAAGGCAGTATTCCTCAAGCACAAAGCCATAGGCTAGCACTGGTCCTGGGCATATTTTTCTGGATCTAAAGCATGTTTTCTACCAAAGTTCCTTATTAATTAAAAACCTATATTAAAGCCTACTAAAAACCTGTACACTTTACAAAGAGATTTGCCCTCTCCCCGAGTCTTGCTTCTCCCTGAATCCTTGTCCTTGTCCCTAAACCACTGGAAACTTTAGAGGATGGAGTCACTTGGGGCAGAGAATTTAGCTATTGTACTGGCCCATGTGTATATAAAGTGGATTTTTGTTATTCTTCTTAAGAATTTAGTTTCCCAGGATCCATGACCACAACAATCTCTATTTCCCAGGCTCATGACTTGTAAACATCTTCACCATGCTTGCACAGCATTATATAAAGAAAAATAACATACACATTTGTGCTTAAAAATGTAAATATCCACTGCTAGTGCACAGTGAGAAATAATGGTGAGATAATGTAAACTTGTCAGGCTGTTGCTGGCAAATGACTTTCTTCATCTGTTGCCCTATAAAGCAAGTGGGCACTAGTCAGTAAATGGGGAACCCATAGGGGAATATGACAGTGTGATGCTGTGTGTGGCTCAATCAGCCTCCACTAAGGCTTGAGGGGATTTAGAAGAATGCACAAGCTGGAATGTTATGCTTTTCTCTACTGACCCCATGGAGACATAGGAATAGCTCCCCCCACTTCTTGCTTACCCCTGCAAGATGGGTGATTAGGAAATGCTGTAGGAGTTGGTGCTCCCATTATCAGCAACCCTCTTGAGAAGAGTAGACTAGAATAAAGTAAGGAAGATTATTTAACCCCTCATTGTGTCTCCGTCCCTGTCTTCCTGTCTACTAGAATCAAGAGTGAACCTGTACTAACTCTAGAACACCTGTGCAAGTGTCTCCACCTGTCTTACACCATGTTATAGCCTGGATTTGGAAGCACAAATTTAAGGAAAATGTGATAGGCTTCTATCCTTGTAGTGCTTAATCTTGAATTTTATGAGAAGCAAATTAAACAGTTTCTGCTAAGAGCTATTTTCTAAGACAGCAATGGATCCGTTTTCCACAAGACTAACATGGAGGGATGGGGCCATGACCAGAATGTTGCCACCGTAAAAGAACATTTTTTTATTGGGAGGAATTTCTATGAAACTAAATCTCTTGTTTGTTTGTTATATTGTTAACTTTTCTTTTTATACTACAGTAATTTCTCAATATATAACCTTCTCCATCCCATCATAGTGAACCCTCTTTTGAAATAAAGAAAAACAGTTAAGCAAAACTGACCATAAAAAACTTCATCTGACAGCATATACAATATTCCACTCCCCCAAGTGTGTGCATATCTACAGGAAGGAGGGGAATGGCAGCCAAGAGGCATAGTGGATAGCACTGGACTTGGAGTCAAGAAGATCTAAGTTTGAATTCTGCCTCAGACACTAACTGCGAGACAGGCAAATTATTTAAATTCTCTCTCTCTCTCTCTCTCTCTCTCTCTCTCTCTCTCTCTCTCTGTCTCTTTCTCTCTCCCCTCCCTCTCTCCCTCCCTCAGTTTTCTTATCTGTAAAATAAGGAAGTTATTCATAATGGTTTCAAAGAACTCTTCTAGCTCTAAATCCTATGTTCCTAAGTGTTTTTCATGTTCTGTTCAACAAAATACCATCTTGTCAATGCTTTCTCTGTTCCTCACTCCCTGAATCATTCTGTGATGGCTCCTGAGCTTTGGAAATATTGTAATAACCACAATAATAATAGTTTTTATATTGACATTTCACAAATAGTACCTCCTCCTCACAATAGCTCTGGAAGGAGACACTATTCCTATCGCTTTTTTAAGATAAGGAAATTGTGGCAGACAGAGCTTAAGTGACTTATCCAGAGTCACACATACCATAAGTAGTTAAAGCCAGATTTAGCCTCAAGTCTTCCTGACTCCAGGTCCAGTGCTCTATTATGAACTCTTTCTTACCTCCAATCATGCCCCTTTGTGTCTGGTCTTCCAACAACTCTGGCTAACATCTCCCTAAGTCTAGTTATGTGCTAATTGCACCATTCTGTTTTTCTAATAGGTTTTTCTGTCTCAGGTGTTATTGATTGCTCTTAATTACTCATCAGTTTCCCCAACTGGGTATTTACCAACCACAAGCAGAAATTTTAAAGCTCTTTACTCCTCTCATCCTTAACTGATCATGGTGTAGATAATAATCAATAATCTCTTGAATTATAGGATCCTAGATCTAGAGCGAAAAGCAACCTCAAAGAACATCTGGTTCAACTACCTTATTTTATAGATTAGGACACTGAGATTGAGAGAAGTTAAGTAACTTTTCCAGTGTCACACAGATACCAAATGGCAGAACCAGGATTTGAATTCAGTTTGTTTTGACTCCAAATCCAGTGCTCTGCCCTCTGCCCCAAAATGAGACTGTCTTAATCCCAAGAAAACTACAATATTTGTCTTTGCCACCACCTCCCGTTCTGGACTCCCCTCAAAACATATTCCTTCTCACTTCAGTCGATTAATTCTATTTTATCCCTCCTCCCCTCCCAAAAAAAGATCTACCTTCTTTCTTGCTAAGGCATAAGTAACTGAAAGTGTTGCCTTTTCTGGGAACAAGTGCATTTTATGGATTGGTACCACAAAATACCAAGAGAATTCTAATTACTGGAAATTTTAAATTCTAGTCAGTGGGTGGTAGAAGGGTTTTAGAAAGCAGTTGGGGCTCTTTTCTTTAAACCCATCACATAGTCTTTTTTCCCCATTCTCCTACCATGCTCCAGAAGGGAGCTCAGCTCCATTACAAGTTCATGTGTTTTCTTTGGGAGCCTGGCTCCGCCTCATTGAGTCCAGGACCGACAGATGGCACAGCACTGCCACCTTAGGGGCTAGCACATAGTGAGCTCTCTCCAGGGTCTCCGAAAAGACCAGCTGCATTCACAGAAACTTTGTGATTCATGGTTTGTTTGTTGAGTAAGATGGGAGAAAAATATTTCTAGAAAAATCACTCTTTATTGAAGTTCCTGGATATGAACTTAGCCCAGTCAAAGCTGCATTAACTTTGACATGGTATTTTTGGACATGGAAATCATTTTTTTTTAGCTTCTTTTAGTCCTAAATAAGCAACTATATGGTATTTTAGACAGTTCAAGTGCCATATAGGCATGTTAATTAATGCATGTTATTATCGTTGTGTTTATTGGATTTATGGACAAAAAGAATAAGAGAAATGAATAGTATAGTTACTGTTTATTCAACCAATCAGTTATAAATATGAAAAATGAATGAATGTGATGGACAGGTCAGTACATCCTCAACAACAGCCACAGCTGCACAGCAACAATTTGATATGGACAAGACTGGGAATTATCAGATTCTGTCTCTATAAGCCTACCCTTTGTACCACTATCCATGCCACTGTTATTCCACAATCTCCTTGCTGATACCAGTGGTATTAGTGGCTAGTTTTACATCTGAGGCAAGAATGTGAGATGCTCCCTGTGTACTTGGGAGAGTCCAAGCACATTTTGTATATTTTTTGGTGGCTCCCAGCTTTGAATTTCTCTTCCCGCTCTGGTGGTGGTGGTGGTTGTTGCTGACGATGATGATGACGATGATGATGATGATGATGTGATGATGATGATGGTGATGATGATGATGACGATGATGATGATGACGATGATGATGATGATGATGGTGATGATGATGATGATGATGATGATGATGATGATGACGGTGATGATGATGATGACGGTGATGATGATGATGATGATGATGATGATGATGATGACGGTGATGATGATGATGACGGTGATGATGATGATGGTGATGATGATGATGATGGTGATGATGATGATGATGTGATGATGATGATGGTGATGATGATGATGGTGATGATGATGATGATGACGATGATGATGA
>CM053770.1:572105927-572143994 GCA_028658325.1 Potorous gilbertii
GATGATGATGATGATGATGATGACGATGACGATGATGATGATGATGATGATGACGATGATGACGATGATGATGATGATGATGGTGATGATGATGATGATGATGATGGTGATGATGATGATGATGTGATGATGATGATGATGATGATGATGATGATGACGATGACGATGATGATGATGACGACGATGATGACTGTTAGCATTTCTATACCTCTTTAGGATTTACAAAACTCTATCATCTCATTTGATCCTTACAACAAGCATGAGAGATAAACACTATTATTGTCCCCATTTTACAGAAGAAGAAACTGAGGCAGACAGAGGTTAAGTGAGATGTGTAGGGTCACACACAACCCTTAAGTGTCTGAATTGAGATTTAATTCAGGTCTTTCTGACTGCAGTTCCCTTGCTCTGTCTACTATGCCATGTGGGATAGCCAATAGAGCATCCTGCATGCAGAAGAGAGAGAAAGCCAGTTTGGAGGAGAGAAGATGTCTTGGTTGTTTCTGGATGCTGATGTGAGTCCTTTGCATTTATTCTGGGCAAGATAAAGTCTGGCCTATAATATGAGACTTGTCATCCTGAGTGTACACAAGAGTTGAGGGCCCTTTACCTTTTTCATAAAGACCTGGGCTTGATATGCCCAGGAGAAAACTTGGGCAAGGGAAAAATAAGTCAAATAAATACTGTTATTTCCTGAGGGAAATCTAAGTAGTGAAAATAAAAGAGAGTGGTTTATCAGAAACCCCTTCTACTGAACTCCACGTAAACACAGAGCTGCGGTTCTGGGAGGGAGCTATTACAGACATTGGAAATAATGATGTAATAAAAAGAACTCTGAAGTCAGAGGTCTGGGATTGTAATTTTTGGCCCTGCACCTTATTACCTATATGGCCTTAGGCAAATCTCTTAACTTCTCTGATTGTCCATTTCCTTGTCCTTCTAATGAAGGAGTTGGACTAGATGACACCTAAGGTCATTTCCACTTCTGTTCCTAAAGTCATGAATCTAAAGCTTACCTATTGATGCATTGGGGCAGCTAGATGGCACAGGGCATAAAGCATTTGGTCCAGTCAGGAAGACTTCCTCCTCAGTTCAAATCTAGCCTCAGACACTTAGTAGTTATAAGTTACTGGGCAAGTCACTTAGCCTTGTTTGCCTACGAGCTAAAGAAGGAAATGGCAAATTCACTCCAGTATCTTTGCCAAGAAAACCCCAAATGGGGTCACAAAGAGTTGGGCACAACTGAACGACAACATAGATGCATTAGACATTTAACCTTATTTTAAACAATATAGCAGAATGACCCAGTGCTGTCCTCTTAAATGTCTAATTGGCTTAAGGATTCCTGTTAAAGAATCAATTCTAGAATGTTACCTATTCTTATACTCAGAAACTCATTCCTCCCTTGTTCTGTTTCTATCTTTATAATCCTATAACTGGGATTTATTGGATCTATACTCCTATAATTTGGTTTTATGGGATTATGATGATAACCATAGGGGTGAGCCTGGGTTTTTGAAGGTCCTGCCAAGGGGACTGAAAACCCAGGCAAATCCTACCAAGATCAATGGCCGTTGGGATTTGTCTGGTCTGTTTTCTTAGGGCCAAATATAAAAAATAAAGAGGCTGGATTAGATAAACTTCAAGGTAAACAAAGTGGAATGGGAGGCAGTGGAAAGTATTGTATGTTAGGAAAATTAGTCATCTAAGGAAACCATGGGTCTTGGGAAGGAGAAGATGGGGGAAACATCTTGAATAACGTCAAGGTATGGAAATGAGTGAGAAATATAAGAAAGAGATCATAAAAAACCTGACATGTGGACATGATATAGTTGTGATTGAGGATTTCAACTGTCTGTAGCTCTCTCCGTTTAAAGCACAGTGGCTAAAAATTTTTTGATTTGCCTTACAGATGACTTCTTCCTACAAGAGGTATATGAATCTTTAAAGGCGACTCTCACTAACATAGGGAAACTAGTTGCTGAGATGGAAATGATGAGAATCTTGTGGGTAAAGTGGCCCTTCCAACTTAGAATTTCCAATAAAAATCATTTCAAAAGGTCCTTGAAAGTCCAGGAGTCTATTAAGGTACCTTTCATTTCAAAAAAGATGGAAAACTCTCAAGAATTAAATTTCAAAAACCGAAGGAGAAATCATTCCAATGAAGTGGAAAAACAGCTTCATCATGGGGTGTCCAAAATTATTTGAGCATACCATCTCATGAAGAAATAAATTAAAGGTGCACTATAGGACCAAATGAATCAAGTTCTTCTCCTCCCCTACAGTGACACATATCACATATTCTCAAACACAATATTGTGTTTGAAAAGAAATACAAAGTCATGGCACAATCCCACAAGAATGTTCAGAATGAACTGAGGCTCTTATTTCTGATGAAATTCTAGAATGGATTATCAAAGCTATGCAAACATCTAGAAAAAGAATCAATATACACAAAGAACCAGCATGGGGCCACCAAAAACCAGTCATGACAAGCTCACCCCATCTCCTTTTCTGACAGGGTTAACGGATTGCTACCATGGGATGGAATAAACATTTATTAAGCATCTGCTATGTATAGGTACTGTACTAAGCACTTTGCAAATATTATCTTATTTGATCCCTACAATCCTGTGAGTTAGATGCCATTATCATCCCCTTGTTATAAATGGGGAAACTGAGGCAAGTTGTCTAAGGTCACATAGCCAGTAAGTGTCCAAGGTCAGATTTGAACTTGGGTCTTCCTGACTCCAGGCCCAACCCCCTACCCACTGCACCATCAACTGCCTCCTGTTGGGTGCTGTGTCCCCCATCAGGATGTGAGCTTCTTGACAACGTTCCTCCCAATACCTGTGCTACAAGCATCCCTTCCTCTTCTCTTGCCAAGCATCACACTGAATTCTCCTTCTCCAAATAAGTGCTGTCATTCAGTCATTCAGTTATCCCATGGACCAACTCTCTGTGGGGTTTTCTTGGCCAAAATATAGGAATACTTTGCCATTTCCTTCAGTGACAAAGCAAACAAATGCTAAGTGATTTGCCCAGGGTCACATAGCTAGTAAGTTTCTGAGGCTGGATTTGAATTCAGGTCTTCCTGACTCTAGGCCCAGTGCTCTGTCCACTGAACGATCTACCTGCCCCTTTCCTAACAGACAGCTAACATTTATATAGTGCTTTATCATTTGCAAAGCACTTTACCTATATTATCACACTTGATCCTATCAACTCTGTGAGGTAAGTGCTATTACCCCATTTTACAGATGAGGAAACTGAGGCAGGGAGAGGTTAAGTTCCTCAGAGAGGGTCACAATGGTAGTAAGTATCTAAGGTAGAATTTGAATTCAGGTCTTTCTGTCTCCAGGCTTAGAAGTCTATCCACTGTGACACATAGCTGTCTTAGCAAGGGTTAGTTTGCACTGGTAATAAGTGTCTGAGGTAGGATTTGAACTCAGGACTTCCTTACTCCAAATCCAGAACTCTATCCATTTTCCATTACTCCACTTAGCTGCCTTGACCTCAGCTTTAAAATTTGACATCATCTGTGAGGATGACCTCATATGAGAAAGGTTTATATGGCTAGTAAACTAGATTCTAGGATCCTGTTGCCCAGCATATTTCCCCTCCTCTAACTCTTACTTAGAGTCCAGGGTTCAGGAAAGACATTGTTATAGGAAGATATCCCCTTGAGTCATATAAAAGAGCATGAGTGGGCCTCTTCAGGTGCATCTGCCACAAGGGAGCAATCAACAATGGCTCTGGATGATATTGAATAGAAGGGGGAGAAGTACACACACACACACACACACACACACACACACACTATACCACACCACACAGTTAATGGGCTCTTGGAATCTTTCCAGAAGAAAGACAGAAAAGGGAAAAGGGAAAAGGGCCCTTTTATAGACTAGCCCAAAGAGGGTGCTCCTCCTCCCACAGTCAGAGCATCAAGCCTGGGTGTTTAATAAGTGCGAAAGGATTTATAGGGCCCACGAAAATGTGAACTGCCAATGAAAAGAAAAATGACCTATAGTGCCCTTTGTGTAAAACCTGTATTGCTGTGAGATTGAAATTGTCTTGGGAATGGACAAGTAAAAGATTGGCGAAGGTGAGAATTAGGCAGTACCTCCAACCAAACAGCTTCCACCCAAGAAAGAGCCCTTGGTTCTGCAATATTGCCGTGTTCCTCTCATTTGCTAATTACGGTTGGAGCTTTTACCTAATTCCTGCCAACACAAGAATCCAAAGAGGTGCATTTCAAATGCCCTTTCTAGTGGGAGGAAGAGAGATGGTCAGGTCAGCCCTGTGCTAAATTCCAGAATTCAGCTGTGGGAGCTGAGTAATAAATTCGTGGTAGGCAGCCTTCTGAGAGGCACGGTGTGAGCTCCATCTCTCAGACACCCTAATACTCCACTGTGCTCTTTGTCACCAGATTAAGACTAACAGAGCCTATGCTGAAGTCATCCCCATGACCCTGAAGTTTGACTTCCTGAAAGATGAACAACCAGATCTGGCCTCATGTTGCAAATGGCCCTACCTGTTTCATTTCCCCTAATATCACAGCAGTTGTGGGAGACAGCAAGCTCGGTTGAATGGATGAAATGAGTGGGTTTTTATTTAGCTTTCCAGGATAAAAAGCAGCCTGGTATGCTAATCCCACATAAAAGCAGAGCTGCCCAGGATGATTTAAATCCCATAGACCCATTTGGATGTATATGTGTATGTTTGTATGTGTCTTTGGGGACCAAGTGGTGGAAGGAAATGAAGGGAAAAATAAAAATATCCAGGCCAGAGTTTCCCATTGAACAGAGGCGGCTCTCTAAAACATGCTGGTGCCACCTTTAGCTCAAATTGCAGAACAACTCCAGATAACTATTTCCTGGTAATTCTCTTCTCTTACTTTGCATTACGTTGTATGAAACTCCAAATACTTAAATGAATGAATGAATGAACAAAGTCTTTATTAAGCTCTTACTGTGTGCAAAGCACTGTTTTAAGTGCTGGGGATAAAAACAGAAAAGTCAGACAGTCTCTGCTCTCAAGAAATGCATATTCTAGTGGGAGAGACAACATATAGGGAAAATTTCAGGTGTTAAATCATTCAGAAGGTTTCCATGGTGCTTAGGGTATGGCAGCATATCAGATAGTAATTCCTTTTTTATGTCATTTCCACTGATAAAATCATATCAATTTTTAGTATTCAGCCATTTGATACTAGACTGAAAGCATGGCTATTCCAAAGGCTCTTGGGTTCAGGTTCCTGGGCTGTCTGCATCATGATCTTAAGGGATATGGTAGTCAAAATGGAGGTGGTTTGACCTTTCTGATAAATACTATTCCTGTCTCTCCTTCAAGGTGCCTTGCTGCTTCACCTTGGCTAGCCTGCTTGCCCTGTAAGTGACAGGTGGTGGGCATGGTTGACCTCCTTATCCACAGGAGTTGCCTCATCAGCAAATGGCTATGAGGTGGGGCTAAGCAGTCCTAGTGGTCTGGGGTATGTGTGGCTAGAAGAACTATTGCCCTCAAGGTTCCTGAACTGCTGTTCCTCTCAACCCTGCCAACTTTTGCAACAACTATTGTCTCCACACTTCCATCCCCTACAAAGTTCCTGCCAACTTTCACCCTTTCTCTTGTGCATTGTCTCTCTCCATTAGACTGTAAGCTCTTTGAGGGTATGGATGATGTTTCTTTTTGTTAATTACATCCCAGCACTTAGCCCAGAACCTGGCACATAGTAGGCACTTAATAAATATTGATTGGATTGAAGTGAATTGGTAATGATGAGGAAAGTGGGCTCCTTCTCCACAATAATTTCTCTCCCCTCTATTTCTCCTGAGGTCACCACCATCTTTCCAGGAACCAAGGTTCTCAACCTGACTCATCCTCAACTCCTCTCTTTCCATCACCCTACTCCCCTATCTGCCAAATTTTGTTGTTTCCACCTTCTTAATATCCATTGTACATATCCTTTTTTCTCTATTTGCTACCCTACTTCAGAAGGTCATTACCTTTATCCTGCACTACTCTAATATCCTCCTCATTCTTCAGGTGTCTACCCTTTTCAATCTATCCCCCAGACAACTGGCAAATCCATTTTCCTAAAGTGCAAGTCTGACTGCATCACACCCCTACTCAGTAAACTCCTATGACTCCTTATTGCCACTTGAATTATAGGATCACAGATTTTGAGCTGGGAGGGACTTTAGAGACCAACTCTTTCATTCTACATATGAGGAAATTAAGGAACAGGAAGGGTAAGTGACCTGCCCAGAAGCACACAGCTACTGAGTGTCTGAGGCAGGGTTGAAATTCAAGTCTGCATTACTTCAAGTCTAACACTCTATACACTATGTCACCAACTTCTTAGAAACTCCTTTGTTTACCATGTAAATCCCCTCACACGTTGGCCCCCACCTACCTTTCCAACCTTATTATATGGTTTTTATGCACCTTTATGTACTCTACAATCCAATCAAACTGGCCTTCTTATTATTCTTCATACAACCTCCCATCTCCATGCCTTTGAATTAGCTGTACCCCATGCCTAGAATGTACTCTCTCTTAACCTCCACCCCCCAGAATCCTTTATGTCCTTAAAAACTTGGCTCAGCGGTAATGACCATGTCAATCTGGTACTGGTTAAGAAATAGATCAGCTTAGGTACATAATGCATAGTATCAAATAAATACAATAATCCGATAAATCCAGAGATCTGAGCTTTGGGGACAGGAACTCAGTATCTGACAAAAATTACTGAGAAAAATGGAAAGGAGTTTGACAGAAATTAGGTATAAGCCAACATCTCACATCATATATCAAGATAAGTTCAAAATGGCTGCATGATTTAGACATAGCCATGATGCCATGAGCAAATTAGGGGAGTATGGAAAAGTTACCTGTCAGATCTATGGAAAAGAAGAATTTATGACCAAAAAAGAGATGGAGAGCATTGTAAGATATAAAATAGATCATTTTGATTGCATTAAATTTAAAAAGTTTTCCACAAACAAAACCAATGCAGCCAAGATTAGAAGGAAAGCAGAAAACTGGAGTGGGGGGAAGAGAGGGAGTTTCTCTGATAACACCCTTATCTCTTAAGTATATAGACAATTGATTCAAATTTGTGAGAATATAAATCATTCCTCAATTGAAAAATGGTCAAAGGATATGAACAGGTAATTTTCAAAAGGAATCAGAGCTATCTATTGTCATTATTGATTAAAGATTGCAAACTAAAACAAACTCGAGGTACAATCTCACACTTATCAGATTAGCTAATATGACAAAAGAAAAATGACAAATGTTGAAGGGGATATAAGAAAATTGGAGCAGGATTGCACTATTGGTGGAGTTGTGAACTGGTTCAACCATTCTAGAGAGCAATTCGAACAATTCCTGAAGGGCCATAGAACTGTGCATACACTTTGACCCAGAAATACCACTACTAAGTCTGTATTCCAAAGAAATTTAAAAAAAAGTTAAAAAACCTATATATGGAGGCAAGGAATTGGACATTGAGGGGATGCCTATCATTTGGGGAATGGTTGAAAAAATTTTAGTATATGACTGAGATGAAATACTATTGTGCTATGAAAAATGAGGACTGGATAATTCCAGAAAAACCTGGGAAGAATTATGTAAACTGATGCAAAGGGAAGTGAACAGAACCAGGAGAACAGTGTACACAGTAATATTGTATGACAATCAATTCTGAATGACTTAGCTATTATCAGTGATACAAAGTTTCAAAACAATTCTGAAAGACTTCTGATGAAAAATCCTATTCATTTCTAAAGAAAGAACTGATGGAATCTGAATGCAGATCAAAGCAAACTATTGTTTTACTTTATTTTCTTGGGTGTTTCGTCTTTGTTTTCTTTCACAACATAACTGATATGGAAATACGTTTTGCATGACTGCACATATATAACTTTTATGAAATTACTTGCTTTTTCAGTGATGAGGGAGAGAGAGTAGGAGAGAATTTGGAACTCAAAAATTTTTTTTAAATGAAGGTTAAACATTATTTTTACATGTATTTGGGGGAAAATAAATATCAAAATTAAAAAGAAAAATCTTGGCCTAAGAACTACCTTCTACACAAAGCCTCTCCTTATCTGCCCAGGTGTTGGTATTCTTCTCTTAAAATTATTGTATTTATTCTATACACACTTATCCGAATACATATTGTCTCCCTAATAGAATGTAAGTCACTTAAGGATAAAAATTATTTCATTTTTGTCATGGTACCCCCAAAGCTTAGCACAGTGATCCTTAATAAAGATTGTTGATTGTTGATCAATTCTTTCATTGATCGAGCAATCAATGTCATAGGTTGCTCACAATGCAACCTAACCAACTACATCTATTCCCATTTTACCCCATGAATGTCCCAGAAAACTAGTCAGTAAATAGAGGTATTCCTGAAGCTGTATCTGTTTATGCATACATACATCTTGAAAGGAGAGACGTAATTAAATTCAACTAGCTGTTGGAGTAAACAACCATTTACATTTAGCCAGAAAGACAGGTATTAACCAGTCATTTTGAAAGTAACTGGCCATATAAATTCAATCAAGTTTTTGTTGTATGTTGTGGAGGAAGCATGAAGAGGAGGTTCCCCAAATCATAAGCAAAACCAGCAAAGTCCCCAAACATGAGACACCCAAACTATGATGTATAACCTGGAGACCTTTGGTGACCTCCAAATGTGCCTGATCTTGCCTTTCACTGAGTAATAAGTTTTCACTAGAAACAAAATAGGTGTCTAATAGGTTTAAGAGAATGACTCAATAAATTGCATTAAATGCATGTGATGGAATATTGCTGGAAAGACACAATGGATAGAAAGAATTTAGTAAAACATGAGAAGATTAATGTGAACTGAAGGGAACAGGGAAACAATATATAAAATAATTATATAAGCAAAAAAATTTAACTGAACATTACATAATTATAACAATTAAGCTTGGCCCTGGGTAAGAGTTTGGAAAATGTGCCTTCCTCCCAGAGATGAGGGGCCATAGGTGTAGAATATTGCATATGTTGTCAGGCACAATGGATGCATTGGTTAGTTTTACTGAACTTTCATTTTCTCTTTCTTCTTAAATGTTTTAGTTTGCTGGATAGGAGAGGATGAAAGAAGATATCTAAAAAAAGAATGTACCCAATCCAACAAGGTAGGTGCTATTATTATACTAATTTTACAGTTGAGGAAACTGAGGCAAATAGGCATTAAAGTGACTTACTCAGGGTCACACAGTGTCTATGGTTTTATTTGAACCTGGATGGCCATCTAGTTGGCTATGTTATTGTATATTATTAAATTATTATTTTAAAAAGTGTTATTTTATTAGCATATATTGATTATATATCATATTAATAAAATTATTTTTTCATTTATTATTAATATTTTATTATTTTATCTTATAGGCTCTAGGAAGTCACTGAAGCTTAGGAGAGAAGAACAGAGGAGAGACAAGGTCAATTCTGTATATTAGAAATATTATCTCAGCAGTTATATAAAGTGTAGATTAAAAAGGGGAAAGACCATAGACAAGAAGATTAGTTAGGAGGTTATTATAGTATTAAAGAGCAGAAATGATAAATGCCTAAATTAGGATAATGGCTGTGTAAGTGGGAAGGTGGGAAAGGATTTGTGAGGTATTATGAATATAGAACTCCACAAGCAATTAAATGTGGGGTATGGGGGAAGAGGGAAGGCTAAAAGATAAGTGGAGACAAATGAAACCTTAGAGATCAGCTAATCCAACACCTTTGTTTTACAAATGAAATGTTAATGCTTTCACTCTCATGACTGAGGATTTTGGTGCCTCCCAAAAATGAATAAATAAATAACAAAATTGGGAGGAGGAGGTGTTGGGAGGCAAACGGAGAGCTCATTTTGTGGACAGTGACACTGTGCCATAATCCAGGGCAAGTCTGGCTGTTTCTTCCCCTCAGGATTCCAGAAGTACCCTTGATTCCTTATGGGAGTCTTTCTTGCCATTGGTTTAGGCTCCCATTCTGACGTTCTCTCCGCACCAACAAGTACCAGCGATTAGTGCCCCAGTATTATTAAACTAATAAACATAAGTGAGGTATATTTATTGAAAATACAAGTGAGAAAATAACAAACATTTCTTTTCAACACCTGGAATGGCACTTTTCCGTATATGGCTAGTTGGTGAAATGCATAAAGTACTGGATCTGGAGTCAAGAACATCTGAGTTCAAATTCAGCCTTAGATACTTGCTGGCTGTGTGGCCCCAGGAAAATCACTTGACCCCCCCCCCCACCTGCCTGTTTCTTCACCTGTAAAATGGGGATTAATAATAAACCCCTACTTCCCAGGGTTATTGTGAGGATCTTAATAAGTATTGTTTCCTTCTTTCCTTCCTCTACCGTTTCAGTCCCTGGTAAGAGTAGGGTCAAACTTGCAGCAGTTTCCACATAGCCCCCACCAGGCTTACTCCCAAATTAGTATAGCTAATAAATAAGTCATTACTATATCACCCATGCTTAGCAAATCCTGGCATGGTGTAACTTCTTGTCATAGCCTAACACCTTGGAAAGTCATAAGGTTGCAGCAATCTCCAATTCTCCTTCACATAAAATCATAAAGGAATAGATGCAACAGAGATAGAAACCACATGCTAGCTCCAGGAGGAGAGAGGGCCCAAGATCCCTGCTGGGCCCAGTGGCTCACTGAAGCTCATTTTCCTTTCTTAAATGTCAATGAGCTGGTCTCACTCTGGGCAGTTAGTGGCCTTGGAATGCACCCTAATTCTGACCCAGCAGCCAATCAGCAGTCTGATTCATTACCACATCATCAACAGACCCATTACAGAATGTCTGCTCTTGTTCCCAATGGGGGATCAAGACTCTTCCATTACATGATATCACACCTTTCCAGAAGCAAGCTCCTTCAGACTCTCCCACATTGGCTGGCAGCAGAGTATACTCTGAGCATGGGCCTCTCATTGATTAGACCTCTATCACATGTTGTAGCAGATAGAAAACCATCCTTAGAGTCAAGAAAATCTAGGTTCAAATCCTACCATTGATAGGCACCTATTGTGAGATTATAGCCTCAGAGCACTAAACTAGACAACTCTCAGACTATAAACGGAAGAGAAGGTGGTAACCTGCCCTGGCAGAAAATTTCCTCATCTATACCAATGAAATTACAGAACTGGCCCTAATTCTCTGTTTTTTATATCTGAATTGCTGGTGGGACATTCTGGTGTCTAGTAGAATAGACATTTAGAAATGTAAGAACAGAACTTAAGGGTAAGTTATGAGCAGATAGATAAAGATTTGTTGGGGATTTTTTGTGGCAGGGAGGCAACCAGGGTTACCCAGAGTCACACAGCTAGTAAGTGTCTGAGGCCGTCTTTGAGTTCAGGTTCTCAGACTCCAGGACTGATGCTCTATCCACTGAGCCACCTAGACATAGATTCATAAATCATCTGCATAAGAGCTATTACATATGGTTCCTAAGAGGTTATATGGGTGACTTGGAAAAAGCAGGTTCAAGAGAATGATGTGCCTGGAAATCAGATTACAAGGATTTGAGGAGCATAGAAATGAAGTAAGAGTATGACAGACAACTCTGTCTAGTAGTTCAGCTGTGAACGGAGAAGAGATGTTGGAGGGGCTTAAGCAGGACAATATTTTTGATGTTCTGTCATTTCAGTCATATCTGACTCTCCATGACCCCATTTGGCAAAGATATTGGAGTACTTTCCCATTTCTTTCTCCAGCTCATTTTATAGATGAGGGACAGAGGCAAACAGGGTTATGTGACTTATCCAGAAGCACACAGCTAGCACATTTCTAAGGGTGGATTTGAACTCAGATCTTCATGTCTCCAGGCCTGGCACTCTATCCACTGTACCACATATCCGCCAGAAAGGTTGTTTTATTTGTTTAGGACAGAGAAAACATGAGGATGTTTATAGACAGAGGGAGAATAGTCAATGAAAAGGGAAGATTAAGTATGAGGGGAGAGGGGGACCAGAATTTTTGTTCAAGCAATGTCTGAAAGTTGATAGTCAATTAGACCAAGAAAACAAGGCCGGGGCAGGGCTCACACTACACTTGTCAATCAACAATCATTGACTCAGTGATTACTATTACTTCAGACACTGCGCTAGGCACTAGGTTCTGGGCTCCCTCAAAGTGAGGCTAGCTATGTCACCACTGAGCAGCTCCCTTCTCTAATACTATTAAATTAAGCTTCCATTCCAGTGTGATTTTCCCCATGTCAGTTGCCAGGAATTAGTCCTTTGATAATACTTCAAAGATGTAGCAAGAAAAGATGTACAAATGTCCTTCTGCTCCTCAAATCTAGAAGATATGCCCTCCATTGTAGCACCTGGGATCTCTCAGAGGAGAGCAGGCTCACCCTTCAAGTAGTTTCTACACAATATATAATCCATCAAGTTCACATCTACATACAACATAACCAATGGAAGAAATACACCTTCTAACGTGGACTGGATTGACCAATAACTTGGTACCACATTCTTACCCTAAAGCTTCTAGCAAATCCTGGCACGAATCCAGCTCTCAGCCTTCTAGTGACTGGCTCTCCCAACCTTTCAAGGTTCACAAGGTAATAGTCACCTACCTTCTCCTTCACCTAAAAGCAAGGGAACAGATAAACACAATACAGACAGAAGCAAGAGAAGGGCCATGAGCTCACAGGCTAATAGGGAGAAAAAGGCCTGAGACCTCTCTCCCCAATAAGTGTCTGGTGCTTACCCTCTCCCTTGAAAAGAGTCAAGCAGGAAGGAGGGCCAGTTCACTTTGGCTGCTGAGTTCGTCTGAATATACCGCAGTTTCAGCTATATAATCAATCAAAAAAGCTCCTTTTCATCATCACGTGGTTAGCAGACTGAAACCAATTACAGAATGTCTGCACATACTCCAAATCAGAGAGCATGCCCATCCGTTCTGGAAGCAGGATGCCCATCTTCCTTTTTTGGGGATTCCATGAGCTCAGCAGGGCCACACCTGCTCCTGAGTCACTCCAATTAATCAAAGGTTAAAACAGTCTCTGCAATTCAGGAGTGTACATTAGAATGGAGGAAGCATGTAAATAATTAGGTACATATAAGGGGTGTGTGTGTGTGTGTGTGTGTGTGTGTGTGTACAGACCAGACAGAAGATAACGGGGAGGGGCAGGGACAAGCAGCTGAGGCCGTCACTTAGTCCTCTAAGACTGTAGGGAAGTAAAAATGTATCAGTGAAGATATAAAGATATTTTGAGATGTAGAGGAGGGTAGTCGAGAGAGCTTAAGTCATCTCAGTAAAAGAGATGGGGGAGGGGATGTGTTGCAAGAGGAGTTTAAGACAGGAAAAAAGTAGGAGATTTAAAGCAGCCATCGTGGGGATCATGATGGGAAGTCCGTCAGAGGAGAGTAAAAGGATTGCTGTAAAGAACTTACAGTGGATCCAATCAGCACAGTTTTATGCTTACCCAGTCAGCTCAGCCTTGATTACCTAAAAGAGTGTTGGATTGATCTGAACATGAAGGAAAATCTCTAGTGGACTGTTTGAGCCTGTTGAAGTCAATATTTTTATCAAAGACTTGGATGAAGACATAGAAGGCAAGCTAATTAAATTTGCAGATGACATAAAACCATGAGAGATATTTAATATGATGGATTATAGAAACTAAATTCAAAATTATCTTGACTGGCTAGAATGATGGGCTGAAACCAACAAGATGCAATTTTACAGGGATAATTGCACAGCCCTGCATTTTGGTTGAAAAAAATCAATTGTACAACTGCCAGGATGGAAGAAAAATACCCAGGCTTTTTAGCTTACCACATAGTCAATATGAGTCAACAGTATGACACAGATGCTTTAAAAAAAAACAAGCTAATGCAAGCTTAGGCTGCATTAACATCAAAGATGTGTTTTTAGTACACAGGCTTATAGATGAAGAACCGAAAGTTGCTTCACAACCCACCTACTTTACAGGTGAGGAGCTTGAAGGCCAAGGAAGGTAAGTGATTTCCCAAAGTCACATGGGTCAATGCGGTTACAGAGGTTAGAGTCAGGTTCTCTGACTCCTGAACCAGGCTTTTGCCTCTCTTTGTATCCCCACTACTTAGCATAGTGTCTGGCACATAGTAGATGTTTAATAAATGTTTACTGATTGTAGATTGACTCGCAACATACTACTAAGCCTATAACCCAAAAAAATCAAAGAAAGATATGAAAAAAGCTATAGATAAAAAATTATTAAAGTAGCTCTGCTTATAGTAGCAAGGAACTTGAAACTATTGGGCTACTCATCAGTTGAGGAATGGATGAATAAATTATGATATATGAATGTCAGGAATTACTGCATTGCCTCAAGAAGTGATGAAACGGCTGGTTTCAGATATGGAAGCATATTAAAAACCTCTTTTTTAATTTCTCTAGAAATATTAAGAAATAATATTATTTCTTAATATTTCTCTGCTCAAAAAAGCCCTTTCCAGACTCCTAGAAGCACTGCTGTGAAAAGTGGGTCAAGGACAAAAGAGTTTTAGCTAGAAAAATGGCTAAAGGAGGCACCTAACATTTTACCAAAGAATAACTGTTCTCCTGTTTCAATCAGTGCCTTCCCCATTCCTGATGGGAGTGGGCTATTGACTCTTAAAGGCCATCTCCTCTTTACTCCTCTATCTGAAGTGATTAGAAAGGGGACTCACCCTTCTCCCCTGAGGAAAGATGCTTCTATATCCAAGGAAAGAAGTCAGCAATGAAATAGTAACTTGGTTACTCAACAAATTCTGGAATTGTAATATAAACTATTTTTACATGTTGGGATTTTCTTCTTAAAGAATCTTCTAAATATTACCTGAAACCATTTTAGAGTAACATCACATCACAGAGGTTAGGGAATTATTTCTTTCTAAGTCAGAAATGGTTTGGAATTAGACTAATGTTAAATGAAATAAAATTACTTCTAGAAGATAGTCTGAAAGTGGAGAGTACAGTATTAGTCTTGGGGTGTGTGTGTGTGTGTGTGTGTGTGTGTGTGTGTGTGTGTGTGTGTACTGGAGAAGTTGAAATACATTTTACTCCCTACTACCTTTTTTGGGTTATCTCCTTGGATATTGGTCACACTCTCTCCTTCCTTCCTTCCTTCCTTCTTTAATGATTTCAGAACATAATTTACAATCTATCTCTCCTCCCCAACTCCTACCTTCATACTAGGGGACTTTAACATAAATATTGATATTCTCCCTTACCTCCCAATTTCTTAAATACTCATTTCCCATGACTTACTTCTCCACCCCCACCTCAGTTATACACAGAGATGGTCACACCCTTGATTTAGCCATCATATCTCACTTTCATGTCCATGAACTATGAAATTCTTTTATCTGTCATAATCTGTTGTGGTTGTGCCTCTCTGCCTTGCAGACTCTAACCCTGTTATTTCACTGTGATCTCCAACCTTACCACTTTTTAATTCTTTACCATACCACCACCCATGCACTAGCTACTCTCTCCTCCCTTCCCCATCTTAAGCCACTGGTGAACCACACTGTTCTCTTATCGCAACTCCTTCATCTCCTTATCCTATTGAAATCTTGCCCTAACAAGCCTTAGCCTGGAATCACTCCCATCATCCCCTGCCTTTGCTCCTATATATGTTTCTGAATGCATTTCTTTGAAAACAATGCTAACTGGGTCTACTACATATTTATATTACATAATCTTAACTTAGCCCTTGGTGTGGCAAAGTAACACTTTTATATGACCCTAATTAATATGCTATCCCCATCACCAGAGTGGCTTTTCCAAACTTCATTCCTCCTCCACCCTTCTTTGGATCCCTCTTTTTCCTGTCAGCTAAGAACCTTATCTCATATTTTACTGAGGCAGCTGGTGACAATGTGGGTAGAATTCAGAACCAGGAGTCCAGTTTATATCTCTCCTCAGACACTTAGTAGTTATGAGGCTATAGGCAAATCACTTGACCTCTGTTTGCCTCAGTTTCCTCAATTATAAAATTAAGAGAATAATGACAAATACCTCCAAGGTTGTTGTGAGGATCAAATTAGTTAATATCTGTAAAGTGATTAGCACAGTACCCATCACATAGAAGACACTAAGTGCTCATTCCCTTCCCTTACCCCTTTATAGTAAGGTGGTTGTATAAATAAGTACCTCTGCTTTATAAATCAAATGTCCCTTGAAGTATATAAAAGAGAGATATTGACTGGCTCTAAAGGATCTTAAAGAAACTACTAATAAAAACTTGTATTTACATAATGCTCTATAGTTACAAAGCTCTATACAATACCTACAGGCCACCTTGGCTATTCCTTGCTATGCCTATGTATTTTTCCCAATCCAAAGGTGCCAAAGGGAGAAAATATTTGTGGTTTGTGCAGCTTTGCAGGATTAATATAAAGAGAATATAGCTACCAACATCACTATCAACTACTTAGTAAAACCAAGTGACAACCCACTTTTATGGTGATCACAGTAGAGAAACAAAGCAAAGAGAGACTATGTAGACAAAGCAGCTTACCAGGCAGAGGTTGTACTGCCCTTCAGTTGGAAAAATCCCCCACTCTCTGTCAGTCTCCCCTACTCTAAGCATTTGCAGTATGGAATGGGTAGCCTAGAAACTGCCAGCATGAGCCGTTCTATCTGAGACTTAGAGTGGAGTTCATGATGTCTCAAGCCACAGAGCAGCATCAGATAGTGTTGAAAACATCTGAAAGGACCCTGGTTACTTTCAGCCTCTAGAGTTCACCTGACAATAGGACAGATAGTGACAGTTGCTTCTACCAGTACGGTGTCAGAAAATGAACCACTTTGTGACAGTGATATTGGGAAGGAAGGAATGACCCCTCTCTTCCAACAAACACATCCAGGGAATACTTGATCCCTTGACAAGTGTCAAGTTGTGAACTGAGTTGGGAGTTTAGACCTGCTTAGTATTGGCAAGCACTAGCTTCCTGGTAAGCTTTTATGTTCTATCTTTTCGATTCTGATTTCATGTGATAAATAGGATTGATTTCTTTTGCAACTCTATGTGCCTTATTTTATGCATTTAAAAACATTATTCTGAGGAGGAGGTGTGTTTATCCTTCATTGCCAAAGAAGGCCATGCCATCAGAGAAATGATGACATGACTTGCACTTGACTTTGTTTGGCTGTGCAAGTCACCAGCCTCACTTCTCCTCCAGAGCCATCTGAATCCAATGGCCACATATTCCTCAGGATGACTGGAGATAACTCAGGATGAGACAATTGCAGTTAAGTGACTTGCCCAAGGTCACACAGCTAGTGAGTGTCAAATGTCTGAGGTGAGATTTAAACTCTGGTCCTCCTGATTCCTGCACTGGTGCTCTATCTACTGCACCACCTACTTGCCCCTATTCTGAGGAGGTAGGCTTCACCAGACTACCAAAGGAATCTATTTCACAAAGAAACTCTGAACTCTACATTTATGATTTTTAGAAAGTTGAGTTTCTTTGGAGAGTCAGTGATGATTTTGATTTTCTCTGATTTATTTTCTATCATGGAGGGAGAGATACAAGACTGAAGCACACAGTAGCTTAAGTAGATCTTATTTAAAACTAAAACAACTTCATGGGGCAGTGAACTAAAGAAGCAAGATGGCAACCGTAGCATGTGCACACACATGTACATGCACACACATGCACATGCACACACGATGCATATGCACACACACACAAGACCAGGAAAGCACAAGCAATTCACAGAATGGAGTGAAAAGCAAAAGGTAAATTAGGAAAAGTAGTGGCCTTTAAACATTCAACAAGGAATTTTAAAAACACAATTAATTAATTACATTTGGTAGTAAAAGAGAACCACACTCTGCCCTGCCACCTCCAACAAACAATCATCACTTAAAATGACTGTTTGACTAAAACCCAGGAGCCATGATCAGCTACAAAATGGTGACTTGGCTGCTGAGGTAGGAGTAAAACCTCCCAGTTTGGGGCAAAATGGAAATTCATGTTTATTTTTTCAGTAGCTTACAATGGATTTCGACACAGTTGTTTTCCTACTCCTCCACTTCCCTCCTTCTGGGAGTTTCTCACATATTCCCATCAACTGATAAAGGCTAGTTGTCCACCTTACATCAATGACCATAGATGGGTCACTTACGTCCTAAGGCCCTGATAGAGGAGGAATTTCAGGACTGGACAGTTTAAGATTTGCTTGCTAGGTTATTCAGAATCTGTTGCAGTCACTTTAAACTGAAATGTGTCTTAGAATCATATTTTGATTTTATTCTCTGTCCAAAACCCCCATCCATTCACTCAGCACAAAATCCTGCCCTTTGGAGAGCTCCATCTCATTTTTTACTTCTACACTCACACAACCGTCCCAGTTACAGTTAGGGTTTGATCTCCCAGGGAGCAAGCCTTCCAGAAGATAGTGCTTAGTTATTTCGTACCTTAGATTTCACCCCCAAATGTTGGGCCATCATTTTTGGGCTAATCAACCTCACATTTTTATCCCCTCTTGTACTTTCCTAAAATGCATCTCCTGGTTGGATTTCACCTTCATTTTGTCATGCTCAGCATTTTCCCAGATACCCCTAATTGTGCAAGGTTAGTATTTCTGCAGATCTCGCAGGGATTGAAATACCTTTTAATTTTTTTTTTGCATTTTCCCTTTTCATCCATCTGATATTTTTAGGGTTGAAATTCTTTTCCTTAAAGAATGAATCCAAGGCACCAGCAGAAAGCACCCAGGAAAGCAGTTCTATTATAATCCCATTGTTTTAGTCAAACTGAACCAAATCTCATTTTAACAGCAATGATGTCCAGACAGGAAGGAGACTTTGATTTATAGTCTTACAATTACATCCATCTGAAGAATTTCAACCTTGTGTGAATAAAAACAAGAAAAACCAGGAATACTGAGAAGCTGAGACATGAAGACTAATGTTTTCCTGATTGTGACATGCATTTATGAAATATCTATAGTGTGCTGGGTCCTGGAGCTACACAGACATAATAGAATGTTAAATTTGGAAATCACCTTAGAGATCACCAAACCAGACCCCTTTATGTTACAGATGGATGAATCAATTTTGTTGTTTGGCCTTTATTTTTGAAGAAGATCAATGTCCTATGTCCTCTGGGTGATGTCTTGACTTAGGAATTTAAGTGAGTCAGAGTTGTGCGAAATCATCAGCCTCGATCTCTCTTCCAGAATCATCAAAGTTCAGTGGCAAGATAAGTGTCAAGACAACTTGTGATGGCCCAGGAGGCAATGGCCTTTTTTGATGTCTGACAAAGCTCTGAGTACTCCACAGCCATGAAGGTGGTTGAAACAGGGTTCACTTCTTGGAGACACAGATGAGGCTTGAGTGCCAGGGAGACACTAAAGGTGAATAAGCAGCCCCCAAAAGGGCATGGCAAGCCCTCACACCAGAGGTGCTAGACCTCCTTGAATACCCTATATTTCTGAATGAATGAATGGATGAAAAAGTACTGATTAAACACAAATTGTGTGCTAAGCTCTGTACTAAGCAAAGGGTATGGAGGTGTTGGCAAAAAGATCTGGTGAACAGGAGGAGTAGGAGTGATGAGGAAATTGAATCCCAGAGAAGTAGAAACTTTCCAAAGTTCACATGCTGAAAGGGAGGGCCTAGGACCCAGATATCTTAACAACCAGAATAGCACTCTTTTTACTATATCACTTTTTGAAAAATAAACTTTAATTGTAATTTTCCTTTCACCATCATGATCATTTTCAATGATCTTTTTATAGTACTTCAAAATTGCAGTTTTTCACTTAATGCATTATGTCATTTGATTCTCTCAACAACCATGAGAGTTAAGTAGTATAATCATTTTACAGGTGAGGAAACCAAGGCTCAGAGAGGTTAAATGGCTGGTCTAAAATTATATAGGTCATATCCAAGGTGGGATTCAGAGCCAGGTCTTTCTGACTTCAAGTCCAGCACTGATTCCATCAAGTACTTTATAGACAATAAGCTAAATTTTTCCATAGCATCTCAATCAGTCCCAGGTAATAAGATAGGTGCTAGAGAGATGGGCATCCACTTTTCTATCATTCATTTTTCTAAGGTTCTACTCCTTGTGTACAATTTAGTTATGCAGCACTGACAAGGCAGGCAACTTTGTTTTTAACACATTCACTCAACAGAGTATTTAATCAATTAGAATGCCAGTTCAATTTACATAGATGGATAGCTCATACACACCATATATCCATTTTTGATGGAGCCAAAACAAGCTTCAAGACAATTAAGGAAATTTAATGAATTTCAAAGATCATCCATCCTATCTTCCCCCTGCCATAATAGACATCTAAATGTTTATCCAAGCAATTCTAGTAGTTATTTGGACAATTTATGGATATGTAATTTGTAATAAGGATTCAAAGGATATCTCAGAATGTTTCTATTTTTCGTTAAAGAAATATTACTTTTTTCTTTTATTGTATGCATTTGAGAAAAATGAGTGCTCAGGATACTACCAGGAAGTCCTGTTTGAAAAAATTAATAAACAAAAATATTTTACTGAAACTCTTCCAACTTGTGAACTTCCATAAATACCTAGAACATTGCAGTCAACAACACTGATGCTGAAATGTTCAACTGCCATAAGTCAGTGGTTATTTAACCAACTAAATTGGAAATAAATACATGCTATTTTTCAGTTTGTGTGGTTTTAATGTATAAAAAGGCAACATTGCATAGTAGATAGAAAGCTGGTCTTTCAGTCAAAAAATCTAGTCTGATACACATAAGCTTGTGTGATCCCAGGCAAATCATAGCCTCTTAGTGCTCTAGGTTACTCTCTAAGTTATGGAGGAGGAGTTGACCTGCAGTGGGAGAGGAAGTTTTCTCATCTAGGGGTTCCCTATACTAATGAAACCATGAGTCTAGTCCATATCCCCAGCCCTCTAATTTTTTTTAACAAGTATGCAAAGACCTTATAGATTCATTATCTTCTGGATTTGTTCTTGTCAGAAGAATCATAGGAGAAAATTTAACATATACAGACAGCATAAAAAGGATTCTTTAATTTTTATTATGTCTTACAAACTATTTTTTTCTCATCAGATTGTACTTCTGAGGTTATGACAGATGTCAGACCTTGAGCCAAGATGACTGCCTGAATGGAGGCTCCAACATACTTACCTACTCCAGCAAAAGTCTACAAATCACTACACAAAATAACAAATACTAGTTCCAATGGGAAACTAGAGGAAATTATTTCTTCCATCCCAAAACTACATAAAAAGGCAGCTAGAAACTTGTGGGCAATGGGGAAGAGGGTCCATATAATAGACAGTTCCCCTTGGCAAATAAACTGACAGCTTCCTAGAAATATGAAAGATTGGTCAGTGATACATGTATTCTGCTCAGCTCTGTATCTGAAATGAAAAGCAAGGAACTCTCCCAAGAAGGACCCATGTAGTCAGAAAACTAGAGCATAGGCCTTAGGAGCTAATAGCAGTAGCAATATCTACTCAAATTGTGACATTGCTGAGACTAGGATATCCCAGGCTCTTGACCTCTAAGGTCCCTAGTACTATGTACCATAGAGGACTATGAAGATCCAGTACTTTCATCCTCAAAGATGTGGGGGCTGAGAAAAGGATAACTCTGAGAAGCAAAAGTTTGCTCAACAGTCAACATGACCTGTGTCAAGATCGAGTAGGGATAAACATCCCACCTAAAAGTGGAGGGAACAGACCCTAACTTTGACACAAAGTCATATTTCAAGAACCAAAGCCAGGAGGGATAAGTAAACTAAAGAAGACAGTAACTACTACAAAGAATTATTTGAAATTCAGAGATGGTCAAAAATCTAATCTAGAAGGACACTACAACATAATAACAAGCAAGTAAAAGACAAAAAAAATGATATTTTTCACAAGTATTGCATGAATACATAGAAGAAATAAAGTAAGGGATAAAAAAATAAAAGCTCTGAAAGAAAGAATTGGAAGGAGAATAAATAGCTTAGACCAGAAGTGCCAATCAATGGACTCTCTGAAAACTGGAATAGAGGAAACAGAAATTAATGACTCAATGAGACACAAGAAATATTTGAAAAAAACATTTTTAAAAATAAGAAAATATGAGATATCTGTTACCAAAAACTACTGACCTGGAAAATAAGTCAAGGAGAGATCATTTAAAACTCATTAGACTCCCACAAAAATCATAATTTAAAAAAAAACTTAGACACTATATTTCAAGAAATCACAATTAAAAACTGCCCAGATCTATTAGAATCAGACGTCAAAGTGATCAGAGAAGAATCCATTGATCACCTCCTAGAAGAAACTCCACAGGAAAAGTCCCAGGAACATCATAGCCAAAATCCAGATCTTCCAAATCAAAGAAAAAAAAAGAAAGTATCCAGAAAGCAGGAGTTCAAGCACCAAGGAACCACAGTCAGGTTCACATCAGACCTGGCAGCTTCTACTATAAATAAGAGATCTTGAAACATTATTACAAAAGGCAAAAGATATAGATTTGCAATCAAGATTAATTTCCTCTGTAAAGCTGAGTATAATCCTAAAGGGAAGACCTTTAATGGTCCTTTAATGAAATAGAGGACTTTCAAGTATGTCTGATGAAAAAATCAGAACTGAGTAGGAAACTGGAATGCAAACATGAGAGTAAAGTGTTACCTAGAAAGGGAAACAAATTTATGCAGTGAGAAGGAGTTACATGAAGATATGGTATTAAAATTCTAATAGAGGGAGATGAAACCAATGTCCTTTAGACTTTAATGTCTTCAAAGGTGTTGAATTAGAAAAACAAAGCACCTGGAGGTGAACTGGTGCTGCTCTGAGGATGAGGAGAGGAGAGGAGGGAAAAGATGTATATGTAAAGAGATACCCATAATTGGTGAATAGCTAAGCAAACTATGGTAAATGGATGTAAGAAAACACTATTGTGCTGCAAGAAATTACAGAGGGGTCAATTTCAGAGAATTCTGGAAGTATAAACCAGTCTAGAGTGAAATGAGCCTAGTCAACAGAATAATGTACACAAGGACAGCAACACTGTTTTAAAAATAATTTGAAAAACTTAACTCTCACCAATCAGTCAATAAGCATTTACTACGCAGCTACAGTGTGACAGACACTGTACTACACAACAAGGATACAAGAACCAAAAAAAAGAGACCCTGCTGTCAAAGAGGTCAAAGTATAATGAGGGAGACAACGTGGAAACCATGTACAAACAGGATATATACAGGGCCTACAATCCAGTACGTTATCCAACTACTTACAGAGAGGTCATGAACTCAAGGGGTGGAAAAAAATATACATGTTCTAGACATAGCCGGTATGAGAATGCATTTTATTTGACTTTGTTTTACATATATGTATATATACATGTATATATATATATATATATACATATAGGTACACATATATTTACTAGATTATATATATTTACTTGAGTGTATATATATACACACACATACGTATATATTTATATACACATACACACATTTGTTAGGTTTTGTTTTAATTAAGGCAGGGGATAGTTGAGGGAATGAGGGCCATAATAATGGCCCCCCCCAAAAAAGGACTATTGAAACATTTTTAAATGAATAGAAAAGAAGAAGTTCAGAGGGAAACACAAGCAGAACTGTTTTGATAGTAATGGGCTGAATTTATTATATACATCTTTAAAAGGCAAGTTTTGTGAAATGGAGATTCATGGTTTTGTATACAATCTTTTTTTTACATTCTGTGCATTTAGAAAGGTTGAATGGAGTTTCAGTTTTTAAATTCAGAATTTAAAAAAATATATAATGGATTTCGGTGGGAAATTGTAATTCCAAATGTTTGTTTTATCCACCGATTTTTAGGCATTTAATTTATAAGGTAAGTCTGAGTACTCTCAGTGCATAAAAGCCCTTCTAAGTACCTAAGTCAAGAATGGGGAACCTTCAGCCTAGAGGCTACATGTGGCCCTCTAGGTCCTTAAGTGCCTATTTGGATCTGACTGAATCCAAATTTCATAGAACAAGTCCCCTCATATTCTGTGAAGTTTGGATGCAGCCTAAGGGCTATACTTGAGGACCTAGAAGGCCACATGTAGCCTCAAGGCTGCAGGTTTCCCACCCCTGACCTAAACCAAAATTGCCTTGAGTATTAGAGAAAATGCAGCTCCTTAACTTCTAGAGCCCATTCTGAATTTTTGATGTAGTCTGGTGCAAAGCCTTTTCTAATAAGAGCCAAACAGCCATGATGGTCTCATGGTCATAAGGTAGGTTGATAACAAAACTAGAAGCGCTTATTTCCTTACGTCTTGCCCAGCTCTGTGAGACTCAGAGGATGATGTCATCAACATGGTCTGTGGTTTTTGTTTGTTTTGCACTTGGTAAGGTTGGATGAGACAGTAGGAAGAAGGTTAGGGTTAGAATCTAGGAAAGACCTGGGTTTGAATCCCCGTTAACCTCATCCCTCTGGTACCTAGTTGCCTTATCTATAAAATCAGGATGATAAGAGTTGTAAAGACTACCTCTTAGGTTTGTTGTGAGGAAAGCATTTTAGGTAAACCTTAGAGTGGAGGCTAATCACCCCTATGTGAAGATATAGGTACTTAGGGAAAGAGTCCATTCATGTTAGGAGATCTGGGTATGGGCAGACAAGTCCTGGTATACACATTATAGCTTTTTAATGTGAGCTGTGTTTAGTTTGCTTTTAACTGGCTACAATATAAAAAATTAGCAATATTATGATCCAGTTGTGCTGAATACCAATACTTCCCCTATTCTCATAAATTCTGTTGAGTAATAACATAGGACCTGAAGTCTAGAAATCCTCAATGAATTTTTTATTTGACTATTATTGAAAGATGATTGTTTTTTCTTTTATTACAGCTCATTTGAATTAACTGGCTCTTTTAATTTAAACATATTGACATTTTATTTCTTAACATAGTTTATGAGAAGGGAAGAAACTTATGTACCAAGTGCAACCTCTAGAAAACAATGGGAAAATTGGAACTAAAATATGCTTGAACTATCCATAATTTCTGGCAGTATGAGCATGTGCATCTTATATACATGACCACATTTAATTCAAAAGCAGCAGAATATGAATCATACCATCTTGCTATTAATATTATTCTTCAAACTTGCAAACTAGACACAAAAATGTAAAGAGGGTTTGACTAGTTGTTCTTTCAACCAGTATATTGGAGTTGGTCATTTAGCATGAAAAGACATCTTCAATATCTGTTGGTTGGGGCCAAAGTGACACAAATCCTTCTACACTCTATTGAATGCCCTTTGCTGTTCAGTTTTTTTCAGTCATGGCTAACTCTTTGTTGACCCCATTTGGGGTTTTCTTGGCAAAGATACCAGAGTGGTTTTCCATTTCTTTCTCCAGCTCATTTTATAGATAAGGATTGGCTTGGCCAGAGTCATACCCCTAGTAAGTGTCTGAAGCCAGATTTGTACTCAGAAAGGTGAGTCTTCCTGACTCCAGATTCAGCACTCTATCCACTTGACCTGCCCTCCTAACAGTTTTAAAGATGCAGCCTCTTTCTGCAATCAGTGGAGGCTAATCACACCTATGTGAAGAAATAAGTACTCAGGGAAACAGAGTCCATTCATGTTAGGAGATCTGGGTATGGGCAGGCATGGAATGTGGAAGAACGTATTAAACTTCTACTTTGCCTGAGAAGGCAAAACTAGGTACAATGCTACAAAAGTAGCAGAGAGGCAGATTATGGCCTAATTTAAGGAATAACTTCTAACAATCAGAGAGGTCCTATAATGTTCAGACTCCCTTGAGAGATAATAAGATTCCTCTCACTAGAGGTCTTCAAGCAATGATTGAGTGACCATTTGTCATATGTGTTGCAGAAGAGATGATCATTTAGCTATTTATTGGATTAATGGTCTCTGAGGCTACTTCCAGCTCTGAGATCATGTAGGTGGTTCAGGAAATTTGAGGCCTGTTTAGAGTCTGAAGACTTGAATTCAAATCATGCCTTTGTCACTTTCTGTCCTTTGGGTCTTTTGGCCCAAGTCACTCATCCTCGCTGAGCCTGTTTCCTGATCTGGGTAATGAGGGAGTGAGACTAGTTGACTGACAACATCCGTTCTAGCCCTAAATCTGTGATCCTACCATCTAAATAATCTAATTTAATCTAAATTATCTAAATAAATTTAGTCCAATCAACAAGCACTTAGTAAGTACTGACTATATTCCAGCTTTCCACTGGGTGCTGGGTCCAGGATAGAGATAGGAACTAGACCTGTGATTTCATTTACCATAGAGATCTGACAGGTGAAGAAATTTCTTCTACCGATTCAGGTTGCAGTGTATAGTGTGAGAGATCTGGGCACTGAGAGACTAACTTCTCAAGGGTCATATTGTCAATATGTCTCAGAGGTAGAATTTGAACCAAGGTCTTCTTGGCTTTGAATCTGGCTTCCTAACCAGTATGCCACTCTACCTTTCCAGTTGTTGGGGCTACCAAGACAAAATTGAAACCGTTCCTGCCTTCAAGGAGCTTATATGCTAACTTGGGTAAAGCAAGGCCCTCTTGGGTCTCCATTCTACAGATCAGGCAAAAACAAAATGATGGACTTGTAAGTATGACACTCAAGGTGCTTTTTATATTTAAAGAGAATGTCAGCAGCCCAAATGGCCCACTTTGGACATAACCTAGGCTTCTCCTGAACAATTTCTTCAGCCCTTCATTATTTTTCCAAGCAATTATTCAAAGTGCATTCTCTCCAAGGTTCTCTCTCAGCATTATAAGGACAAAGGACTTTATAATCAAACAGGCCTTATGCCATTGGGAAAATTGGCCCTATAGCCAGCCAAACTCAAGCAAGCTTTCTTTAGGGCATTAACACATTGCAGAAGATTTAACCTGTTAACATTATTGCTAAATTAATGTTGCAAGACAGATTGGCCTTCATATCCCACTTGGTTAATCAGATTCTTCTCACACTCTCTGCTGCTCCAGGCTTATTAAGACTGCTCTGGGATTTTCTCACTTACCAATTATTGAGTAAACCTGAAGTTTACTTTGATATATATGTGTATATATATATATATATATATATATATGAAATCCATGCCCCCCTTCCCCCCCACCCCGCAGTCTTGATGTTCTGAACATTCAGGGAACTCTGAAGGCTGTGTCCTTTCCCTAATCTTATTTCAAGTTGTTATCTTACCCCCATAGATACATTCTTTTGACCTCAAACACCACTGGCAGCCCATTAGAGCTTTCAATGCTCAGATTCACCACGTCCTGTCAAAGAACACAGTGGGATTACACTGCTTCCTTACCTTCGCTTTGACAGCTGGTCTAAAATATTTTCTCTGATCTTGATTCTGAAGGGAGTATGTGAATTCTTCTTCCGCCTCGTGCACTAAAACTGCTTATACTCCAATCAATATCAAGAATTTAGAAAAAAAAATGTGGATCCCATAGGCCAGAGAACATTCATTTGTGTTTCCGAGGACCTGACTTCTCAACGAGGGTCAGACTCCAACTAGCTGTGTGAACTTGGACAAATTATAACCTCTCTGGTCCTCAGTTTCTTCATTCAAGATAAAGATAATACTTCACATTTATGGGGCATTTTACAAATTACAAAGCGCTTTCTTCTCCACAACCACAATGAGGTTGTTGTTATTCAGTCTTTTCAGTGACTCATCATCAATTCATTTGATCTTTTCTTGGCAAAAGTACTGGAGTGGTTTGCCATGCTCTAGCTCATTTTGCAGATGACGAAGCTGAGGCAAAGAGAGTAAGTGACTTGCTCAAGGTCACCCAGCTAGGAAGTATCTGAGGCTGGATTTAAACTCAGGAATGAGTCTTCTTGACTCCAGGCCCAGTGCCCTATCCGCTATACCACCTGGCTACCTTACGAGTTAGACAAATATTATAATCAATTTACAAATGAAGCTAAAATTAGGTAACTGACCCGAATTCATGTGACTAGGAAACAATATAGCTAGGATTCTAATTCTACGGTCTCTTTACTATGTCATAATGTCCTATGTAAAATGAAGTAACTGACTTGTGTGATCCCTTAAGTTCCTTCCAGTTCTGACATTCTATGCCCCTATTGGAATAAATGTGCAAAGTTGGCCCTGTGGTCCACACCCCGAATCCACCTTCACAAAGCAAGTTAGTCAATAAGCATTTATTAAGTACCTAATGTGCTTAGCTCTAGGGATACAAAGAAAAGCAAAAGATATTACTGTTCTCAAAGAGAAGAAAATGTGCAAACAATTATGCAGGATAAACAAAAGATAATCAAATTAGGAAACTAAAGTTCTTACGGGCTGACAAACTCAAGGGAATACATCTAATAAGTAGTTAACATAGGACTTGAACCCAGATCTTTGAACTCCAATTCCAATGTTCTTTCCACTCCACTATTTCTAGTCAAGTAGGAGAAGGCTGTAAGATGTCATCAAAATCCCTCACATCAGTAAGAATGGTATTCAGTGATGTGCTAAAAACAGCAACAATGAAATAAAAGATGAGAAATTAAATGTCACCAAAAGTTAATTCCTACAGGATGATAGAAGATAAACTACCTTCCTAGCTCATGCTTCTAGCATTCTGCACGGACAGCCTCCCCATCTTGGCCTAGGACACCAAGCTAGCTACTGTAATTTTAGGTAAAGGAGAATCAAATACCTCCAAGGAAAGTGAAACTATTACAACACTAGAAATGGAGCAAGTCCAAGAACTTTCACAGTGGTTCAAAAGACACAGCATGGCTAAATATAAAGCATGAAGGATTTGGAGGACCAAGGTTTGAACACTAATTGTACCACTTGTAACTGGGACCTCAGGTAAGTGGTTTAATCTCTGCATCTCAGTTGCCTCGTACAAATGCAGGAGAGGATGAGTGGGTTAGATTCAATTCAATAAATATTTCTTAAGTGCCTACTATGTGCAAGGTACTAAATTAAGCTCTGAGGATACAAATAAGAAAGACAGTTCCTGCCCTCAAAAATATTACAATTTAATGAGGTAAGACAACACACAAGTAGAGGGGGAAAGAATATGGTGGGAGGAGCAACCTCATTCAGTGCAGTTAGTGGAGCAAGGGACAAAGTCCAGGTTCTGCCCTCTATAAAGGAAGGCTTTGGGTGGAGTTTAGTGCTGTCTCCTCTAGCCCTTCAATCAGAGGGAAGGCAAAAGAGGGAAGCAAGGTGGGAAGGTGTTGGGCATATCCAAATCTGAGCTAAACAGTATGAGGACAAGATTTCTGGTGATTGGCATGTCCTAGAAGGGACATCTTATTCCACAGAGTTGAGACCAAGCGGAGATACAGTTGCAAAGTAGAGTCCAAAGTTCAGGTTTTGCCCCTTATAAAGAAAGGTTTAGGGTGGAGTACCTTAGATGACCTCTAAGGTCTCTTCTATGTCTATATTTGTGCTCTTAAGATTCTAAGAATGATGGAAGAGTTAATACAGAAAGGGGCAGGAATTTGGACTGAAGGAAGTCATAAAACCCATAAGAGAGTAGAGAATTTAAGACAAATCACACAAACACCCTTCAGAAAAGGAGGTTATCTGAAAAACAAAATGGCATAATTGGAATAAAAAAAAATCAGAGGTGGAAAAAAAATTAGTTGAGTAAAATTAAGATGAATAAAATTGCATACTCTACAAACAAAGGATATTGAACTCAAAAGAAATAATTGAAGGATAAGATTTCCAGTAAACCATGAAAAAAAATTGAATAGCGTATCTCAAAGAATCAGACAGGAAAACTGACTAAAAGTACTGGAAAAACAACAAAATAGTTTGAGAGACTCTACAAACCACCAACAAAGAGACACTCAAAGAAGTGTCATGATCAAATCATAACGTACTTTTATGGAAAAGATATACTACATATTTCATGCTTTGGACTATAAAAACTCATGAATTTATCCAACAGTAACTCTAAACAAGGCATATGTAGCTGCATAACATTAAAATGTTATGTTTATTGAAATATGCCTGGAATCTGACAAAAGAATGGGAGCTCAGCTATGGAGTTGCTAGTGAGAAATAGACTACTCAGACCTTGTAAATATAAGGAAGTACAGTTGGGGCAGAGGGGGCAGAAATGGTGGGGCACCATGTTTGTTTTGTCCAGGTAGGTGAACTTGCCTACATTTGACTCACAAGGAAGACAAGAATAGTTATTTTTAGAGTCTCTTTCCCCACCCTTCTCCAAAGGACTCTGATTCCTTACCAGGAGGGGAAGCAGGAGATTAGGGCCAGAGGTTGGCCCCTCTGCTCTCCTCAGAGAGAGTGGGGACCTAGACTAGAATTATATCTATTTGCTCCCTTAAAAAATTTAGTCTAGGAGAAATAATTTTTTAGATTCAAGATTATCTCCCAGTCTCTAGCCCTTAATAATGGAGTATCCCAAGCTAGATAACCAAAGCTTGACTGCATTTCCACCAGATATCATTTCCACAATGAACTTAAATAGCAAACCCAAGTCTATAGCAAAATATAAATCAAAAAAAGTACACATACAAAGAATATATACCAGATAATATAGAGCTCTTCTGTTGAGAGAAGGATAACGAAGATCAACCAAGAAAGCCTCAGATCTCAGACAATGGGAAATTCTTTGAACTCTCAATTGTAAGAGGCTAGTGATAGGAACATGATAGAGATTGCCAGCTGCTCTACATGTCTTCTTCTCCCCAGAGTTTTTCTCTCCCTTCAAGGACCTGAAGAAAGGTTGGAATCATTCATCTTCTCTCTTGAAGCTGGAAGCCAGAGGGAAGACAAGATCTCTTCTATCCCTCACCAGCCCTACAATTCAAGGGCACTGAGCAATCAATCTCCACCAATGAAGAAAGAGTTCTATACCAATGTGCTTTGAGACTTGAGTTACATAGGACTTGATTGTCAGACCAAAATTAGCACAGGAAGCAGATAATCGATCCATACTCTGCCGCATTTTTACCTCAGAGACTGCTTTGACAGCACAATCATCTGCAAACAAAAAGTTGTGCACCAAGTACCCTTGGTCTTGGTTTGTAGTCTTTTCAATTTAAATAGTTTGTCATTGGTGCAGAAGCTGATTTGATGCTTTTTTTGTCCTCCTCGAAGGTGTTTGATAACATCACAGAAAATATCATGCACACAATTCTGCTTTACTCCATTGGTGACTAAGGAAGCATGAGAGCATCCCCCTTCATCAAGAACCTGTGTGAGCATGCCATCAAGAAACTGGCATACAATGCTGAACTTCTCCAAGCAACCCAATTTTACCAAGATCTTCCACAGGCCCTGATGACTGACACTATCAAAGATCTTGGTCAGGTTGACAAATGTATACAGACCTCTATTCTGCTCCTGACATTTCTCCTGGAGTTCTTGGGCACTAAACACCACCTCAACCACTCTACAGCCCTTTCTAAAACCACACTGTCTCTTGAGTAGGTGACCATCTTCCAGATGATTATTCACCAATTAAGGAGGACTCTGGTAAGGATCTTGCCAGCAATGATTAGGAGAGGGATCTTCCTGTGGTTGTCACAGGGCAGCCTATTTCCTTTTTCTTTATAGAGATGGACGATAGAGGCATTCTTAAGCTCCTAAAGAATAATTTCCTCTTGCCATATGATCTGGAATATTTCAGTATGAGCAGTGGACCCCTGCCTTGTAGATCTCTGCTGGGATGGCATTTTGCCACTTGAGAGAATCTTGACAGCATTCAGTACTTCTTCTTCTATAGTTAGAGGTTCAGCTAGAGAGAAATGAATTTGTGGCAATCAATTACTTCAGCACTGGTTGATGACAGTCTGTTACGAACAGTATGGAAGTGCTTGACCCATTTTTCTAGGATCATGTCCTTGTCACTGATCAATGTGGCTCCATCAGCACTGAGTAGTTGAAATGTGCCAAAGGTCTTTGGTTCATCAATTGTCTTCAGGGCACCATGGATGTGCTTGTGATTATTTCTTTCAGGGTAAGATTGAATCTCATTCTGCCTTCTTGCTGAGCCAAGAATCTTGCATCTCTCTAAGTTTCATTTGCACTTTGCTTTGATGAAATTAAACACTGCTTTCTTGAAGATGGACAAGGTATCCTGCTGATAAGTCATGTGGAGTTCTCATTTCTTATTTAGCAGCTACTGAATTTCCCCATCATTTTCATTGAATCAGTCCTGATATTTATGGGTGTTCTGGCCCAGATCAGCAAATGCAGGTCTATACACCAAGTCTCTGAAATCTACCCACTCCTCTTCTGCTCCACTGTTGCTGACTATGCTAATTTTGTACTGATAATCAACACCAAGGAAACAGAGATCCTTTAACAGCCATCAGCACACCATCCAAACATGGAACCACTGGTCACAGTAAATGGAGAAATTTTGAATGCTGTGGGTAAGTTCACTTACCTTGGTAACCCTCCCAGGGTTGTTCACATAGATGTTGAAATTGATGCATGCAATGCCATATCTAGCTCAACATTTGATAGGCTCCAAAAGGAAGCATGGAAGAGAAGAGGTGTCAGTCTGCCTACTAAGCTGAAGGTCTACTAAGTTGAAGGTCTACAAAGCTGTTGTGCTGACTACACTGTTCTATGTCTTTGAAACCTGGACAGTCTATCAGCACCATGCCAGAAAGCTAAACTGCTTCCACTTGAACTGTCTTAGGAAGACCCTGAAGATTACCTAGCAAAGTAACTAACCAGACACTAAGATCCTCTCTAGAGCTGAACTGCCAAGTGTTCAACTCTATTGCAGAGAGAGCAACTCCATTAGGTTGACCACATAGCTCAAATGCCAAACATATACTTAACTTTCTTTCATTTTATCTTTTTTTATTTTATTTTTTATTTTATTTCTATTTTACAGAGAATTCACACAAGGTAATTGCTCACATGGCAGTCAGAAGAAGCAGTAAAAGGATACTTTCAAGATAACTCTGAAGAACTTCAGTGTTGACTGTGAGACATGGGAAACTCTGGCAGAGGACTATCCACATCAAAGAAGGCACTATACTCAATGAGCAAAGAAGAATCATGGAAGCACAAAGGAAATATGAGCTGTGAAAGTCCATTTCCACTCTAAATGTTCTAACAGACTTGTGTCTGATCTATGGCAGTGCCTTCTGAGCTTGTATTGGTCTGATCAGTAACAGCCCAACACATCATACCCTTACTCCGTCATGATATAATTGGTCTTCTCAAAGTCAAAGCTAAACAAGTTGTGGTATATGAATGTAACAGAATACTATTGTGCTATAAGAAAAGATGAGCAGACAGACTTCACAAAAACCTGGAAAGACTTGTATGAACTGATTGATGCTAAGTGAAGTGAGCAGAACATTGTACACAGTAACAGCCACAGGGTGCAATGACTGCCTGATGGACTTAACTCTTCTTAGCAATGCAAGGGTCTAAAACAGTTCCAAAAGACTCATGATGGAAAGTGCCATCCACATGCAGAGAAAGAAATATGGAGTCTGAATGCAGATCAAATCATATTATTTGCTGTCTTGTTTTGTTTTGTTTTTTCTTTCGTTCCTCTCACGTGGTCTAATTCTTCTCTACAATATGACTAATGCGAAAATAAGTTTAATAAGAGTGTATGTATAGAGCCTACATCAGATTATTTGGCATCTTGGGAAGGGGAGAAGGGAGGGAAGTAGAGAAAATTTAAAACTTATGAAAATGAATGTTGAAAACTAAAAATAAATAATTTATTTAAAAAATAAAACAAAGGGCAAATAATATAGGAAAGGGGGGCATTTTTGATATAACTCAGTTGAAGTGTGTGTTTTCAAATTCATATAATATAAAAAGTGGAGGTGGAAGAGAGAAGCTAGGGAGATGGGTTGGATAACATCTATTCAGCATGAAGGTTAAGTTGGCCAAAAGATATGGCCTGGAACATTTATATAGAACTTCAAGGTCAATATTTGAACAATACACTTTTCTAAAATGTCTAAAAAGATAAAAAGGACCATTGGGAAGGAGAAGGAGGGGAATGATAATTTATTAAATACCTACTATATGACGCTCACTGTGCTAAACACTTTATAAATATTATCTCATTTGATCTTTACAACTACCCCAGAAGATAGATGCTATTAAGTACCTTGAGGGAAGGAACTATCTATTGCCTTTTTTGTAGCCCTAGTGCTTAGCATAGTGCCTATCACATTGTAGGCACTTAGTAAATGTTTAATGATTGAAAGAGAAATTAAGTGATTTGCCCACAGTCACACAACTGTGTGTTTTATACTTCTTTCTTTTATTCTGTAATGGAAGTTAAAGGTCTTCCCCACCTATTAATAGGCCTCAGGTGAAGCCCACTAAGGGAAATTTGATTAGGGAGGCCTTGTTTTATAGGCAGGCCCACACCTTTTGTTAATTAATGAGGCACTGGTTTAGATGCCCTCTTGCTCTGAAAAGTGTGTATATACTATGAGGTGAGATTTTGCTTTGGTGACTTAGAAGAAGGGTTATGCACCAGATGAGATTCTGGGTATCCATTAAGGAGCTCCCTTGGCTTTGAAAACCTGGATATTGGTGCTTCTCTCTCTGGTAAGTATGTGTGTATATAATGATTAGACAGTTGGATCTGTCTGTTGATCTATGGTGTATGTATTGCTATAGTCAAACAGTTAGAAGACCTGTCTATTGGTCTTTATTTCTCTATTTGTATTTTCTCTGTTGGTGAATGTAATTAAAGTAGATTGTTGACCTCTTTTTAAATTGCTTTCATTAGAAAAGCAGATCTAAGAACCTGTGCCAGCAGGTCATCCTGGATGTATGTCAGGGTGCTTGCTGCTGCACACCCTCATCAAGAGGCTTCTCAATTTCTCTTTACTTTTTTGACATCATAGTGGCATCATCTGAATATCTGAGATTGTTGATATTTCTCCTGGCAACCTTAATTCTGACTTTGGATTCATTCAACCTGATGTTTTGCATATAAGTTAAACAAATAAGGTAGCAATATACAGCCTTGTCATACCCCCTTTCCAATCTTAAACCAATCAGTCTCATGTTTGGTTCTAACTGTTGCTTCTTGGCTCACATATAGGAGACAAGTAAGATGATCTGGTACTCCCATCTCTTTGAGGACTTGCCACATTCTATTGTGATCCCCAGAATTAAAGGGTTTAGAGTAGATGATGAAGCAGAAATAGAAGTTTTTCTGGAACTCCCTTGCTTTCTCCACATAGTCCAATGAATCTTGGCAATTTGGTTTCTAGTTCCTCTGCCTCTTTGAAAATTAGCCTGATCTTCTGGTAATTCTCAGTTCACATACTGCTGAAGCCTAGCTTGTAGAATCTTAAACATAACCTTGCTGGCATGTGAAATGAGCAGTTATTCGGTGATTTGAATATTCCATGGCATTGATTGCCATTCTTTAGAACTGGGCTGTAAACTCATCTTTTCCAAACCAGTGGCTGTTGTTGAGTTTTCCAAATTCGCTGGCATATTAAGTGTAGCACATTAACAGAATCATCTTTTAGGGTTTTAAGTAGCTCAGTTGGAATTCCCTCACCTCCACTAGCCTTACAGTTAGCAGTACCTCCTAAGGCTTACTTGACTTCATTCTCCAGGATGTCTGCCATACCATCACGGTTATCAGTGATCTTAAGTTCTTTCCTGCATAGTACTTTTGTGTATTCTTGTCACCTCTGTGACTTTTCTTTTTTCAGCTCCTTTCCATTACCAACCTTCTGTGCAACATGGGAGACACTGGCACAGGACCACTCAGCATGGTGTGCCCACATCAGAAAAGGTGCTGTGCTCCATGAGCAAAGTAGAATTGAGATAGCACAAAGGAAAACTAGGATGTGCAAATTTAAAGTTACCACCCCAAATATTCACATCAACTATCTGTGCTCAATCTGTAGTAGAGCATTCTGAGCTCCTATTCGTCTGATCAGCCACAGTCCACACTGAAACTTCACTTTATCATGGTGATGTCATTTTGATCCTCTTCAAGAATGAAGGACAACCATCAACCAACCAACCAGCCTTAATCCTTGGTTATCTTTCACCTTTCTTTCAACATAAATACCCTCAGGTTGCTGCCTTTTTCTAAATTGGGGGAGGGAATGAGAAGAAGCAGTTAGAAAACGCTTTGCTTCTAGAACCCTGAGAAGTAATTGGTGCAATTATTCCCAAAAAAACAAGAGATTGTGATAGGGGTGGAGTAGGAGGAAGTTGGTAATACAACTCACATCCACCTAACTATGAGTTTTGAAAAGTGCTTTACAAAAAAACCAATCAACATTAACTAAATACTTGTTATGAAATGGATGGTAAGTATTGGGGCCAATATTCAAAGTTTTACCTAAGTTGTCACCTTCTCTCCTCTATACTATAGTGATACCACTGCTATTCAGTACTCCAGGTTTTCCCTGTGCCTCCACTTATTTATAAGGATAAGTGTAATACCCAAATTCATGGTATGATGGCTTACTTTCCTTCATTTAGAAATCCCTCCAGAACACTGCAGTATGTTTATAAATTAAGAGAGTTAGCCTTTTAGAAAATATGAAGTGATCAGAATAGAAAAAAATCTAAAATGTCAAAGAATTATGGCATTTCTGGGAAACTTTCCTTCTTGGAGAGGGGACTTTATTTACCAGATGCTTCATCAAAGAAGAGCTCTAAAAAGTAAAATAAGGACTGAAATATGATTAGGTAGTTAATGGTGAAGTGGATTTGCAAATAATTTTTTCCTGCCATCACAGATTATTCTCTAGTCTTTCTCAAGATTCATCTTGGGAACAGAATAAAAAGAGCTCAATGAAAAAAAAAGAAGAGAGAGAGTGAGAGAGAGAGAGAGATTGAGAGAGAGAAACAGACCTCTCTTCTGGTAACGATCCAAAGACCACTTTCCCAGGACTATCTCCCTTTTCTCAGGAGCCAAAGATCCTGTGAGATCATGCCAGAAAACTCTCTAAAGCATGGTGAAAACTGAATAATGGTTTTGAGCAATCGCTCAAGTCAGAGTTCTTAGGATCTACCTGGAGAGTAATTCCTCCCACCAAGATCTTAAATATGACTGGAGGTCAATAAATTAAGAGGCAAGGCTAGAAAATAAAACTCAGCTGCTAGGCCTTTGGCAGGTAGACAACAACTCTAAAGCACCAAGGAAGAGACACATTTCAGGAGGCAAAAAGAGCCTTTCAGGTGAGGTGGCTTAGCCACTTTATTTGGGAACTAACATAATAGGAACCAGATATCAAGTGATGAAGTGAGGTGGTGTAATGTTAATTAGATCTTCCCCACCCATTAATAGGCCTCAAGTACCTTTTGTTAATTTTCTAATAAGCACTGGTTCTCAAGGGTTGTGATGACCTCTGGCTCTGAAAAGTATATAAATACTCTGAGGTGAGGTTTTACTTTGGGGATTAGTTTTTTGGAAGAAGGTTTACAAGCCAGATGAAACTCTGGGAAGCTTCTAAAGAGTCTACCAACTTTAAAAAACCCAGATATTGGTGATTCTCTCTCTGATAACTATGTATGTATTACATTCAGACAGTTGGAAACCCAGTCTGTTAATTTTTATTTCTCTGTATTTTTTCTGAATTTCAAGGTGCTGACTTTTCCCCCTGAACTAAGTGAATGATACATGTGATTGATTCAAGTGATTGTTGACCCCTCAAAAGTTGTCTTGCCTTTTAGAAAAGCAGATGAAAAAACCTGTGATAGCAGGTCTTCCTGGATGTGTCGGAATGCTTGCTTTTACTGGTAGGGAGGAACTGTCCTAACCTTGAGGATGTAAGTTGTGGGGGTGGGAGGTTTCAAGGTAGTGGAGACCTCCTTCAAGATAGAATCAATGGATTTATCCTGTTATTGAATAAAATACAAACTGAAGTTCTAGTTACACAACCTTTTAACTCCCTTTGACCTTGATAATATTTAATATAAATTTTAGACTTTAATAAGGGCCAAAAGTTTGAATTAAGAAGAGCCTGGATCTAATAGTCTCCTTTGTTTAGAGGATGCTTTCTGTCAAGCAAATGGGACTTCCTTACCAGACCCTTCTTCTGGCATCTTAGTGATAAGGCT
>CM053770.1:572144494-572212204 GCA_028658325.1 Potorous gilbertii
GGCTTGTTAGGACAGGATCTGTTATCTGGGTGGTGGGATTTTGTCTTTTCCTTATCTTAAATCACAAAGGCATGCTATAGAAGGAAGATGCCTATAGCCTGGGGTCATAAAACCCAATTGGTGCCACTTTCTCTACCATGTGTTTATCTAAGAGAACTCCTTCCTCCTGGCAAAATGTACTTAAGACAGTCAATTTCTGTACTAAGTCAGCCAGTTCTGATCCTGGCTCCATAGCGCTATGTAACCATTGTCTTTTTGGGGAATTGTTTAATTAATTAAATCATAAGATGTATGCATTTAGCCTGTTGCCTTTTCTTTAACCAAGTTTTCAGGTTAACAACCTCTAATACCACTTTTTTTTTTTCTGAAGAGATCTTTCCTTCCAGGTTTTATACATTTCTTCTACAACAAAAGTATGTGGAGTCCATCTTCTCCACTCACTCTTGGGTGAGTGGTATGGCACTGGTCCTGCTTTGAAAAGAGTCTATAGGATGCTGTTTATTAAAACAGGTGAAGTTCTTTGGATCAAAAGTGAACTTTCATAATCAGTTAGCCAACTAGCATTTGAAAAACTCTTTTAATATCCACACAAGTTGTGTATAAGGTTGAGGGAAGATAGAAAAGAAAGATAAAAACATAATCCTTGCCCTAGAAAGCTGCCAGTATGATCAGGGAAACAACATTCAGACTTATAGTACATACAGCAGATAATCTCGAAGGTAGCTTGGTGTGCAAACCAAAGTTCCTGCCGAATATAAACAGAGTTGGACTAAAACCCAAGGTTAGCACCTCTATTCCAATGGGAGTTCGCCAACATTTCAAAAGAGAGAATCATGCTTAAGCAGACAATATAGAGCATCAGAAGCCCAGTTCATGAATGGACACAATATTATGTTATATGGGAGTAGGCTACCCAGTCCTCCAATGAAAATGAGCTTGTCTTAATATAATGCTTCAAGGTATTCAGAACACTTAACATAGGATCACAGGATTATAAATATAGAGCTGAAGGAGAACTTGCTGGTCATTTATGTCAACTCCTCCATTTTACAGATGAGAAAACTGAAACTTGTCCAAGGTCACACAGTCATGGATAGCAAAGGGAGGATTTGAACCCAGCTTCTCAGACTCCAGGATCAGCCAGAGCTCTTCCCACTGTACCATGCTGCATTACCTCATCTAAGCCTCACACTATGAGGAAGGGACTATTATTAATCCCCTTCTATAAATGATGTTTAGAGAAGTCCAATGACTTGCTCCAGGACACAAAGCCAGTAGGAATCTGAGGCAGAATTGAAACCCAGGGCTTCCTGATTCTAGTCCAGTGTTCTAATCACTCTGCCATGATGCCTTTCAGAACCACTGATGGTGGTACTGAAATAATTCTAAATAATTACCTTTTCCTCTCCCTAATCCCAAACCAAAATCAACCTTGACAACTTCCAGGAAACTGTCCCAGGAGAGAGAATTAATAATCCCAACCTGTTTCTTCTTCCTACTTCTGAAGGGTTCTTGAACTGTTCCATAACCCCTCATCTCCATATAATGCTCCCTGCACTGTACAGACTTTACCAAATGATCTTCATAATATTCCTCTTTGAAATAATTAGGTAGGCTACTTGTGAGTGTGTTATCTTCAGGAAGATCCCATCAATAATACCAGTGATGTACCTCGAGGATGGTTCTTCTCATGGTAGAACGCACCCCAAGCCATCAATCAGGAAGTTCAAAGACAGGATCTTTGGTTGAATTATATCAAATGCTGTGTGCAAGACACACCTTGAAGTTCTTTACCTGCTGACATAGTTGTGTTTGCGCAGACTAATGGTTTCTCAGAACCAGGCAACAGTTAGAAAAAGGAGGGGGTGGGGCTAAGAGTGGAGAACCACTTATTTGTTCCAGCCTGAAGATTAATGAGATTTTTAGAGCCATATTCCTAAATGTTAAATCACAACTTCTGGCAATTTCTTGTAACTGCAATCGTTCTAGAATTTCACTGAGATTCCCTTGGGGAGGAGCCTGCTCTTATAGCGCAGTGGCTTCTGTGGCTTCCAGAGCTGTCCTAGTGATCACCGAGAAAGTCGCGGTGTGCTCTGCCCTCCTTCCTCCTCATCCACACACACATACACATACACACACACACACACACACACACTCACACACACACTCACAGACACACTCACACTCATACACACTTACACACACACTCACGCACACACATACACAGTCACACATACACACACTCACAGTCACACATACACTCACACATACACACACTCACACACATACACACACACACACACACACACACTTTAAGCCACCATTCATTGGTCTTTTAAATCTTCACATTTGGCTTGCTGGAGAATGTCGCAAGTTGTAAATTAGAAGTAACAGACTTCATTGGGCAAGCAAGTGGAGTTCATTAATAGTGTTACTAATGAATGTGTGATATAAGCAGCTCTCTATCGGAGTGCTTTTACTGCTCCCTCCTACTTCCCACTCTGCCTGTGGCCTCAAGCTCATCTAGAAACTTAAAAACCACTTCTGAGCCTGAGATGGAATTATATAGAGAGAAAGTAGAGTACAGTGGCCAGAGCCCTGGACCTACCTTCATGAGCTAGGCATGAGAATTTGACTCAGAAGGACAAGGAGTTAGAATAATAGACGAGGGAGCTTGGTACTAGGGTCTATAAATTAGCATCTCTTTCTAATAATAGCCTACATTTATATAGATCTTTGAATACTTTATTTTGAGCCTAATACAAACTGTGTGAGATAAGTGCTACTGTTATCTGCATTCTACAGATAAGGAAATTGAAGCTTTCAGGGAAGGGTGGTACACAGGCTGTTGGGTAACGCAGTGGATAGAACACTGCCCTGGAGGAAGGAAGGCTCATCTTTATGAGTTCAGATCCAGCCTCAGACACTTACAAACTGTGTGACCCCTCTTAGACAAGTCATTTAACCCTGTTTGCCTCAGTTTCTATTTTATTCTGGAAGTTATTATCCATAAAATGAGTTGGAGAAGGAAATGGCTAAACCACCACTGCATCTCTGCCAAGAAAACCCCAAATGAGGCCACAAAGGGTCAAACAGAACTGAAAAAATGACTGAACAAAGAAAAGTTATAAAATATAACTTATAATACAATATTATATTAATATAATAATATAATATATAAAAGGACTTGTTCAGAGTCAGCTAATCTGACAGAGCTAAAACAGAATTTACATTTAGATAGCTCGCTTGTTTCCCAAGTGTTCTAAGATGAGGTCAGAGATTTACAAGTAGAAAAACCCTTAGAGAAATTGAAACCTAGAAAGGCTAACCGCATTGGCCAAGGTCATTTAAGTAGTAAGGTAGCTACATAAGTAAGTAGCTAAGGATTCGAACCCAGTTCTACTAGCTCCAAATTCAGCACTTTTTCCATTGTATTATCAACTCTGTGTTGACTGACACTCTCCAGACACTGCAGCTTATTTTGCCTATACCCTTGATAAATGTCTCTTCCTTTTCTTCCCCAGCTAATTATCCTGAACTCACGATCTTATGAGAACTAGTTTCCTACTTTAGCTCACTAACCCTCCCCCATCCCCAAAACTACACACACACACACTAAACTTGTGGACCTACTGTCTTCCTGTTCAGTTTTGTTCCCTCTCTAACTACGTTTCTATTTTGATACTCTCTGGACTCTATATTCATTAGCATCCTCTTCCTGGGGAAGACTGGACAACATCAGACCATTGCTTATTGGTATAACAGATCTGAAGGCCCTCAGGTTTGACATCTTAAAGGGGGAGGCAAAGGAAACCTCTAAGAATTGGCTTTCATTTGCACCTAATTACTAGTTACTGCTGAACAGTCCAAAACTAAACTGAGACAAATGCTATCCCCAGAAAGTCAACAGTCATAATGTAGTTAAACAGCTGGCCCTGTTTACAATGCAGATGTCATTTTTAAAAGATTGTGCAGAAAATGCAGGCCAGAATATGAAGCCAAAATATGTTGGGGGGGGTGAGGGACGCGGTGGTTAATGGGGATCAATAAATTATTCAAGCACATAGCTAAATTAAAAACCTGCGTTGCCATATGGGACTTAGTATTCACATGCTGACTAGAAACTAGGCACCCCATGTTAATTACATCCTTTCTCCCCCTGCTTTTTTGTATTTAAAGAGATCTCAGGAAATAGAGTGAAAAGAAAAAAACACCGCAACAAATGAGGTTAAAAGCTTGACTGGGACTTAGGAGACTATTTTCTAGCCCCCCAATACATCATTATTTTCTGGGGCATTCATTCCCAGCACAGAAGCTCACTCCAAACCCTGATCCAACTCTGTACTTACAGATAAGACTCAACTCAGGTATTATTCACCAGGAGACCATGCTGAACCAGGTCACACCATGACATCCCTGATGAGCTGTGGCTTCAAACTACTCAACTACTTAAATACTAGACACCTCTTAGTACAAACAAAAGGAAACATTGGAGATGTTTCCAAAAGGTTGCATATAAATATAAGCATGTAAAAAGGAAATGTTATTGGGAAGCTTGCTAGTTGAAGGAACACTATGGCAAGTCTTTCTGCAAAATGGAGACTCTTTTCATAAAGCCCTTCACAATCTAGCTGTTGCTGACCTTTCCTGACTTGTTCGTTTATGTAATAACCTCTCACACTCTCTATCTCAGTCAAACAAACTCATATGCAGTACCCCAAACTCAGTATTCCATCTTCTGCCTCTGTGTGGCCCACCACCACTGTCCCCTTGCTTTTAGAATCCTTAATTTCCTTTCATAGTGATAGTCAATAAAGTCAATGAGCATTTATTAAGCACCTACCCTGTCTTGGAGGAGGAGATGCAAATACGAAAAAGAAAGTCCCTGCCTTCAGGGAGCTTCCAGTCTCCTGGAGGAAGACAAAAGCAAGCAGGGAAAGGTATGAGGGAAATGTCGTTCTTCATGTTGGGAGGTCCAAAGCGAACGTAGCCAGGAGGGTAACGAAATGTCTGAGGGGATGTGTGTCCTGCCGCCACCACCACCACAACCACCACTACCACCCCCTACCTCCTTAAATGAAGGAGTTTATGACAGTCAGAAGAGCAGAAGACATACTAATCGTGCCAGTAAAGAGTCTGATGGGATCTTATAAACTGGTGAGATTTCCCAATGATAAATTTACTTGGGGCATCTTGGAGAAGCCAAAAACGTCCAAAATAAAGGTTGCCCATATATAAGTCCTCAGTGTCCACTGCAAATACCCTCTCTTACTCAATGCCTTCCATTGTCCCTAATAATTACTGTCCTCTCCCATTTCAAATTATCTCATATCACTTTACATGTTATATCTCTCTTTTCTCCACCACATGTATCCACACAAGAATGTAAGCACTCTGATGTCCCTGGGGAGGGTTTGGTTTGGTTTGGTTTTTCATGTCTTTGTACTCTCAGCTTCAAATGGTGCCTTGACTGTAGGGTTGTGATTCAGTTATTTTTCAGTCGTGTTTGATTTTTCATGACCTCATTTAGGGTTTTCTTGGCAAAGATGCTGGAATGATTTGCCATTTCCTTCTCCATCTCATTTTACAGAGGAGAAAATTGAGGCAAATAGAGGTAAGTGACTTAGCCAAGGTCACACAGCAAGTAAGTTTCTGTGACCAAATTTGAACTCAGGAAGGTGAGTCTTCCTGACTCCAGGTCCAATGCTCTATCTCCTGTGCCACCTAGTTGCCCCAATGACTAAATTTTAGTGGTTTAGTAAATTTATTTTGTCATTGTTAATATTTTGTATGTAAATTCAGATTTTAATATACTAGATTTGTTGAAAGAATTGACCTGGATCACCTTATTCAGCTGATGGTAAATCCTAAATCTGCTGCCCCCTGGAGACTGCACAGGCTAAATAAGGAGGTAACTTCAAGGGTTAGAAATGTTCATGAATCCACAGCTGTTCATCAGAAAGGTTAAGGATTATGACTCATTGATCTTTGGCTTTCCTTTGGGACAGTGATAAGGAACATTGAGAGCTTAGTAGTATGATATTTCCTCTGAGATGATAAATCACGTTGGCCCTAATTTTTCCTGTCTAAAGAAAGAGATGCAGATAGAGACTGGAAAGATACTTCCACAGCTCAAAGGCTAGATGAAATCCAGAAACATTTGGCCCCAAAATTTAGAAATACCTAGAAACTTGAGGGAGAGTAAAAGGAAAAGTGCCTAACTCTAGATAAGAACAACTAATAGTCAGTGGCAGTGCAGAACATCCCTGATCTCAGGAAGGCTCAGGCTCACAGATTGTCCAATCCTTGAAGGTCAGGATTGTTTCATTCTTGTCATTGCATGCCTAGCACCTAACACAGTTCCTGGCATGTGACCAGCACATAACAAATGCTTATCAACTGATTGATCATGTTTCATTCTTCCAGCAGTTAAAAATAGATTATCTTCCTCTTTCAAATCCCATACCCTCTTTTTATATTACCCACAAAATTCCCATTTTCTGTTTGAGGAAAACCTCTATCTCAACAGAAGAAAGATTACTGACAAACTCCACATGCAATGTTGGAGGACTTCTCAGATTGTATTTCTTGGGCATTTGAGAAGAATCTCACCCACAAGTAAGACCACATGACTGGAGGTCAAATAAAGTGAGTCATAAACCTGAAAGGAAAATGAATTTATTAGCACAATAATGAAGACTGCTTGCCAGTAGCAGTTTTGGCCTCCTAGGGTACAGATTTGGTTTATATGGCTTTTTCAGGCTCATCCAAAGTACACAAGCAGTCAGAGGTATAATGCGACATTTGAACTGAGCCAATGGGAAACAGTCTGTCTCTAAATGAAGTTGGTCTGGAACACCCCTAACTGCCTAGTAGGTACAACATTTGTGGGGTCCTGCACAGTAAGGGTTTGTGTATTCAGCTTAAGTATTCTAGAGGTACTTGTATCAGATTTTGTGATTTTGTCTGCAGCAGAATTGGGGGCAATTCAGTCAACCAGCACATTCTGATAACAATGTTGTTTTTCCTTAACTTTAATGAATGAATGATCAGATCTTTCCCAGCTCAGTATATCAATTCTGTCAACTTCTAAGTTCTCTTTACTGACACATAATACAGCTGTTCCATATCCCCATTGGGAAATTATCTTCTAGAATTTTATTGCAGATTTTCATTATCAAAAATACTTTATGCATATACTCAAATATTAAGATAGGAACAGGATCTGTGATTTCATCAGCACAGAAAACTTGAAATGTAAAAGCACTTTATACCAAGAGAAGTCAGTACCCCTGCAGCTTATAGTCTTAGAAAAGAGTTGTCCAGAGTGCTGAGAGGCTAAGTGACTGAATGAGCCAGCATGTGTCAGAGGTTAGAAATGAACTCAGATCTTCCCAACTTGGATGGTGTCTCACTAGTCATTTAGCCACATTACCATGCATTGATTTCATCCCTCCTCCAGGTGCATGGATTAAGCAGTAAACTCCTATTATAACCAAGGTTACATATCATCCACCATAGATATGCATATTAAAGTGGGAATGAGTGGATTTCAAGAGGGGTAAAATTGAAATAAACATATGGGCTTTGTTAAAAGTGAAGCTCTTTACTATATTTTTAAAAAACAAAGTCTTGTTGTATGACCTTAGAGACCATGTAAATTCTACATCAAAGTTTATATAATGACAGTCCAACAAGCATTCAACTAGCATTTAAGTCCTTAGGATGTGCCAGGCAATATGTGATAAGCACTAGGTTTTGAAGAAAGGTAAAATTCACAATCTAATGGGAGAGCTCATATGCTGTTAACTGTGTACATATGATATGTTATGTATAATGTGTGTGTGTGTGTGTGTGTGTGTGTGTATGTGTGTGTGTGTGTACAGTGTATCTAGAAAGTCTTGAAGAAAGAAGTCTTGGAGGAAGCCAGGGAACCTAGGAGTCAGAGGTGGGAAGGAGAAAAGAGGTAACCAGTGCAATTTGGATGTTTCCAATTGCTAGGTTTTCTCCCTTGACCTCAGGTCTAAATTTATGTGTTTATATCTTTACAAATTCCATCCATTGTTCCTGGATGGTTCTGGGACCAAATAAAACAAGCTTAATTACCCTCTTGAAATCCACTCATTCTCTCACTTTAATATGCATATCTATGGTGGGTGATATGTAACCTTGGTTATAATAGGAGTTTGCTGCTTAATCCATGCACCTGGAGAAGGGATGAAATCAATCCATTCTTATAATTAGTGACCAAATAACAGGACCTGGGGAAAAGAACTTTCTAGAAAAAAGTGGCCAAAGTCCTAATTCAAACAAGATGGTGGGCCAAGACAAGTCAAGCTGTCTTAGAATAATTAAATCCTAGGGCTAGGCAGAAAGTGGAAGGTGGAGTTTATGGGAGTGAGCTAAAACAGGAGAAGTCAGTATAATGTTAGGGACATGACACTCTAAAGAGGAGAAAGAGGTTTTCGTGATCAGAAATGCTTGAACTCAAGTTTATTGCCTTTCCATCCATAATGCTGCAGTGACTTTCTTAAGACTGGAGAACTCTGTCAGAAGTAGATCTGCAGTAACTCAGTAAAAGAATTTCATTCTGGGTCTTCCATAGCCTATGAGAGAATGACCTTTCTCATCCTTTTGTAGAATTTACATCTTGTAATTTTTACTATATTAATTCTTCTTCCATATGACGGTCTTTCAATATCTATCATGTTCCTCCTGAATCTTTTTTTCCCAGGGTAAAAATGACCTATTCCTTCAACTCCTCATCCTCATACATCATGTACTCAAGCCCTTTGATGTCCTGGTTTGCTTTCCTTTGGGGCCAACAGTTCAGCAATGTCTGGTATCCAGAAATGAACATGGTAATCCAGATGAGAATTGACAATGGCAGAATACAGTGGGATTGTAACCTTCCCATGCCAAGCAGCTATGCCCATCTTGGTGAAGCCCATGATTGCATTAATTCTTTTGGCCACTATTATGGGCCTAGATATTGACGGAATTCTGGAGTTATTAGATAACCTTCCAAATTTCTACGACCCTGGCCTGGAATATTATAAGTGAAGAAGATCTGAGGCAATTTGGATAAACTTTGCTCCCTGATTGTTCTTGATTCTCAGATCTGGGACTCAAGGAGTGGGACCCCTGAGGAAGAAAAATATAAAAGCAACTTTTAGAACCTCCTGGAGACTCCCAGAGAGCTTCAATGAGCTGTTTCTAATTCTTTATTAGTAATCTTTATTTTCATTAACTACCATTTACACACAAAAAAAAACACCTTGGTAACTGCTTTTACTTGGGGTTATTGGTATATTTCTTTATAAAAGAGATTCTTTAAACCCTCAAGCTGCTCCAGAATTTGATCCATAATTGGGACAAGTGCCACATCATCCTGCTGACTCATCTTGAACTGGCAGTCTACTCAACCTCCAGATTTCTTTCTTTATTTTTTTAATATTCATCTTATTAATTTTTGTTACATTTGGTTCCAAACTGTTTCCCTCCCAATCCCAAACTAGAGAAGGCCAACATTTGACACAGATATATATGTAAAATTATACAATACCTAGTTCCAGATACCTGTATTTTCCCTGGAGATAGAGATCATCTTCCTTCATAGATCCTTTGTCATTTATTTGAATATTCATATTACTGAGAATAGCTTAGTCATTCACATTTACTCTGAACAATATTGCTGTTAGAGTATACAATGTTCTCTTGGTTCTGTTCATTTCACGATTCATTATTTTTTTTCAATTTATTTATTTATTTTTAGTTTTTAGCATTCATTTCCACAAGATTTTGAGTTCTGAATTTTCTCCCTATCTCTCCCCTCCTCCTCCCCCAAGGCACCATGCATTCTGATTACCCCTTCCTCAATCTGCCCTTCCTTCTGTCACATCCCTCCCTTCCCTTATCCCCATTTTCTCTCTTTTCTTATAGAGCAAGATAGATTTCTATACCCCATTATCTGTATTTCTTATTTCCCAGTTGCATGTAAAAACAATTCTCAACATTTGTTCCTAAAACTTTGAGTTCCAACTTCTCTCCCTTCCTCCCTCCCCACACATCCCAACTGAGAAGGCAATCAATTCAATATAGGCTATATATGTGTAGTTTTGCAAAAGACTTCCATTATAGTCATGTTGTGAAATACTAACTATATTTCCCTCCATCCTATCTTGCCCCTCATTTATTCTATTCTCTCTTTTGACCTGGTCCCTCCCCAAAAGTGTTTATTTCTAATTACTCCCTCCTCTCATTTGCCCTCCCATCATCCCCCTCATCCCACTTGTCCCCTTCTCCCCTACTTTCCTGTAGTGTAAGATAGATTTTCATACCAAATTGAGTGTGCATGTTATTTCCTCCTTAAGCCAAATGTGATGAAAGTAAGCTTCACTTTTTCCCTCTCACCTCCCTCCCGCTTCTCCTCCATTGAAAAAGCTTTTTCTTGCCTCTTTCATGGAGACAATTTGCCCCATTCCATTTATTCCTTTCTCCTCCCAATATATTCCTCTCTCACCCTTTAATTTTATTTTTTAGATGTCATCCCCTCCTATTCAACTCATTGCAACATATATATGTGTTTGTGTGTGTGTGTATGTGTGTGTGTGTGATCCTTCCAAGTACCCAAATACTGAGAAAAGTTTCAAGAGTTACAAATATCTTTCCATGTAGATCCCTTAATGTAGAAGCTACTAGATCTTGTGTTACCCTGATTGTATTTTCACAATACTGGAATTGTTTTTTTTTCTGACTGTTTGCAATATTTTCTTCTTGGTCTAGGAACTCTGGAATTTGACCACAATATTCCTAGGAGTTTTTCTTTTTGGATCTCTTTCAGAAGGTGATCAGTGGATTCTTTCAATATTTATTTTACTCTCTGGTTCTACAATATCAGGGCAATTTTTCTTGATAATTTCATGAAAGATAATGTCTTGGCTCTTCTTTTTTTATCATGACTTTCAAGAAGTCCCATAATTTTTAAATTGTCTCTCCTGGATCTCTTTTCCAGGTCAGTTGTTTTTCCAATGAGATGTTTCACATTGTCTTCAATTTTTTTCAATCATTTGGTTTTGTTGTGTAATTTCTTGGTTTCTCATAAAGTCATTAGCTTTCATCTGCTCCATTATAATTTTTAAAGAACTGTTTTCTTCAATGAGATTTTGAACCTCTTTTTCCATTTGACTGATTATGCTTTTTAAAGCATTCTTCTCCTCGTTGAATTTTTAGACCTCTTTTGCCATTTGAGTTAGTCTATTTTGAGAGGTGTTGTTTCCTTCAGCATTTTTTGGGTCCCCTTTAGCAGACTGTTGACTCGCTTTTCATGATTTTCTTGCATTGTTCTCATTTGTCTTTCCAATTTTTCCTCTGCCTCTCTTACTTGATTTTCAAAATCCTTTTTGAGCTCTTCCATGGCCTGAGACAATTGCATATTGTTTTGGAGGTTTTGGATGCAGAAGCCTCGAGTTTTATGTCTGCCTCTGATGGTATGTATTGTTCTTCCTCATCGGAAGAAAATACCTGTTCAGCAAGAAAGCAGCCTTCTATAGTCTTATTTTTTCCCCTTTTTGGGGCATTTTCCCAGCCAGTTACTTGACTTTTGAATCCTTTCTCAAGGAGGACATATTCTAGGGATCTGTAAGTTCTCATTTCCTCCAAGGTGGCACAATCAAGGGAAAGGAGTTTACTCCTCTCCTGGTCTGCACTCTGGTCTGAGAACAACCACAAGCATTTCTGCCCAGCATCTATGAGTAGAATTTCCTCTCCAGAGCCTTCACCAGCTCCACCATTCAGGGCTCCTCCTCACCCCAGGACCACAACTCAGAGCTGAGATTCAGATCAGCAGCTCAATTCCCCCAGGGTCTTTAGGCTAAGGATTCCAAAAATGGATGTTGCTGCTCCCTGGGGACACCTGGGGTCATGGCTAGGACAAGACCCTACTCCCTTCTCACCCAGGTGAAAGAGCTTTCTCACTGAGCTTTGAAGCTGTCTTTTGCATTTGTGGGGTGAGAGATCTGGGAACTGCAGCTTCTACCTGGGATTCTGTACCCTGAAGCCTGCTCTAGTCCTGTCCCTGCCCTACCACATGGCCAAGGCTAGACTGAGCTCTGCTCCAAGTCAAGTGCAATAGACCTTTCCTGTCAGTCTTCTAGGTTGTCTTGGGCTGAAAATCTCTTTCACTCTGTCACTTTGTGACTTCTGCTGCTCTAGAATTTGTTTGGAGTCATCTTTTACAGGCATTTTATAGGCTGTGTGGGGAGAGCTACTATTGGTCTGTCCTTCTACTCCACCATCTTGACTCCACCCCACGATTCATTATTTTAGGCAAATCTTTCCATGTTTTCCTAAAATCAACCTGCTAATCATTTCTTATAGAACAGTAATATTATATCACAATTGTACACCACAATTTATCCAGCCATTCCCCAGTAGGAAGTCATTCCTTCATTTTCTAGATCTTTGCCACCACAAAGGGAACTGTTATAAACATTTTGGAATATGTAGGTTCTTTTCCTTTCCCTCATCATCCTTGGTAGAGATATTGCTGGATCAACAAGTATACAGTTTTATAACTCCTTGGGTATAATTTTAGGTTGCTCTCCAAAATTGTTGGATCAGTTCATAGTTTCACCAATAGTGTATTAGCGCCCCAATTTTTCCACATGCCTTCCAACATTTTTCATTTTTCTTTCTATCATGATACATGTGAGATGGTGTCTTAAAGTTGTTTTATTTGCATTTCTGTAATCAATAGTGATTGAATATTTTTTCTTATGACTACCTATGGCTTTGATTTCTTCCACTAAAAACTGCCTGTTCATATCCTTTGACCATTTACCATTTGGAGAATTGATTCATATTCTTATAAATTTGACAAAGTTTTCTATATATCTGAGATATTAGATATGATGTCTTTTTCTGAGAAGCTGTCCATGAACTTTTCCCTTAATTTTCTGTTTTCCTTTTAATCTTGGCTATGTTGGTTTTATTTGTACAAAACCTTTTTAATTTAAGGTAATCAAAATTATCCATTTTATATCTTATAATGTTCTCTCTCATTTATTCATAAATTCTTCTCCTATACATCAATCTGATAGATGCTATGTTCCATGTTTTTCTAATTTTCTTATGGCATCTCTATGTCTATGTCTATGGCATCTGTCTATGTCTATATTATATATGCATTTCAACTTTATCTTGGTAAATGGTAGAAGAAATTGGTCTATACCTATATCTTTCTGCCAGAGCGTTTTCCAGTTTTCCTAATGATTTTGACCAAACAGTGAGTTCTTATCCTGAAGACTTTAATCTTTCCATAAGGTTATTATAATAATTTACTGCTCTGCACTGTATGTCTACTCTTTTCCACTGATTCACTGATTTCTTAGCTAGTATCAGACAGTTTAAGACCTGGTGCTATTAGACCTACTTCCTTTACATTTTTTCATTAATTCCTTTTATATTCTTCACTTTTTTTTCTTCTAAGTGAATTTTATAGCTCAATGAAATAATTTTCTTGGTAATTTAATTGGGATGGCACTGAATAAGTAGATTACATTAGGTAGAATTGTCATTTTTATTATATTGACTCAGTCCACCTATGAACAATTAATATTTCTCCCATTATTTAAATCTGACCTTATTTGTATAAGTGTTTTATAATTATGTTCATATATTTCCTGGGTTTGTCTTGGCAGATATGCTCCCAAGTATTTTATATTGTTTACAGTTATTTTAAATGAACTGCCTCTTACTGCCTGTTTTTACAGAGCTTTGTTGGTGATATATAGAAGTACTAATGATTTCTATGGGTTTACTTTATATCCTGCTACTTTGCTAAAGTTATTCATTTTTTCAACTAGCTTTTTAGTTGAATATCAGGATTTTCTAAGTGTACCACCAAATCATCTGCAAAAAGAGAGTTTTATTACCTTATTGCCCATTTTGATTCCTTCAATTTGTTTTTTTTTCTTTTACTATTTGCTAACATTTCTAGTGGTGTGTTCACTCTTTTCATTTTTGATAGTGGTAATGTTCTTTCCTCTTTTTAAAAATGATATTAACCAATGATTTTTGTGTCTATTTTTCCAATTGGTAGACTCGCTTTTCATAATTTTATTACTTTTCTTGCATTACTCATTTTTTCTTTCAATTTTTCCTCAACTTTTCTTATTTGATGTTTAAAGTCTTTTTTAAGCTTTTCCAAGAACTATTTTTGGATTTGTGATTATTTCATATTTTTCTCTGAAGCTTTACAAGAAACTTTTTTATCTTCTTCTGAGTTTGAACCCTAATCTTCTCTATCACCAAGGTATCTATCTATCTATGACTAGTTCTTTCTCTGTTTTTTACTCATTTTTTTAAACAGTCTATTTTTTGGCTCTTAACTTTGTGTTAGGGTTCAGTTCTACTCCAAGAGTGTGGGGGATAATTACCTCAGATTTCAGGTTTTTCATGCTGTTGTTTTCTGAGCTCTCTTTGGGGGCCTTTGACATTTTGGTTCTTCCAATGTTCCATAATCCAAGGCTAGGTGTGGTCACTGCTCCTCCCATTATGCCTCGGTTTATAATTGATGTCAGGCACTCCTCTCTGCCCCTGAGCTCTGACCAGGGACCCCAGAACTGCTGCCACCTTAAGTAGTCTTGCTGCATATATACCTTCAGGTGGCTACAAGTGTCAACTCACTCCTCTGGAACTGAAACAAGGGACTCTCCTCTCTGTAAGTGAACATGATCAGCAGGGCCTTTCCCCTCTGCCACACTGGGTGTATTTGCTCCTCCTACCCCACAGTCATGTCCTGGAACTCCATCTGGTCATCATACCTGGAACCCTAGTCCAGTACCAGCAGAGAGCTCCCTGAATCTTCCCCTAATCAGCTCCCCATGGAGCAAAATCTCAGGAAGCTAAGGCTGTCTCAGACACAGCTGCCTCTAGGACTTATGGTTGGTTGATTCAGCAGTTTCTGCTGGGATTGTGCCAGAAAAGTCACCCCTTCAACCACCCCAAAATCAAATCTTTCCTAATGTCCTCCCAAGGTGTCTTAGGCTACAGGACTGCTTTACCCTGACTTTCAATTTTTTCTGCCACTCCAAAATTGACTTCAAGGCATTATTTTAAGTTATTTGTGTGGAATTTTGGAGAGCCAAGCAGTTTCCTGCCTTATTTCATCATCTTCCCACAAGTCCCTCCCCTCCAAATCTTTTCCAAAACAACTTGTATCTATCTCTGCCTCCCCCTCCCACTTGTATTTACCCAAGTGTAAAACATTACATTTATCTGTGTTGAATTTCATTTTATGATATTCAACTGAATGCTCTAGACTGTTGAGATCCTTTTGTATCCTGACTCTGTCATCCACTGTGTTAGCAGCTAGGCAATATAGTAGATAGAATGGTGGGCCTGGAGCCAAGAAGACTTGAGTTCAAATATGGCTTCAGACACTTAGCTATATGACCCTGGGCAATTCACTTAACCTCTTCTTAACTCCATTTCCTGTAAAAGGAGGGCAATAATAGCATTTACTTTGCAGAGTTGTTGTACAGTTCAAAATGAGATATATTTGTAAAGTGCTTAACATGGTACCTGCATGTAGTAGACGCTATATATATACTTATTCCCTTCCCCTTATCTTTGTGTCTTCTGCAAATCTGATGAGCCACTATTAAATGCAGTAGGTGCTTAATAAATGTTTGTCACTTAATTGACCTAATAGAGGCTCAGGACAACAACAACAAAAAAAGGAACTATGATTGAAAGATGCAGGAAGACAGATTTTTAGATCAATACAAGGAAAAACTTCATAACAATTAGAACTGTTTAAAAGCAGAATGGGATAAGCTGCCTCAACAGGTAATGAGCTCCCTCTCAGTGCAGGTCTTCAAATAAAGGATGAGAATGTTGTAGAAAACATTCCAATTAAAGCATAGAATGAAATAGATTATCTCTGAGGTCAAATCCAACTTCTAGATTCTCTGATTATGGGTGATCTAAGCTTGAATGGTAGCTAGCATTCTGCCTGACTTTGGCTCCATAAACTGAATGAGTATGGGCAAATGATACTTCTTTAAGAAAATGTGACTTCCTTTAATTCCTGGGAGTAAAGTGAAATTCACAAGTAATGAGAAAATGTTGGTGACTATGAAGGGAGCTGTTCTTCCTGTGTGAACTTGCTAGTACCAAGGAGTAGTTATTTCACACCTTCTTTGATATGCAAAACTCTCTTTGAATTATTCTGACTGTACCTAAAAATTCATCTTTTCAGTGTACTCAAAATCAAATCACTCAATTAATGAGTCATCAGTCCATAATTGCTGCCCTTACTTTTTGACTTATTAAAATGGAAGCTTTCTCATCTAAAATGTCTCAGAAAAATTCACTCCCATTCTGAAGAACAACAATGAAAAAGGAAGTCATCAAGTAAGTAGATATTCTATTAAGCATTCCCCACAACTGGCCCAGGACTGGAATGGTTTGTAGTTGTATCTGAAAGCAAGGGAATATAAGTGACTTTCCAATATGCTTCAAAGGAAACAGTATCTCTTTTGCTAATCGCATCTGGCAAGCAGAGTGTCAGATTTGGATTCCTGTGGCCTCATTTTGACTTTGAAAACTACAAAGTAACATTAATTATGTTGTATTGTACTTTTATGTAGTTTGTTAAGCATTTCCCAACAACATGTTAATCTGGTTCCTGATGCACTCAAGAGGTTTACTGAAGTCCCAGGGCTGCTCCCCTTTGAGGCCCTTTTGCCTGCTTCAGCATCCGTAGTTTTCATTTTACATGAAGGGAGAGTAATGTCCCTGCAATCCAAGCTTCTGGGTTTTGCAGTCAGATCAACATTAACGCCCTGGAAAGCAAGGAGTAACTTTTAGAAGTGATTTTAGGGACTCTGTCCAGTGGTAAATGAGAGGAGGACCCATCTGGCAATCATTCCATGCATATGAACTTGATGGGACTAGTACTATGTAGGAATGAACTAAATTTAAGTTCTCTTCCTCCTCAAAGTCTAAAATAGTAGAGTGGAGAGTGTGACTCCAAGGTGTTGGAAAAAATGTTTGTCCATTTTTTTTTATACTATGTCTTCAAAGTAAACAGCCTTATTTACTTATATAGTAAAAGCTAATTGATGATAAATAGTTGTCACCCCCCACACCCAATCCTTCAGGTTAACCTAGAACTCCAACAGACAGGACTAGTCTTCCTGGTTTTGGCAAAATGAGATCAGAGCAGACTTGCTGTGTGTATGTAGAGTTAGATGGAAGGTAGTCTCAGACAGAAGGCACTCGGTGAGGGGAAAGGGGAATACAAAGAAAGGCCTTCTGCAGAAAGTGGAATTTAAGATGATTTTTGAAGGAATCCAGGGAAAGCTAAGAGTTGAAAGTGAGGAGTTTGCCTAGGAAACAGCCAGGGCAGTGGCAGAGATGTGGGATGTGTCATGTATGAATAACAAGTACAGATTGCGGGTAGGTGAGAGAGTGCACAGGGGAATTGGAAGAAGACTGGAAAGGTCTTCGTGTGAAAAGTGAAGGTTTTGGACTAGGTGATCTCTAAGATCTATGTTCTATGATTCTATAAATTCCTCTTTAGCTCTTGAATTACTTAGACAACCTCACAGGTTGAACCCAGAATTTCGGATCTAAAATTGCAGGCTGTTCCTCAGTCTTTTTGGTCTGGCCAGGCACCCAAGCAAGGGTCAGAAAATGGGATAACCTGAGGTTATCCAGCCAGAGAGAAAATAATCAATTATGTGTGGGCCCCATCTGCTGGTTTCTAGCGTGCTTGCCCTGAAGTAAATCAGGCATTGTTCCCCTTGGTTCTGCCCTGCCAGCAGACTCACCTCCATGGAGCTGAACAACTGCCAACTTCTGCCACATGAGTGGGCTCTATTAGTGCTGCAGCAGTCAATGGGGGAGCCACAAGAGCAGATGTGACCCTGTCAGGCCAGGTACGTGAACCACAGCACTGCCAGAGGCACTGACAACTGGAACGATCACTTGTGGTGCCAAAGAGCTTTAAAAATGTATTTTCTTTCCTCTAAAATAGTTAGCATTTTGAAAGATAACATGTTATCTCCTCCACCTGACAAAGTCAAATCCACCTTTCATCTCTTATGAATCTGAATTCTCATAACAAGACATTTGTAGTTTAATCAATCAATTAAGAAATATTTATTGAACATAAAAGATGTGCTTAGAACATTGAACAATCAGAAAAAAAAACTAGAAAAACAATTGCGTCACTGAGGCTAAATAATATAGTCACTTGTTGACTACTTCCAAGTCCATGGTATGCAAGGGGAAATTGTCTATTTCAAGTCTCAACACAGAATTGCCCAGTTTCTTTTTTAACCAATTTTTCTTCATTATTTTGGACATGATATCTGCAAACAAACACAAATGCTTTCCTGATTTTATGTCTGACTTTGAACTTTCTTCCATTCTCTTATGTGTATTAAAAATGCTCAGTAACACTCTTTTCTTTCTTTTCTTCCTATTTTGGGCATTACTAGGACTAGATCCTCTCTGCTGTCCAATCTCTTTCCCTTGACAGAATAAAAAGAATCCTCCATTATAACAAATAATAAATCTTATTTTAGTCAAGAAAAACTAATATACATATTAGTCGTCGGAAAATGCATTCTCCATTCTCTTCTCATTCTTTACCTCTACTCCATCTCTACCTCTACCTCTGTCAGGAAGTGGGTATCATGCTCCATCATCCATTTTCTGGATGCTCAGAGTTCTTAAGTCTTTGAAAGTTGTTTCTCTTTGCAATATTATATCCATTATATAAATTGTTCTCTTTGTTGTTTTTACTTCATTCTGCATCAGTTCATATAAGTCTTATTTCCCTCTGAAACTTATTTTTAGTGGCACAATAATATTTTTATGACATTAATATATCATAATGTATTCAATCATTCCCCATCTGACAGGCACACATCTATTTTCCTGTTCTTTGCTACCATTTTACCAATACAGTACTGCTGTGAATATTTTTTGTACATAAGAGCCCTTACCCTCTTTCTTTTATCTCTTGGAGGTATATTCCTGGTAGGGGTATGCACAGCTCAGTGACTTTTTGGGTGTGGTTCCAAATTCTTTTCCAGAATGGCTAAACCAATTCATAGGTCCACTAATAGTGCATTGTTATGACTAATCTCCCACATGCACTCCATCAGTCATCATGCTCCTCTTCTGACATTTTGCCAATTTAATGAGTTTCAAGTAAGAATTGTTTTAATTTTCTTTCATTGGAGAGATGGAGCATTTTAATATGGTTGTTGATAGCTTGGATTCCTTCCTTGAGAACTGGACAGCTGAGTGGTAGTAGCTAGAGCATTGAACCTGGAGTTAAGAAGATCTGAGATCACTGCAAGCCCAGCCACTTAACTACCTATGTTACCCTGGGCAAGTCACTTAACTGCTGATTGCTTCAGTTTACTTAATTGTAAAATGAGGGTAAAAATAGCCCCTACCCTCCAAGTTGTTGTAAGGCTCAAATGAGATAAAATGCGTAAAGTGTTTGATATAGTGCCTAAGCAGGCACTTGAAAAATGGTTATTTCCTTCCCTTTCCCCTTTGTAGTAAGATAGTATAAATAAATTTTTACCTTGTAAATTAAATGTCTCAATAAAACCTATACACATGCTTCTTCCTGCCCCCTTCCCCAGTTTTATCTGTCTTGTTGGATGAACTACCAAATATATATTCTGTAATAATTTTGAACTGACCTTCTTCTATCTCTTGTTTTTGGATTTTTTTGTTATTAGAAAAGCTACTTTTTTTTGTTGGTTTATTTCCTGCTACTTCTCTATTAATTATTCAAATTATTTTTCATTGAATCTCTGATTTCCTAGGTAGATCATCATATCATCTTCAAAAAGTGATATTTTTTTTCTCTTTTTCTTCATAGTTCTCCTGATACTGAACCAACTCTTCATTTCTGGTATAAATCCAATCTAGTGATAGTGATTAATCTGTCGAATATGTTGTTATAGCCTCCCTGTTGATATCTTTTTCAAAATTTTTGTGTAGCTATTTATTGGGGATATTGATTTGGGATTTTCTTTCCCCCTGGTTTAGATGTCAAGACCATATTTGTTTCATAGATGAAATTTGGCAAGATCTTTTCTTGTTATATTTTTACAATTTACTTAATATTAGGGACAATTATTATGCAAATGTTTAATATAATTCATTTGTAAATCCTTATAGTCCTAGAGTTTTCTCCCTTAAGAGTTTATTTGTGACTTGTCCAAATTTTTTTCCTTACACTGGGTTATTTAAAGTCTTTAATTCCTATTCTCTTAATCTGTGTTTATAGATTTGTAAATATTTGTCCATTTTCTTTATCAGTTAGCTTATGATTGGGCAAAGTATTATAATATTTTCCTTTATTTGCTCTTCATTTGTTGTGAATTTTTCTTTCATTTTTGACATTATCATTTTTATTTTCCATTTTTATTTATTATATTATATTATTTTATTCCTGTTTTTATTTAATCAAATATGCTAAGAATTTAGCTATTTTATTAGGTAATCTAAAAAAAGAAATCAGCTTCTAATTTTATTTATAAATTCAATGGATTGACACATTCAATTTTGTTAATCTTGTCTTTGTATTCCACAATTCTTACTTTACTGTTTAGTTTAAAGTTTTTCATTTGTTGTGTTTGAATTATATGCCTGATTCTATGATCTTTTCTTTCTCTCTTTTACTGTTGAAAGTGTTTAGAGATATTAATTTCCCCCTCAGGACTGCTTTGGTTGCATAACAAAAGTTTTAGTATATTTTCTGATTGTGATTTTCTTTGATGAAATTATTCTTTGACTCACCATTTCTTTAAATGATTTAAATTCTATCTGAAGGTTTGCATTTAGGACTCATCCTTTCCTCAAAGGCTCTTTGTTCTGTATCATTTTATTGCTCTTAGCTACCAGGACTCAGGGAGAACAGCCATGCCTGGTCATCCAAATTTAACTACTATTCTCCCACAAGTATACTCCTACTCATGATTTTAAGCTTCCTTTTTATGTGTTTCATTCCTGTTGGAATGTAAGTTCTTTGGGTGCAGAGACTTTCTTTTTTATTGTATTTTTGTCTCCAACATTTAGTATAGTACCTGGCTCATAGCAACTGCTTAATAAATGTTTGTTGACTGATTGTGGTCAATAAAATATTGTTAGATATTTCTAATTTTCTAATTTTTATAATTCATAATAATTTATTTCTACATGTTATGTTTTATGACTGTTTTTTTTGAAAGATGCCATAAATAGCTGAGAAATGCATCCACTTCCATATAAATGTGTGTCCATTAACCAATAGAGATAATATCTTATCAAACTTTTCTAAAATTTTATTCAGGTGCTTAAATCATTTATTATCTTTATGTCAGATTTGTCCATGTCTGAAAAGAGTATATTGAGATTCCCAAATATTATAGTTTTGCTGACCATTTTTTTCCTATAATTTAGTTACTTTTTCCATTAAGTAACTAGATATTATGTCATTCAGTACAATTATAATTATTCTCTATATCTTTAAGTATATTTTAGTTTCTCAGCTTATCTCTTTTAATCATCTATATTTTTACTATTGCATTGTTTGAAGTCAAGATTGCTACTCCTATTTTCTTTAGTTTAACTGAAGAAAAAGAAATTTTACTTCAAACCCTCATTTTAAATCTGCATAAATTTTATGTTTTGGAGTTTTTTCTTAGACAACATAGTATTGGATTCTGCTTTTTAATCCATGCTACTCATTGTGCTATCTCACTTCCTTAATAATAATAATAGAAGCCAATATTTATATAGTGCTTACTATGTGTCATACACTGTGCTAATACACACACACATGTCATTATTTCTAATTATATAAATGAATGTTATAAATATTTTCTTATTTGACCCTCATCCTCACAACAACCTAAGAGGTAAGTGCTATTATTAGCCCCATGTTAAAGATGAGAAGCTGAAGCAAACAAAAGTTAAGTGATCTGCCCAGGATCACACAACTAATAAATACTTGAGGTCATATTTGAACTCAGATCTTCCTGACTCTGGATCTGGCACTCTAGCCATTGTACTCCCTAGCAGCTCCTTTTTTTTTTAGCATTGATCAGTGGATTCAAAGTTCTCTTTCCCTCCTGGTTCTAACAGATATAGCCAGTTTTTATTTATGATTTTTAATGATTTTTTTATTATTTATTATGATTTTTTTATTTTATCCAGGATTATTTTTTTTTATTAATCATGATTTTCAGGAAGTTTCATGAATTTTAACTGATTTCTCCTTGACTTGTTTTCCTGATCTGTGGTTTTTGACAATAGAAATCTTAAACTTTCTTTTCTTTTTCTGTGGTAATCTTTTGATTTTGTTATCCTATTTCTTATTTTTCATGGATTCATTGAATTTTTTTTTTGCTCCATTCAAGCTTCCAGGGGTTCTATTAATTGGATAAATCTTTGTATCATCTGTTCTAATCTATTCTCCTCCCAATTCTTTCTTTTAGACATCTTTTTCCATTAAAAATTTTATTGTTTAACTTTTGCTTCAAGTTGTTTTTAACTCTGATGCTCAGCCTGTACTGTCCTGGGATTATCTTGGGCATCTCTTGACTTACAGTATATCTTTATAGTATTTAATATCTTCTGTTCACTCATATTTCCAATGTCAGTTCCTAATTGGGGCTTTTTGTTAGGACCCAGTTCTACCTATTCTTGGATAGGACAGTCAGTGTCTATTTGATCACCTAACCTGGTGAGCCTAACTCAGTGTCGGCAAATTTCATTCTCTACATCCCCCCCTCCCTGATAACCCAGATTCTGAGTACTCCATTCTCCAGGATCTTCTGAAGCATCTCACATCATATTGTTACCGACTTCTGGTCTTCCTGAAGTATCCTAGGTAGAGGGCTTCCATTTCTCAATTCTCTTATCTATGGTCAGAGTGATCAAAGTGCTGAGAGTTTCTGACTCTCTTTAAGCTTCCTAATTTAAGCACTCTGACTTCTTTCCTGAAGGGTATAGCAGTTCAGCATGATGCCGGTTTCAGGCATTGTTACAGTATGGATTTCTAACCATTATTTTTTGTCATGGACCACTTTGGCAGTGTCTGGTCAAGCCTATGGACCTTTTCCAAGAATATTATTTTTAAAAACATAAAACAAAATACAACTGGATATAAAGAAACTGATTATATTGAAATCCAATTATAATAAAAAAATTAATATAAGTTTATGGACTCCCAAGTTAAGAATCCACCCCACTCGATAGCATCTATGATCAGAGTGTTGACTTCAGCCTCTCTGGGTCATTGTAACTAGAATATAATTAGCTATCATGTATGAATAAACTGAGGGTTTGTGACACCCAAGGAACTCCCCTGTCTGAGCATTCTGGTTTCCTGACACCCCACCTCACCCCGCCAAATAACAAGGTACTGAAGGTTTTAGGTGGCCCCACAACATCCCTGGTCAGGATATTTATAAGCTTCTGGCTTGTTTGCCTGTACTAACATTGGCTTCATAGATGAGAGGGGCTTTCTCTGCATTACTCAAATTTTACTATGTGAATTGTTTCTTCTGCCAGTAAGTTAGGTTGACTCTTCTTTTCTGTAACTTGGGTACTGCAATTAATTCATGAAATAAGTGTGTAGAAGGTGCTTTGGGGATGAAAAGTGCTGTGTAAACGGATCAGATTATACAATAGCTTCAGAGTTGAATATCTAAGGAGTAATTTTGGAAACACTAAGAATATTGATTTTCTTCTTTGATAGGGTAATTTTTCAAGTTCTGACCTACTCAGTTCCAGGCTGAGTCCCCAATGAATTCCTGGAACAACACAGGTCCTTCAGATGACTCAGATTAAAACCAGAATTATAGAACTTTTTTCATACTTGGCTGCAACTATCCTACAGCAACTTGGGTAAAGAGGTTTGGTAATGAAAGTCATTCCCCAAAAGTCAAGATGGGTGCAACAGTAAGAGTTCCCAACAGTATGATATACCGAGCATCAAGCTGTAATTGACAAGAGCTTATTATGTGGAATACATTTTGAAAATAGATTTTATTGATATATTTTGTTTTCATATTGCCTAAATTTTCCCCTAATATGACAGCCATCTGATTTTTTTAGAAGAGGAATAAAAAATCAGTAAAACCAGTAAAAATCAGTAATCAACACATCAAAAAAATGACATCTTAAATAATGTTCCATACGTATAAACCCCAAATTTTACAAGGGAGCAAAGGGAAACTTCCTTCCTCATCTCTTCTTCGAAGTCAGGCTTCTTTTTTGTCATTTGGAAACATTGTTTCAATTGTTTTTATGATTCCTATTTGTTGTGATCATTGTGTATAATGTTTTCCTATTTATTTCACTTTGCATCAGTTCGTATCTTTTTCCATACTTCTATGAACTGATTAAGTTCGCCAGTTTTTAAAGCAGAGTAATGTTCCATCACAATCATGTACCACAATTTATTTGACCATTTCCCAATAGGTGAACATGTATCTGCTCAGTAGAATATACGTTCTTTTAGGTCAGGAATTGTCTCACTTTTCCTCAGAGTCTAGAACAACATCTAGTACATAGTGGGGGCTTATTAAAAGCTTATTGCTTGATTAATTGATTAGTTGTCCTGACATGTGTCATCCTCAAAATGTTGAGGATATATATCAAAATATTTTAAGATTTCTCAATAACTCATAAATCTGCCATGTATAAATTCATCCATGCCATTTTTTTGAAACTATAAGCTTTTCAGCCTCTAGCTCCCTTGGAGGCAGAAGTTTGGTATTTAATGTATCAAAAGTACTTGATGTGTCAAACAATCCTTATATTTATTTGTCCTAACATTAACTCTTTCAATATGTTTCTACATTATCATATTCTGGGACTGCAATTTTTTAACTTACTCTCTAACATTCTCTAAGCATACCATCATATCATGAGCAAAACCCAATAATTTTGTTTCTTCTTTTATCTATGCTTATTTCTTCTATTTATTTTTTGTCTTATTGCTACAGTTAACATTTCTAGCATTATATTAATTAACAGTGGGGTTTACAGACATCCTTGTTTTACTTATGATCTCATTGTGAAGGACTCAAGTTTATTCCCATTACATATAATGTGGACTCTCCATTTTAAATAGATACAATAATAATTTAAATATAATAAATTAAATTATTATTTATATGATTTGTTCTTTGATCCACCCATTCTTCAGAATTTAGCTACTTTGCCTCCAGTTATTTTTTAAAATTTTTATTTTCAGTTCTGAATTCTTTCCCTTCCACCTGCCTCTTTCTCACCCATTAAGAAGGCAAGAAATATGATACCCATTATACATATGAAGTCATATAAAACATTTTCGCATTAGCCTTGTTGCAAAAAAAAAAAATGGGAAGAAAACATCCTTCACTCTTCACTCAAAGTCGATCAGTTTTTTTCTCTCTCTGAAGGTGGATAGCATTTTCCATGAGTCCTTTGGAACTGTTGCAGATCATTGAATTGATCAGAATAGCTAAGTCTTCCATAGTTGCTTGTTATTACAACATTGCCATTACTGTGTGCAATGTTCTAGTTTTGCTCATTTCATTTTGCATCAGCTCATATAAGTCTTCCTAGAATCCCTTGAATCCAGCTACTTTGTCATTTCTTATAGCGCAAAAGTATTCCATCTCATTCCTACGACACAAGTTGTTCAGTCATTCCCCTATTAATGGGTATCCTCTCAATTTCCAATTTTTTGCCACTACAAAAAGCTACTACAAGTGATTTCATACATATGAGTCCTTTTCCTTTAATTTCTTCAAGATGTAGTTCTAGTAGTAGTATTACTGGGTCAGAAGGTTTAATTTATTTTTAATCCTTTCTTCAATTTTCCTTTGTTGAACATAGTTTCTATTACATTGTGATAAGTAAAGGATATGTATGATATTTCTGCTTTTTTGCATTTGTTTGTGAGGTTTTTGTGGTTTAATATATAGTCAGTGTTGGTAAAAGTGCCATAAATAGCTTACAAGCATGTATAGTCCTTTTTATTTTCATTCAATAATTACCAGAGACCTACCATATTTAACTTTCCTAAAATTCTATTCAGGTCTTTCACTTCTTTCTTGTTTACTTTTTGGTTAGATGTGTCTGAAATGGATACATTAAGTTCTCCTTTGATACCAAAATTAAAAAAAAAAATGTCAAGGTCACCAAACTGTAATCTGAAAGACTATTCTCTTCCCTTAAAACATCAAACAAAAAACTAAGGAAATATTTTCTCATACTGCAGCTTGTGGCACCTTTTCATGTCCTTTTAAAGATCACTGACTCAGCAATCATAGCTACAAGTTCTTTTGGAATGGTTTTCCCCTGGAACTAATTACTTGATCTCATTGAGGATAGCCAGATATCTTCTTACCATTTCTTCCCTAATCTTGGTTTTCAATTTCTTGTTTAGCCATCTTTATCTAAAGATCTTCCTTGGCAGAGAAACTTAAGCCCTTTCTGTTATTCATTATCAGAATTCCATACACCTCAAGAAGTAGTTCTATCCTTTTTTTTCCCTTTTTTTCCTTTAACCTTCAAAACAATTTTAAAGAAGGAATAGCTCATTTTATAGCTCATTTTATTTTTCCTATCTCAAGCCTTGGCTCACTCTTAGTATTAACATTCCTGACATTATTCTTGCAGAACCATACCATTCTTTTGGATTCATCATTAGTCATCTACTCTTATTTTCATCTTCTGTGCATCTGTTAAAAATTGAAATTGGTCAATGAGCTCCTTTGTGTAACAACATTGGTCTCCTTTAGACAGTTCCTCATTTTCTTCCTCACCGAATAATTTGCATTTGTGCTATCCAAATTTCATTCCTCTATGCTAAGGCAATGTTAAAAAATCTCTCACTGCCAAAAAAATTCTTTCCCACTGAAGATGGAGTAGAAAGTAGAATATATTATATGATCCTTGCAAGTCCCTTCCAGCTGCATAGATTTCTGATGTAATGGATTTGTTCTCTATGAATTTGTTCTTTCATGTAATTTTAGTAATGTAGTTTCAGAAAAGATGCTCTGTGCCAGAATTTTTCTGGTATTACATTTTGCTTCTATCAAGTACTGTGCCAAATCAATCCAATGAATTACTCCTTATTAGACATGCCAGAAAATTGCTATCAATTTTAAGCAATTCATTATTTTAGTCCTCACACTTCAAGTCAAATGTTAAAGAGGAAGGGGCAGGGGATCATTGAGTTAAATCTTAAATTATGTATTTCCTTTTTTTGTCTTTAAGATAAATTTTCTTCCAAACTTGGGAATTTCCATATAACCTTGAATATGTTAGCAGAGAGAGTGATGATTTAATGGAAAGAGCATTGAACTTGGGAGTCAAAAGAAGCAGCCTGGTGTGGCATATTGGGCACTGGACTTGGATTCAGAAAATTTGGTTTCAGATTCTACCCCAGACACTTAAGTAGGTGTGTGACCCTTGGCAGATTCTTAATCTGTGCTTTGTTTCTCTTTTGTAAAATGAGAGAGTTAGATATGATAGCTCCTAAGATCCCTTGTAATTCTATATCTATGATCCTATAAGTCCAAGTCTTAATTTTTCCACTTGGTAATTGTCCGATCATGGACACATCACTTCATCTCTTTCAGACCCCACGTCCTCATCTTCAAGATGGGACTCATGTTTGTCGTAAAGAACAAAGGACCACAGATTTTTAGAATCTAGCAAAAAGAGACCTCACAAGTCCTTTGGTTAAATTTCTACATTCTAGAGATGAAAAATGAACACACAGAGAAGTTAAAGGGTTAGCCCACAAGCATACAAATAATAAGTAGCACAGATAGGACTAAACACAGTTCATTTGACTCCAAAGACAATACTAATCCCACTGTACCATGTTGCTTTTAACTAATATATGTAAAATCCCTTTATAAACATCAAGCACCATGTTCTCCTTCATTATGTGGATATTTTATTTGCTGGAGGTGGGGATGGGGTAAGGGGTAGAAAATTTTTTTTGTATGAAATATAGAAAGAAACAATTGGAAAAAAACAAAGAGATCTGAAGACAAGAGAGAAAGTAGTTCTTCTTTGAGACAAAAATAATGACAGATGGCTACAGTGCCTCTTTTCCTAGCAGTTGATTCACACAGGACTGTTTTGGGGACTTGAAAGTTTATTGCCAGGAAATTGCTACAAAGATCTGTTTGGGGACTACAGGGAGTGTAGGATCCCCTGACCTTCCTCATCTCCTCCATTGTTGATCATGGAAGCTTCAGTCTTTGAATGTTTCTGATGGAGGAACCCTTTGCCTAACTTCAGAACATGGTCATGTTGAGGTTTAGGGGTGCTAGTACCCCGAAATTATGACATATTAGTCCCCCCAAATGAATTTGACTCAAGCCTTCTTTCAGTCAAAGAGAAATAACATTTATTAAAAATCCACCATATTGAGTAGACTCCTAAGGAACCTGAACATTTGTAACGCTTGCACTGACAAGTGGGCCAGATTGAATCTGAGTACTTTCATAGAAACAATATGGATCTTATATACAGAAAGACTATGAGGGGGAATCTAGGGGTGTCCAAGTAGTCTGGGTGACTTGAGGAGGGGTTTAGGGAGGGTCTTGATGGGAATAGTCAGTAGACTGGGGTGACTAGAGGTGGGAGGCCAGAAACCAAGGCAATGGATTAAGGGTGACAAGTCAAAGGCTATCTGGAGATAACAGACAATGGAGGGCTAGGTTAAGGGTGATAGAGAATTGGGCATAACCTCAGATGAATGCCAGATCAAGTGGGGAGATTCAAGGAAGATTCAAGGGGGTTCCCAGAGTCTGTACCCTGTCAGTTTCATTCCAATATAGCCATGTCTAGTTAACATTCTACCAGCAATGAGCAACTGAAGGCTTAGAACTGTGGAGTGATGAATAGCCTTCTGGCTGTCTGAGGAACTGGAAGATTGATTGATGCTGGGGAGGTTGAGTTGGAAATGAGTTTGAATACAAAAAAATGATGATGCATACATCATCATCATGTGGATGATCGTGATCTCTGTTGCCTGGTAGGCTGTCAATGAAGATAATATTTAGGAGCCACTGAATCACATTTCCAGCTTTCAAAAGTCTTATGTCCCAGAACAAACTTCTCTCTTCTATATTTATTCTTTCCTGACCTTGGGCAAACCAAATATTCGCAGAAGGGGAAATGTACAGGTGATGGATTCTTAGAGGAGACCCTTCAAAGCCATCAGAGGATCCATTCACTGGTAACCAGAACTAGGACCAATAGCAGCCAAGTCAGAGGATATGCTAGTGTAGTAGCAAAACAAACTACTTGATTCAACCCAGCAGTGGATTGTCCCATCAACCTGTAATTACTGTTTTTTGTCTTCTTTGTCAGAAATGTGAACTTGTGATTTCTCAACCTCAGTAAGAGATAGTTCACTACCACATGATGGGGCCCTTATTTGCAGTACTGGAAGACAGATTAGGCCATCAAAATTAGGTCAGAATTTAAAGACTGAGGAAACAGTGCAGGAAAGAGATCAGGGGAACTAAGAGAATCTACCTACAGAAACTGAGACATCAAAAGACGGAAGCAGAAGCTGGGGGAGCTGAGAAACTGAGAGAGACTGAGATCAGGTGACTACAGGCATTGCTCTTCTGGGATTGACAGAAATCTCTGCTGTCTGAAAGAGCTAGTTGGAAGAAAGAAGACTCCTGTGCTACGAGTGAGGGGCAAAAGAAAGGGAAAACCCTTCAAAGGTTTACTTATAATGTCCTTTATTGTCCTCTGTGACTCAAAGAGGGAAGACCTCTCAAAGACCAAAATTTGAACAAAATCTCAATAGTTCTCTATGTGCTAGGAAGAAACGGAGCTCCTCCTCACCAAAAAAGTATTGCACTGCTCAGCAGCTAGTCAAGGGAACAGACTGTAGAAAGTCTATAGAATCTCAGACTCAAAGCTACTACTAGCTAGAGATTACTATTGCTTTAGAAGTCCAAGAGTAGTAGAGAAGTGTCTTCATCCAGTTGGAGAGCCAGAGAGGCTTAAAAGAGTCATCTTACCCATCTAGTTGATAACATATATATGGTGAATCCAGGTAGGGAACCTGTGGCCTTTAGTCAAAGGGTTGCACTTGAGGACCTAAAAGGCCACATGTGGCCTGAAGCTGCAGCTTCCCCAGCCCTGAATTAATCCAACCCTCCTATTTTAGAGAGGAGGAAGCTAAGGCCCAGCGAGGGTAAATGATTTATCCAAGGTCACAAAGGGAATAAGAGAAGATCTGTAGATTATTCCCCAAAGAGCCCATAGATACCAAGCCTGCAGTTCAGAATCATGAATTTTCCCAGTCACATAGATTTCACTTTTATGTGCCTCACTATTAGGCTTGTAAGTTGTCTGAACTTTGTGGGAGAGTGTGACCCAGTTTTATATTGGATTGTTACGTTATTTTGATTATTCACACTTTTGACTTCTATTTAGTATATGTTTATTTGTACTTTTGCCTTCCCATTTAATAAATGTTTCTTATTTAAAAGATAATAGTGTCCATATGATTAATCTGTGTACATTGGAAGCACACTGGTGGAGACCTAGGCACTACACTTGTGAGTATAAACAGGTATTTCCCCCACACCAGGGTTACCTTTCGGATACTGAGAGTGAGTTGCAGTGGTGTGGCTAGCCCTTTGGGTGCAGTTTTGAGATGTGAAGAAGGGAGAAAGGACTTGGAGAGAGTTGGATGAGTCTGGCTATGCCATTATAACAAAATATGTAAATATCAGTTATTGTTATTAATGATAGGAGCTGGCTTAGAAGTTGAATGGTACTTGATGTAGAAAATCTCATTTGAGCCTCATAAAACCCTAATGAGATAATTGGTACAATCTCCCTTTTACAGTTGAAGGAACTGAGGTTCTGAGAATTTAAGTGACTTATTGGTGGTGTCATGGTGGGGGAATGGAAGGGTGGAAGGATATGAACCTAGGGCTTGTAACTCCAGGTCTAGCATTCTCACTACTATGCACACACAGGCCTTCATTCATTACCACTTCTTGTCATTTTCTTGTAGTATATTCATTTCTTTCCCAAAAGCAAGATTTGGAAGCCTGCTCTGTTCCCACATTAATTTTAAAATGATACGATTGGGAAATTTGGGGATGTAACAATATTGTATCTCTAAGAAAAAGGACAATGGAAAATCAAGGGATAGGTACAAAATGGCAGTGTGGAAACCTGGTCCTCGCTTAAAGTCATGAATGACTTTAGAAAGTAATTAAAGACATTGGAGCAACTAAAGATTTGTTCTTTTTCTACATTGCTTTGTCCTGGAACAAAACTCAGGGGCAAATAGCTCATTAATTGTGTTTGGGGTTTGGTTTCTTACTGTTTTTATATTTTCATCTTTCTCGAGAAGAAGACCTTTGGACCCTCAGTTTTCTTATCTGTAAAATTATGAGATCTGGACTGTGTGGCTTCCAAGGTTCCTTCCAACTTTAGATGTATGTTCCTGTGTGGTCTTATGGACATGACCCTGCAAATGTGGATATTTATTAGTGAGTCAGAAGATGAAGCAGCTGTCAGTGTAAAGTGTGAGGAGTGACATTTTCCTTGGTCACTGGGCCTGGTGCTTTGTGAAAAAGTGTCTCTGAGACATGCCTCTGAGAGGTTTATTGTCACTGTCAGTAGATGCAATATTCAGAAGCCAAGTTAATGGATTGGAGAGAATGGGGGAGTGACCTTATATCAACAGGTCCTAGGGACATAAGAGCCAAAGCTGAGAAAGAAAAATGACATAAGGCCAGGGGCCAAGTGTATTTTTGCTATTAACATTAGCCCCCTGTCATCACTACCATAACTTCTGTCATGGCAGACTTTCCTTCTCTGTCTTCTTTCCCTACCCCACATATTACCTTCTCTCTAGGTCCAATTCAAGAATATATTGCTCTCGTCACCTTGGATGGGGAGGGAACGAGTATTTATTAGAGCCCTACTATGTGCCAGGCACTTTACAAATTTCTGTTAATTATCCCCGTTGAGGTTAAGTGACTTGTTGAGTCACACCACTGGCAAGGGACTTAGACAAGATGTGACCTTAGCTCTTCCTGTTTCAAGGCGCAACGATCTATCCACTGTACCGCCAGTTAGCTGCCTCCTTCTTGGTTGGAGCTATATTCATGGTACAATTCTAGTCACCCAGGATCAATTATGGCTGGTCGGAGATACAAGATGATTCCAGGACTATTTAAACAAATGAGAATAATTAGCATCTTTCTTTTAGTCTCTTGGAACTTTGGGCAGCTAGGTGGTGCAGTGGATAGATCACTGGACCAAGAGTCAGGGAGACCTGAGGTCAAATCCAGCCTCAGACGCTTGCTAGCTCTGTGATCCTGGATAAGCCACTTATCCCTGTTTGCCCCAGTTTTCTCATCTGTTTGCAAAAGACAAACTACTCCAGTATCTTTGCCAAGAAAATTCCAAATGGGGTCACAAAGAATCAGACATGACTGATTCAATTGAACATCAGCTACAACCTTGACTTAGTCATCTAAGTTGGCAAATTATGGCCAGCCCAAATCTGATTTTGGTTCAACCATGAGCTAAGAATGTTTGTTCGGTTTTTTTAATTTATATGAAATATAACTTTATTTATTTATTTATTTTTAATTCTCAGTTTCTGGGCCCTATAAAAACAAGGGGTTGGAGGATTTGGCCCTCTGGCCTAGTTTGTTGCCCCCTATCTGTGTGTGCTGGTAAACATTTAGCAAACTGGTTCTGTAGAAAAGTATGCACATGGTTTAAACTGAACTATTAATACTTTCTTAAGCTTAGGCAATCAACATAACAAATTAAGTTCTGATTTGTTCCTATTTCCCACTTCAGAAAATTTAACAATTGGTTTTTGCAAGCTGGTCAGAAAAGGTTCCTGCATACCCCGGCCCCTCTCCCTTTGCCCTTCTGAGGATACACATGCCTAGCTACTATTACCACTTGGGCCTGGCCTACTGTACTTTGCAGGGCTGGTGTTTCTAGAAGTACTTATGCTCTGCCTTCTCTCAGAGACCAGAACAGGCAGCTATAACATTGGGGCACCAGTCAAAACATTTAGCACATTTATCTTCATATCCTTTTGGTATGTGTGATATGTGCATAATTAATAAATCCTGTATTGAAATTTAAAAATTGTAAAGGACAGTATTCCTGATCCTTGAGATCTGGAACCAGACTAATTCACCAAGTGTTTTAGAATCATAGAAACTAAATTAGAAGGTTCTACATGAACTGTTGTACAAACAAGATCCCCTCTATGCCAGTCTCAAAACATGACTGAACAATCCAGATGAAGAGGTAGAAGGGTAGAGTGAAGTTTGGTGGCTCTTGCCAGTGAGGACTAGAAGGCCCCAGGGTAGGAGTTCATAAAACCCTTCCAAAGTCAGGTTTTCAGAAGTGTGGTTGGAAGTGTGCAGCAACAGGAGCAGGAAGGCATGACAGAGGCTGGAGTGAGGTGAGAGGGAGAAATAGATGTCATAAATGCTAATATGCTTGGAGGAAGTTTTCTAGCTAAGACAAACCCACAAATCCACCAAAGATGGCTTTTATAACAAGAGGTAACAAAAAATGAAACAGACTCTTTCCTCTTGTTTTATGTTTTGGTTTGGTTTAGTTTAACTCATAGTTTCTCCCATTCATTTTAATTCTTCTATGCAACATGACTAATGTGAAAATGTGTTTAATAACAACGTGCCCCCCAAAAAAGAATTCTGGATTTAAAATTCAGAAGACATGGGTTTCATCACCAGCTTTGCTTCCAACTGGTTGGTTCTATGACTGTGAGCAAATTCCTTAACTTCCTGAGCCTCAATTGTATTTTTTCGGCATATTCTATTTTGTTACTTGAGTCTCAACCTTGTTGTAAGAAAAGTACTTCATACATTTTGTAGTTCTATAGAAATAAAATATGAACTCTTTCTTGGAAAAAAAATAACAAGAGATGAGATTCCACAATATTAGTCCTTCCGGTGAGTAGTAAGGTGGTGTAATGGACAGAGAACTACCATTGAAGCCAGGGTTTGAATCCAGGGTCCAAATCCTTCCTCTGATACATATTGGCATGGGTCTCTGAATTTAGCCTTTTGTAACTCTAGGCAACCTTTTAAAAAATTCAATTTATTCATTTCTAACATAGTTTTTTAAAATTTTGAGTTCTAAATTCTCTTTCATCCTCCAGCCCCTCACCCACCCATTGAGAAGAAAACCAATATGAAGATGCCCATTATACATGTGAAATCATGCAAAACGTATTTCCATATTAGTCTAGGCAACTCTTAAGACTCTTAATAATAGTTGAAACAATGATAACCATTCATACTAGTAGCATTTATATAGCACTTTAAAGTTTGCAAAGCAATTCATTTGGTCAGAAAATTTATTTGAATGCAGAGACTATAGAGATCTATAGAGTTTCCTCCAAGAATGAGGTCCACTCTCTACACCCAGCTCTGATCCTCCAAAACACTGAAGTTTTATACAAATTTAAGTCATTATCATGTCTAAGTACCTACTTTATGAAGCCTAGGCCTCTTATTTGCCTTTAAATAGTGATTTTAACTCTCAAAATATTTTTACATGCTATTATATTCTTACAACTACTCTTTGGGGGTCAGTATTGTAGGGTGATTATCTCCAATTGCTAGAAATATGAACTGAGGTAGTTAAGTGACTTACCCAAGGTCACAGACCAAACTCAAATCTTCTACCTCCAGGCTTTTGTACTCTATCCACTGTGCCACTCAGCTGGTTACTCCTGGCACTAGTCAGGGGTTAATAGATTCTTGTTGATTGACTTATTGGGTTAACCACCTGCTTTAGGTAGGATTCTTTGCTTTTGGTAGTAGGTGCAGGGGAGGCCAGACCTGTGATTTAAAATACATTAGGGCCTCCTAGTATGGAAAATCCTTCCAATGTTGCTGGTTAGCAATTCAACTAAACTGATGGTTTTAGAAAGTTTACTGAGACACTGAGAGGCTGAGTGACTTCCTACACAGCCAGTGGACATCATCACTGAGACTTGAACTTAGCTCTTCCTGCCTCTAAGGATGGCCTTCTACCACTACACAGTGTTGTCTCTTCAAAAAGAATCCTGGGGGTAATGATTGCACAAAGATTGTACATTGTCCTGGGGCAATGTCACATGCCATGTGAATTTAAATTTTGGTCATAAAGCACAAAGCCTTGACTAATATCCCAGGAGAGCTGTCTTCAGGGAAGGCAGCTAGTAAGCTGTGGAAAGAAGGATGAACTGAATATCAGAAGACCTGAGTTAGAATCACCTCTCTACCATTTCTTCCTTGTCTGTGCCTCCATTATTTCATCTATAAAATAAGGGTATTGGACTAGATCACCAGGGGCTGATCTCAGAAAAGGGGGCCATTAAGTTGTACGTAAGGATCTCTGCAGGTCACATATTGACTTAGAAACCACATATTAACATGATCTAAGTTTTACTGTATTATTATTTTCTTAATTATTCCCCAATTCCATATCAATCTGGTTTGAGGGTATTCAGGAGTATTGAGAGGACTGCATGGACTAGAGGACCTATATAGAGGCTTCTCACGTGTTCTTATGGTATTCAGTAAAAGGACATAAAGTAAAAGATTTTTATCCGTAAAATTTGTGTGATTTTATCTGTATTGAAACTTTCTCTACCAGGGCAGATCACAGTTTATCTATATGGTTGCCATTTATCCTTCATTTCCAAAGAAGACCAATGATGTCATGGGTCATGTCTTAACCTGTATGTGGATTAGATATAAGTGAGGAAGAGTTGTGTAAAGTCATTAGCCTCACTCTCTCAATTCAATACAACTGGCTATGGCCCCAGGATGCAGTAGTTGACCTTGACATCTTCTACATCTGACCAAGCTCTAAGTACCCCACAGGACCCACTTCAACTCCCTACATGGGCATTAGAGCAAATTGTTGCCATCCACCCATTCTACTGAGGGGAGTCGTCACATGCTTGAGGTAGACATCCCCCTAGCTCACCAGTGGGTTTGAGGTCTGTCAGTTACCCTCAACCTGATTTAGCCTATCTGCCTAGATGGTTTTACCAGGATGTGGCTGCTATGAACGCTCCAGCTTCTTGTAGCCACAGGTGAAAGTTGGGCGAAGGTGGACACCAAAAGTGCATAAGCAGCCCTGAAAAGGGCTCTAGCAAGTTTCATACCTGAGGTGCCAGTTCTCCCTAAACACTCCAGACAACTCAGATTCAAAGAAATTGAATAACTTGTCTATGGTCTAGTATAAATGATAGGATTTGAAACTAAGCCCTCATGACTTCAAGTCAAGCATTCTACTCACTAATGTCATACTAGTTCCCTACAAGGAAAGTCACCTATCATAAATAGTGTAGTAAGCAAGAGAAAAATGGGAAACTTCATGAAAAAGCATATTAAAAAAAAGTCTCAGCACTTTAAGTTTTCAGTTCCCCATAAGTCATCTGCCAATTGAGTATTTCCTCAGGACTCTGGGCAGCCCAGCCTTGAATTTCATCCTTAACCACTGTGTTTGGATCTGAATTTGAGCAATTTATAACTGGAGAGAGATCAGATGATTAAAAATAATCTTACTATACCCCAGGGAAATCAAAATAACTTTCACAAAGAGGGATTGTATCATAATAGGGTATTATAACAGTTCAAGTGTAATACCCTGTTCTGGAGCACATAGAGCATTCCACAAAATTAAAAAAAAATTAGATCATTTTCTTCTAAGTCAATATCTGGCAACAGTGCTGAATGGACAGAGAATCACTGATGCTCTATCTCTTAGGCTGCAGTTCAGCTGTTTGCCTGGACTGCTCTCACCTTCATTACTTTGTTTTTGACATTCTCTCTGCCTGGAATAACCTCCCTTTTTCCTCTTCTTCATCTATATCCAAAACTTTTCAGATATATGAGAAAATTAACTTGCTACAGGAAGCTTACCTGACTTAATCCTCTCTGATTCTAATTGGGGCAAGACTGAAATGACTCAACAACAACAAATTCTTTAAATTCTTAATATTCATAGCCACACAAATCTAGAGTGCTTAATAAATTTTTCTTGGCTCACTAAGCTTAAAAAATTCTGGAGCCAAAATCCAGGGATATAGTTTGTAACACATCCTTGCTCTCTCTCCCATAAATCTTTAAGGATTCCATTCACCATACTGGGGCCCAGTCAGCCAATAAGCATTTATTTTTTAAATTCAATTTTATTTTAATTTCAGTTTCAAATTATTTCCTTCCCTCTACTCTGCCAACCAACTGCAAAGGCAGGAAATAGGAAATCCATTACAAATTTGAAATAATGCAAAAAAGACTTCCACATTAGCCCAGTTCAATAAGCATTTATTAAGAACCTACTATATATTATTAGGCACTGGGCTAAACACTGGGGATTAAAAAAAGGGAGAAATATGCTCTCCACTCTCAAGGACCTCATAATCTAATGAAGGACACAACAAATAAATATATCCAAATAATCTATATCCAGGATAAATAGGACATAATCAACAGAGACAATACTAGAATTAAGAGACTGGGGAAAGTTTCCTGTTGAAAAGAAGATGTTAGTTGGGTCTTGAAGGAAACTAGGAGAAAGAAATGAGAAGTAAGAAGATTCCAGACATGGGGGGTAAAGGGGGAACAGCCGGAGAAAATACCTGGATCCTAGAGATGAAATGTCTTTTTTGTGGAAAAGCAAGGAGGCCCAGTGTCCCAGAATAAAGAATACATAGTGAGAGTATGATGTAAGAAGACTGGAGTAGGGGTGGAGGGACCTTGATTATGAAGGGCTTTGGACTCCAAACAGAGGATTTTGTATTTGATCCTGGAAGTAATAGGAAGCTATTGTGGTTTATTGTGTAGGGAAGAGATCTGAGCTTTAGGAAAATTATTTTGGCAGCTGAACGGAGGATGGACTAGAGTAAGGAGAGATTTGTAACAGGCAGATCCACCAATAGGTTATTATAATAGTGCAAGTGTAAGTGATGAGAGGTTGTGTCAGTGGTAGTATCAGATCAGAGAAGGTGGTGTATCTGAGAGATGCTGCAAAGGTGAAATTGACAAGCCTTGGCAATAGATTGGGTGAGAGATAGTGAGGAGTCAAGGATGAGACCTAGGTTGCAAGGTTGGAGGGACTGGGAAGCACAATGGTGACCTTGGCAGTAATAGGGAAGTTTGGAAAGGGGGCAATGTTTAAGGGGAAAGATAATGAGTTTTGGACATATTGAGTTCAAGACGTCTAGTTTGGAGATGTCTGACTGGAAGAGATTCAAGACTGTAGATAAGTAGAGAGGTTAAGGTAGGATAGGTAGATTTGAGAATCATTAATATAGACATGATAATTAAATCCATGGGAGTTGATCTCATCAGACAAATAAAGTAGAAGGCCCAGGACAGAACTCTGTGAGATACATGTGTTTGATGAGCAGGACCTGGATGAGAATCCAGCAAGACTGAGAAGAAACAATCTGACACATAGAAGGAGAATCAGGGAGTGATGTCCTGAAAACTTAGAAAAAATGAGTAACAAGGAGAAGAGGGTAATCACCATTGTCAAAGGTTACCAAGAGATGAAGAAGAATGAGGATTTGAGCAGGGACCATAGGATTTGGCAATTAAGAGTTCATTGCTAATTCCAGAGAGAACAGTTTTGGTGGAATGATGAAGTCAGAAACCAGATCTCTTAACACAGTGTCCTTTGTGCTCTCTGTCTCTCTCTCTATTTCTTTCTTTCTGTCTTTGTCTGTCTGTCTCTCTCTCCCCTCCTCCTCCTTCCCTTCCCCCTCCTTTCCTCCTTCCACATGACTAGTCCATCAATTTTTAGTTTTATATATATATATATATATATATATTTATATACACACACATACATATATATGTCTGTATATATGTACATCCAATGACATCCTTTAGACTATTTCTCTTGTGCAGTGCTTTATTGGTAATAGATAATTTTAGTGACCACTGAGAGCCTTCCCACTACCTTATGGCAATTTCAATTCTTCATAGACATGCTATTCCATGAACATTGGAAGAATATTTTTGCTAATATGATGAGTCTTTACTGCACGAAAAAGTTTGGAGTAATTAAAAGATATTTGATATGGAGCCTAATTCAATTTGAATCCATCACAACTTGAGAGAGCCATAGACTTTCAAAGGTAGAAAGGATGTCAGGACCATCTTGTCCAGCCTGAAATATGTAACAAGTCAAAATATCTATATCATGAGGCCATCAAGGCCCCACTGAAACTTTCTATTTTTGAGGCCATCTATGCTACTTTTGGATGGTTCTGATTATTAAGGTTTATTTTTTTAAAAATTGACTTCCCTATCAGCCCTCTGGTCCTTGTTGTATTCTCTGGGTACATGAAGATTTTAACTGCAATCACGCTTCTATTTTGAAAAAGTTTCCAATATTTGAAAGCTTCTACTCTGCTCTTTTTGAGTCTTCTTTAAAGCTAGATATTCCCAGGACTTTCCTTTGGAAGCAGCTAATTGGCACAGAGCTAGAGTCAGAAAGACCAGAGTTCAAATCTGACCTCAGACACTCAATAGCTGTGTGACTCTGGGCATGTCACTTTACCCAAGACTGCATAAAACAGGAGAAGGAAATAGTAAACCACTCCAGAATCTTTGCCAAGAAAATCCCATAGACAATTGGTCCACAGACTCATGAAGAGTTAGACACAAGTGACTGAATAGATGGCATAGTTTCAAGCCTTCTCAACAACCTTGAAATGACTGTACCCAAATGCAGCACCTAGAACTGGACTAAAGGCTCTTAAGTTTGGTCTAGAATGCAACAGGGTGATACTGAGGCACCAAGATAAGGTCATTTTACTGGCTAATAAGAACTTCTTGTAGCAGGGAACTTGAGAAAAGCATTAAAGCAAGGCTTCAATGAATGTTATCTTGATATGGCTCAAGTATTACTTTGAAATGAAAACTGAGCCAGTAGTTTGATATGGCAGCACCAAAAGCTAAGGTAATCTTAGCCTTCATTAAGAGAACGTAATGTCCAGAAACTAGTAACCGAACTGGGGATGCTTATCCTGGACAAGACAAGACTTTGGTGAGATATGATAGCAGTCTTCAAATTCAGACGAAAAAAGCATTGTTCTTCCTGGCCACAGAAAATCCAACTAGGAGCAATTGGTGGAAGTTACTTACAGATTGGTTAAGACTTAATCTATAGAAAAGATTGTTAAATGTTAGAGCTATCTGAAAAATGTAAAGGCTTATTCAGGAGGTAGTAGGATCCCCCTCTCTTGATCTTCAGGCAAAGGTTAGAGGATGACTTGAACAAGTTGTACAGTCTTTTTGTTCCATTCAGTTCCATAAGCATTTATTGAAGAATTTCAATTCTATTGGATAAAGATTGTTCAGGTATGGGTTGGGCTGGACAGCTCCTAATATGATTCTGTTTTTCTGTGATGTAAAGAATGTTAGGACAGGATGATACCTTAGGGACCGATATAGTCCACCCTATCCTCCCATTTTTTAGGTAAGGAAACTGAGGCTTACCTAGTTAGTGTCTGTCCAGGAAGTAGAATTCAGATCTCCAAAGACAAGTGCTTTTTCTACTACATTATTATTCCATGCAGGGTTTTTTTTTTCTCCTTTCCTCAGCTAGATCATAAGCTACCTCTGAAGATGTCTTTATTTATTTGTTCATTCATTCATTTACTTATTTGCTTACTTATTATTTGGCAGCATTAATATAGTGGATGAAACCCTGAATTGGGAGTTAACTCCCAGGCCCCCCACTACACAATGTGGGTCCACTTCATTTCTTGGGGCCTCAATTAAATGGAGTGGTTGATTTAGATGGTCTCTATAGTTTCTTCAAGCTCTAAAATTCTTTTCTCCATCACAGCTGCTGTATTAACATTCTGCCTTATAGCAGCACCTAGAGGACTGAGTTTGGTGATACTGCTGAATGTTTGAATGAATGGAATGAATATGTAGTATTTGTGTAATTACTTAAACACTACAAAGAATTCAGTCAAACTTGATAATGTCATCATTGACTACTCCCTCATTTGCTAAAAATGTCGTGAACCATTTCCTTTTGGCACTTGATCACGTCCTGGCTTTTTAAATCACTTCATGTTTTAGGATTACAGATTTAGAACTGGAAGGGACCTATGATACCATCCATATCAATTCTTATTAATAAAGAAAATTCTTATTTATAAAAAGAGGCACAGGGAGGTTGAGACTGAAGTGTCCAAGGTCACATAACCAGGAAACAGGAGAGTCAGTAACTGAAGTTGGGCACTGTCTTTAAATGGAACACTCTTATACATGTACCATTTTTTTCTCTCATGTATACCTTCTCTTATCTCTAACTGAACTCCTATGCTCCTTGAGGGATAGGACAAGTCTTCTTAATTTCTAGCTCAGTGCTGAACTTGGAAATAGTAGAGATTCTATAAATACAGTGATTTCAGGTCTTATAGGAAATAAAGAGTGGATGAAAAGCATCTGTTAAGTATTTACTATATGCTAAGCTCAGTGTAAGCCCTAGGGATACAAATATAAAAGTGAAACAATTCTTGACATTATAATAGTTGGAGGCCACACTTACAGGGCAATGGAGGCCAAAAAGTTAAGTTATTTTTTGGGAAGTCAGGTGATCAGTGGAACAATAGGAAAGTCAACTGATAGGTACTTCTCTAAAGGCATTGATAGTGTTGACTTAATTGTAGTTCTCAGAGCCCAAGTGGAGAGAGGGTGGAGAGGTGGGAGCAGGGGAAAGAAAAATGGAAAGAAGTCCTGTGGTTGCTGGGAGGGTCGCAACTAGTGGTTTAACCGGGCCTGGCATCTAGAGGTTAAGGATTAAAGGGTAGACCTGGGAGCAGGAGTCTGGGTAAAAATAGTGATATTGTGAAGAGGAGGGTCTTGCCATCAACAGAATGAACAATTATAGAGGAGGATTTTCTAAGTATGTATAAAACAGAGTTGAGAAGAAAGGTTGAGGGGAGTTGACTTAGGTTATCAATACAATCAACCTGGCACTACTAGAAGGATATCTGGTTTGAGGACTTTCAGGACACAGTTAGGGGCTGTTTTCCCTCCATAGTATGCCTCCACCCATTCTTAAAGTAGATTTTAGACTTGTTTTGGTTTTGATCTGAGCCTGTAATTTCATTGCTTTAGGGAGTTCACTAGGAAGAAACTCCATCTACCAGTGTCGATCAGAACTTACTTCACAATTTATAATCTCCAAGATTTGCCTTGATCCCTGACAAGTGACTTGTCCAGAGTCCCCATAAACATTAATCCATTTCAGGACTAATTAATCATTAGCAAATCTATTAATGAAATAATTTTCATTATTTCATCAATGGATTATTCAATAAACATTAATTAAATATTAAGAAATGGTTTAATAAGTGTTTGAACAATAATTTTAATTAATAATCATTTGACAAATTAATAAATATTATTAATAATAGTAACAGTAGAAGTAGGTTAAGATACACTATAACATAGTAGACACCGAGTCAACCCAACTACAATTCTTGTCTCTGTTTCATCACGTCTGTGTGACCCTGGGTATAAGACTATAATTTGCATATGTAGTTTGCATACACACACACATATATAGCACTTTCAGGGTTACAAAGTACTTTCCTTGCAGGAAAGGAAAGTGTGGGTCATGGAAAACATCCTGAATCTGGGGTTGGAGAACCTAGGTTCCAGTTTCTGCTCTGCTAATTACTAACTGCATGGCATAAACAAGACACAGAATTTCCTGGGTTTTAGTTTCCTCCTCTATAACAGTGCTCTAGGCCACTCTCTAAGATTATAAATTGTTGAGAAGTTTCCAAATCTGCATGAGTACAAGGCATTTCCCCACTGGGAATTCCCTATATCAGTGAAAACAGTCTGGATCACAAAAGCCTTGAAAGCACTTTTAAAATCATTATCTATGTAGAGAGGTGCCTCAAAGTAGTGAATAGAGGGCAGGTGCCGGAGGCAGGCAGTTGGGTGGTACAGTAGGTAGAGTTTGGGTCTGGAGTCAAGAAGACCTGAATTCAAATTTGACCTCAGAAACTTATTAGCTGTGTTACCCTGGGCAAGTCTCTTAACCTCCGTCTGCCTCGGTTTCCTCAGTGGAGATAACAGTACCTACAGCTCAGGGTTGTTGTGAAGATCAAGGGAGGTAACATTTGTAAAACAAAAACAGCAATAAAAGATGCTTAGCATGGTGCCAGTAATACTGTAGAGGCTACATAAATGCTTATTTCCTTCCCTTATTCAGAAAGAGTTACATGACCCATGTGTCCTCTCTGATACATACTTGCTGTGGGATGGCCTGGGGAAATTGTTTAATCTCTCAGTCCTCCAGGTAACTCTCTAAAACAATATGTTAAGATGATTTACTGACTTGCATTGAAGTGGAGTTGCCACTTGGATGGTTTTCTACACAGCTGAAATTACAACCAGAATCCCACAAAATTATTTGTTAAACTATTTGTTTGAAGAAAGTTTTATCCAACTTTATGCAGAAAAAGTAATTGGTGACAGGGACAAGGTGAATTTTAAAATGCAAAATATTTTTAGTTTTGATTTTTTTTTAATTACTTTGCGATGTTCTTAACAGACACTTATACTAAGTAGAGATTTACAACAAAGCCAAAATGGAGTCAAATGACTATATGGAACTTGAGATTTATTTTTTAATTTATTTCCTAGGGTTCTCTACATATACCGTGATACAATCTGAAAAAAAAATTGTTTCTTTGTCTATTCTTATTTCCTCAGTTTCTTTTTCTTGTCTATTGCTATCACTAACATTTCTAGTACTATATTAAATAGAGGAGGTGACAATGAACAGCCTTAACTTCACCCCTGATCTTAGTGGAAAGGACTTCATTGTATGAAATACTAGCTCTTACTATAGATATATATACTATTTACCATGTAAAGATCAATTTATTCCTATGTTTTCTAGTGTATCTTTGGTTGGTTGGTTGTTTTTTACAGAAATAAGACATCATGTTTTATCCATAGTCTATTCTAAATTAATTGATATATTCATATGATTTTTGTGGTTCTTTTCAAGTGTTCTCCTTAATTATTTGTATACTCTTCCTTCATTCCTGGCATAAATCCAACTTAGTGATAGTGTATAATCTTTGTGATTTGTTCATATAACATCTTTGCCAATATTTTGTTTTTGCATCATTTTATTATGGGTATTGGTCAATAGTTTTCTTTCTGTTTTGGCTGTTTTAGATATCGAGCTCATATTTGTCTATTAGGAGGAATTTGATAGGATCCCCTCTTACGTCACTTTTACAAGTAGTTTGTATATTTTAATAAATTGTTCTTAAAACATTTCATTGAATTTACTTGTAAGCATACCTTGTCTTAAGTGGTTTTTTTTTTTAATTTGGGACCTCATTTAAAGTTTCTTCATTTTGTTTTTTCTGAGGTTAGGCCAGTAAAGTCCTCAATTTCTCGTTCTGTTAATCTGCTCGTTATGTTTTTGTAAACATTCATTACATTTAAATTGTTAGTTTTATTGGCAAATAATTGAGCAAAATAGCTTCATATAACTTCCTTTATTTCTACATTAGCTGTGAATTTATTTTTCAGTTTTTGAAAATGACTTTTTTCTTTTTAAAATCAAATTAGCTAATGATATTTTTTAAATTTTACTTCCCCCTCCCCCCAAAAAACTTCTAGTTTTATTTGTTAATTAATTTTGGAGGGACTTTCAGTTTTGTTAATCTTTTTCAGGATTTCAGTTTTGATGTGTTTAATTGCAGTTTTTAATTTGTTTTTCTAGTTTTTAAAGTTGCATACCCAATTTATAGGTCAGTTGTTTCTCTTTTGTTGGGGACAGTGTTTAGAAGTATAAATTCTCCCATAAAGACTACTTTCTAAAAATTTTGGTACCTATGTTATTTCATTGTAGTCCTCTTCAATGAAATTCTTGTTGTTATGATTTGTTTTTTGACCTAACAGGCCTACTAAATGAAATACTGTGCAGAGATATTGGTGCTCTACGGTGGGCAATACTCAATCAACTTACAAATACTTCTTGAGTGCTACCTGTGTGTGTGCCAAACATCTGTGTTAGATACCATAAGGGGAATTTTTTTTTAAAAAATAGTGAAAGACATAGTCCTTGCTTTTAAGAACTTTACAATCTAACTGGAGAGATAGAACATACCTTCATCCATTCAGAAGATATTTATTGAGTAACTAGTATGTTCAAGACACTGTGCTATGCAATGGTGTGGGATACAAAAATAAAAGGGATTTTACACTTCCGTTCTGGTTGGGGGGTAGGGAAAAGGGATAAAATATGAACATAAGTTATGGTAGCAAGAAAGTGAAGCAAGAGAATTTTAAAGTGCTGGAAGAATTCAGCAGAAAGAGAAAACATACATTATGTTCAACAAATATTTAAATGCCTACTATGTGTTACAAAAACAGTGGATCATATATCATGAGTTGCAAGGGATCTTTAGAGTCATCTATTTCAACTCTCTCCTTTTACAGATGAGGAAACTAGGGATGTTAAGTGACTAGCCCAAGGTAATACAGGTAATAAATACATACAGGTATTTATTATAAATACAGGTTTGAAATGATATTTTAACCTAGTCTTCTTACTCCAAAGACATTCCTCTTCCACTATGCCAACATAGAGAGCTTGCTTTGAATATCTCATTCAAGCCCTTTCTTAGACACATAATGACTGTGACCCTGGGCAAATCACACAAACTTTCAGAGCTCTGGGCAAGTCTCTAGCATCACAAAGTTACAGGGAAGGGTCCCACTTGCAGTTCCTCTTCTGGAAGTTGACCTAGACCATTGAAAACCCAGTTCTTGCTCCCTAATGTAGAACACTATGTTGGATCCAATTCTAATGGGTTTACAACAGCTGACTGTTAAATTTTCAGTGTGAACACTTACACCTCAGAAATCAGCAAATGCTATAAATCAGGGCTTAATTTCTTATTTGGTTGGTTGCTTAGGCTTAGAAAGTGATGGTAAAAATATTAAAAATGAAGATTGAACTTCAAAGTATATTGTGTAGTTTTCGAAAGCCAGTGGTTAAATATTTACCAGCACACCCCTGGCAAGGCACCATGTAAGACACATAGAGGATAAAAAGATAAAAAGCCCCTGCCTCCAAGGGCTTACTCTAGAATCATGGGTGGGAGGGAATAGTTTGGGGAGATATTTGCAGATTCAAGGTCAGGTGTCATGCGGTCAAAAAAGAGACAAAATGCATTCTAGGAAAATCTGAGAAAGAGAAGAATGGAAATAAGGTGAAGTATTCCAAAGGATTAGGGCAGGGGTAGGGAACCTGGGGCCTCAAGGCCACATGTGACCCTCGAGGTCCTCAAGTGCGGCCCCTTGACAGAATCCAAACTTCATAGAACAAATCCCCTTAATAAAAGATTTGTCCCGTAAAACTTGGACCTACTCAAAAGGTCATACCCAAGGACCTAGAAGATCACATGTGGACTTGAGGCCATAAGTTCCCCACTCCTGGCTTAGGGTTAGCTAAACCTTGAGGGAAGAGGATTATTTGAGGACTTAAATAATGGACAGAAATGTTTTTTAAAGTGAATTAACTCTTTCCTACACTTACTGTGAAATGAGGCCAAGATCTATATTCATGGGATATGAAGGTAGAAGCCACTATTAAGTGAAGATAGAAGCAAAAGTTCTATTAACATCAATTTCCTGTCCTTACATAAAACAGAGAACAACTGAATACCTGGATAGCTGTGTGGTACTAAAATAATTCAAAGAGGAAGAGATCGTGTGGGCTGGATATATTTATCAAGACCCATCTACGGCCTCAGACACTGTGTGTAATTCCTATTTGCAATGAGTGTAGTTTAATGGGACTTGACAAGTACATGTAAATTAAATATGAGGTAGCTTGGGAGAGAGGGCACTAGCAGTTGGGGAGATCATAAAAGATTTAGGGGAAAACAATGATTTCAGCTTTAGACATGCTGTGTTTAAGATGTCTCTGGGTCACCCAGTTTGAAATGTCCACTAGGTAATCAATGATCTAAGACCAAAGTTCAGGGGAGGTATTGGACATGGGTATGTAGATGTGGGAGTCACCTTCATCAAGAGGATAAACCCTGATGATGATATTGCCTAGACAGCCTAGAGGGAGGAGAAAAGTCCTGGAGCAGAACCTCAGGGACACTCACTGTTAGGGGTTGTAAGGTAGATGATGAGCCAGCAAAGGATGCTCAGGAGCAGTCAGGTAGAGGGAGAATGGGGACAGCATAGCACCACAAAACCATAGAAAGGAGAGAGTATCTAGAAAGAGAGGATGGCCAACAGTGTCCAACATAACAGATAGGTTAAGAAGGTTCAGGTCACATAACAGACAGACAGGTCACATAACAGTCAGATCTGGTCATTCAGAAATCATTGATAATTTTGGAAAAAGTTTCAATTAACTGATGAGGTTGAAAGTCAGATTGCAAAGGATTGAGGAGTGAGTCAAGAGTGTGATGGAGGCATTAAAAAGCGAGGATTTACTTTTATCTCTTAAAGTTTTATTTCTACCAGTAGGGTCAGAAAGTCTTTTCTACATCAGATTTTGTTTCTCTGATAGTTTAAAACTTATATTCATCATTCCTGATATGTAATTCTAGAGGAACTCAAATGAGATCACAAACCAACCTTAGTTCATGATGGAAATTAAACTGAGTTACTAAATCTAGTAAGCTACTTAGATGATAGCTTAATTGTCTACATTTAAACAAATATTTCTTTTTAGAGATAAACTCCCTCCATGAAAAGTAACAATTAGCACCATCCTAGAGTAGAAAGCGTTTCCCAGGAGGGAGTGGGTTCCCCCTCACTGGAAGTCTTCAAGTAAATTTTGCAGGACAATTTGCCACCTACCTTGTGAAGGAGTCTTATTTAAATTAAGAGTTAGTCTCTAAGGTCCTTCTAGCTATGAAGATCTGTGATTTAAGGAAACAATCATTTCTATTAAAATATGCAGATCAAATTTCAAAAATATATTACAAGCCTAAGGGGGAAAAGGATTTTGGTTTTTGTCAAACTCTAATAGGAATTTATATATACTTATTTCCAAGATAAGTGACAAGGATACTCTGCTTAGAGTTGAGATCTTAGTTTTAATCCTAACTTTTTACACTAATTACCTTACAAGAATTTATAAGTCATTTAAAGCCCCTGGGACTTGGTAGCTTATCTTTAAAATGAAGGAATTTACTTAAGTATTTTCAATGCTTCACAGTTCTGTGGCTTTTTAAAGAATCTAGTAAAACCGACCTGTGCTTTGTAATCTTCTAAATTAAAACCTATAGCAGATTCAATAATTTAGGGTGTTTTTGAACTGGATATGCTTGTGATTTGTATCCACCAGCTCCACCAATGCAGATCAGAATTTCTGCAACTTAAATGAGTTGCCTAGGTAATTGAAAGGTTTTTATCACATAATATGTATTAGAGGCAGTGGCTTTTAGCCAGGCCTTCCTGAATCTCATTGACAATCATATTTTTCCACCATGCCACCGTCCCTCTTGGGCATGTTGTATACATTTGAATTTCTGTAATATTAATAATAATAAAAAAACTTACAATTTTAGGGGGTCTGAATTATTATTAAGCAGGAAAAATGACTCAATAAATGTCCCATAAAGTACTGAGCATTTTTTGAGATAATTAACAGGCAAACAATGATTTCCTTTGAGATAATTACTAGATAGCAAATCAATTCAAGAAGTTTTTTGGGGCACCTACTATGTGTTTAGGTACACTGGAGTGATTTGGGATTATTCTTTTAAAAAATAAAATACATAGGTCTTGACCTCAAGGAGCTTACAATTTTGTTGGAAAGACAAAATACATATAGGAAATAACAAGAGAAGAACCCATCAATATTTATTCAAGTGCTTGAATATGCATTCTGGATAAGTTCTGAGAAGACATAGATGACTATGGGCTACGAGAGTCACATAAGTTTTTGTGGAAAAGGTGTGTCTTCTGTTGAACTTTGGATAGGACTTTGACATGAAGGAGGCATAGAAGAATGAATCAAGCATTTATTTAGCATCTGTGATGTGGCCAGACCTATCCTAGGTATTAATGACATAAACACAAAAAAGAATGAGCTTGACTTCTGTGAGGTCAATGAAAACTGATTGCAGTGCAATGCTTGTTTTGGCAAATAAATGTGATATGTAAGATGAGGGCAGGTCATAAAGGACCATGAATGCAAGATTGAGAAGTCTGGCCTTGATTCAGTAGGGTGTATAGAGACATTATAGTTAAGTTTGTTAAGTAACAGATCCTTAAGCACGCTAGTGACATGATGGAACTAAATGAGATGGAAGAGAAATTGCTCAGGTTTAGTAAGACCATGATTTTATAAAGGAAAGGACTGTTATTTCATAGAAACAAACATTCTTTGTGCCATTGATATTTTTAAAAATATGAAAACTATCCATGAAAAAGTACCATGAGTTAAAATTAGTAAAAATATCCATTATATATATGGCCACTGTATTAGACTGAGTGAAATGGAAAATCAGAAATGGTCTTTACTACAGTGTGACTGCCTACCATTTACTTTCTTCTTTAAGCAGTACAAAAAACATGGAAGCCTCATTGATCTTATGCTATTGTGAGCTTTCAGATTGTTTTTTGCTAAGTCTTGTCTAGTAACAAGTTAGAATTAGTAGTAACCCCAAAGGATACAAGAAATTAAATGTACACACACAGTCATTACATAAAGTTCCAGAAACACTTTATTTAAAAATGGAGCTGTAAATGCATAACAAAATAACATAGGTAATAAATGTAACAAAAATAAATAAGGAGAATAATGTGTTCATACAAAATAATAACATAGTAAAAGGCCAAATGCTTATCACCGAACAAAAATGTGTAAACTCTTGAAAAAAATCTTGTGAGACAATTCTAGAGTAATATTTTTCTAAGTAACTCCTTACCTTCTTCTTACATACGGTTAAATTCAGTACCCAAACACTGAGGAAAAGAAGGAATGATGGTGATTATTTTGCTGATTTTTTTTTACATGGACTGACCCTGTTTCAACATTTTAATTATTCTTTTGAACTATTTCTATCCTTCCTTTCATTTTTTTTCTGTAACCGTTCTGAGACTTTCTTTGACAGAATAGGGAATTTAGTTTTATATGAAGAATATTATATTTTTAAGATTTAAAGAAAAATATGAGATCCATTATACAACAGGTTGGTTTTTTTTACACTGCTACAAAAAAAAGGTTTTTGCATTTTTATTACCTGGTCCAACTAATACAAGACTTCAGTAATCCTGTAGAGTTTTTAAATGTACAGACCGAGTACTTTTCTTAAACAATTATAGTAAAGAATTTTATTGCTGAAATATTAAAGACCATTTCATAAAAGCTGCAAAAAACGTATCTTTAACCTTTAGAGACTGATATAATCAAGGGAAAATTCAAGCCTACTACTTGTATTTGAAAGAATATTTCTCCAAATTATAGTGTTCTGGAAATACAAGGTCAATTAATTTTTTTTAAAACATATCCAAATGTTACCTTACTGGGACAACAAAAGGAAAATGAATTCATATAGGATATTTTCACAGACTTTCTATTCAGTGGTTTCAGCCAAAAAAAGTCTTATGTTAGTAGTTGTCTTTCCAAGTTCTTATACATGTATACAGCAGAGACAGGGATCTACTATCAAGTCTACAGGGAAACATACAGAAGCTATTTATGTGCTTGGGAGTGAGACTATCAGTCAGCTAAGTTATGCCTATTGGTTTTTCAAGTCCTAAAGAAGAATTTTATACTTCATGATCATTCCAAGAGAAATTTTTAAAAACGGTCACATAGAAACTTGGTAACACCAGAGAGTCTATTTGCACCAATATACATGTTCTTCTCTTTAAAAATATACTCCACCTATCTGTTTAAACTTGTTTTTAATCATTTCAATAGCCACCTGGACTGAAATGGATGATGAAATTTTTCTACCTTCATTTTTGAAAAAAGAAGAAAAGAAAAAGTGCCAAATTGAGCTTTCAGAAAGTGGAATGAAACACTGTGGGTTAAAACAAATACAGTATTATCTATGTACATAAAAAGACTGGTAGTCCTTATGGATTTTTAGACATGTCCACCTGCCACTCCCAGCATATTCTTAGTGCAAACATAATAGTTAAACTCTGTAAATCTCAGGACAATTTACCTAGCAATCAAGTTATATAAATCACATAACTGTTGGAAAAGTTCAGGACACAAGAATGAAAGCACTGTAATGTCTGTCTTACTGTGAACAGTAATGTGTCATTGTACCCAAAGGTATTGCATCCTAATATAAATCCTAATATTCAGAAACAAATATAACTGTTTAAGAAATCTGTACAAACTGAAGAGAAGTCCATTTCAGAGGGTAGCTTGGCATGGGAGACTTGGGGTTTCAGATCTGTTAGATGGAAGTCTGCTTGCAGGTCATATCAGGGCTTAAAAAACAAAACAAAACCAAGGTCTAAAAAAGGAAAGCTGAAGTTTTAATTCTACTTGCAAAGCACACAATAACCACCAAGGGCAAAGCTGCCTTGAACTCACTTTTCCTCCCTTCTATGGAGGCTATCTTAATGGTTCTGAAGGGATTAACGTGACAGTCCAAGCATTCCCAATAAAGAAGACAAGTGGGACCACATTGCAGTTGACCAAGCTATTTTGTTTCGTATAAATCAACATCACAACCCTTTCAATATCCCTAGGCATTCCACATTTAAGTAATTTTTAAAAAAACAATAAAGAATAAGTCATTCATGTACAGCGACATCCTCCTCTTCCCCTTCTGGGTTGAATCTATTGAAATGTATACTGAAATCAGCCTCAGATTCCCCATTGTCAAATTCAGCTGAGACTGAGATGTCAGTGGGACGAAGAGCCCGAGCTTCTGGCTGGCAAAGAGGTGAGGTTTGAGCCGGGCCTTCATGGTTATTCCCAGGAGTAGGCTTCTGTTTTGGCTGGGCTGGTAAAACAGTACTGGGGAATCCCAAGTTGTTCAGAGCTTCCAAAGTTCCATCTGGATCAATCATAGCATTGATCACTGGAAAAAATTGTAGTTGAGGAAAAAAATGTTTAAGTCTTACATGTCTCAAAAATTAGATAATTAAAAATTATTTTCTATCATTTGAATAATCTCATTTGACAATTAGTAGTGCTCATGCTTAGTGACTTAAATTTCATTTTATATTACAACTGCATTTTGAAAATTCTTTGTTGTAATCCATACTATCACAATTTTAAATCAAGTTCATAAACACTTTCAACATTAGAACTAGACCTATTCTTCATTATTTCTGATGATTCATTTTCTGCATATACCACCTCCACACTTGTGCTCCTTTTTCTTCTGAACCAAAGTCTGATTGTTAGTGTCTCCCTAGAGTGTTCTTATGTCCAACACCACAGGACATTTCAGAAAGCAAGTGAAGCTTCTTTGGAACCTCTACACTGAATGCCAAGAGCACTTCTCTCCTATTAGTCCTTTTTACTCTGGTAAGAATGACAAGTAAGTAGTGGCTGTTGCCATCCCATGAGGAAGGCTGGGAAGTGAGACATTTGTGTACCACAAAAAAGTTTGCAAACTCTTATCTCTCTACATTTGAAATTGCACTTTCCTATGCATTACTGTCCACTGGAGTCTGCACTGTAGCACATGCTTCATGACATCACAAAATAAATACAGGATGCATGTATTAGGAGAAGAGGGAGAGGGATTGGACCTAGGATCTCATTGATCTGCTGGTATGCCTTTTCTATCACCGTTCCCTATCTCCTCCTACCACACAGGGAAGTATATGAGAGACACTAATATAAATACTCTCTTGGACAACGTCTAGTTTGCATATTCATATCCTTGCTTTATTATTACTATTTAAAAGTGTAACAGTATGGATTACAACTAAAGAATTTTCAAAATACAGTTGTAATATAAAATGAAATTTAAAAATAGATGTATATAGCTTACTTAATAAATAGAAAATAACAATCTGGAATGAAAATACTTTCATCTCAATTTATAAATACTTGATAATGTTTCTGTGAATGAATTGATAATATAAATCCTCCGTGAAAGAATGGTACAAATTTGATTTGTTTCAAGTACAGGCATGCTATTTTGATTTCAAAGTATTTTTTAGGATTTTTATATGCAGAGTTATACATTCCTAATTTCTGGCTAAAAATTCAGTAAAGTTTAAAAAGTAGCATCTTAACAATTAAAAAACAAATCCCAGTTGTCTCAAGAAAACTTCCAGCACAATCACTTTTTTTTCCCTTAAAGGCAATTTAGAAATGTGTCTACCTTGTAATTGCTTTTCAACTCTTTTCAGCTCCTGTAAAATGGAAGAAATCTCCTGAAAAGAAAAACATTAAAATCAGCATTTCATTGACATGAAAATTGTATCAGAAATACAGATACGGATCTTATTCTCCTAGCACATTTAACATTATATGGTACCATATGGGTATTAACAGCAAGAAGAATCATGAAAATCCAGAAAGTATGGCTGTTTTGAGAGTTTTAAATTAAAAATAAAACAAACAAAAAACCCCCAAGCATCATGCTAAAATTTTCTTTAGTTTAACAACAAAAAAGAAAGATAACTACACGTCGAAGAGCACTGTGTTAAATGCAATTTTGATCAACCTTATAACAACTTCAACCATGTGTGTTGCTAGTGTCTAGGAATATTTATAAGAAAAGTGGATAAATGGTGGTGACCTTAGTATTATGGTAATCTCTGACTGTGTGTAAGAATTGTTAAGCTCTTAAAAAGGAAATTTCAATTCCATTAATCATGTAAAAGGCAATAAATACTGTCTCTTTCCTCACTGACTTCATGCTGTTCACGATATAATACTGAGAAGCCCCAAGATTTTCTTTTTCCATATCATAAAACTATAAATATTTGAACTTCAATGAGAAAGCTCATGGAAAAAACCCATCCTAATAAATTTACCTCAAAATTTCTCTATCAATTCTCATAAAAAAATTTTAAATTAACAAGTAATCTCTGTCTTAGGACAATTCTAACATTTTCCCTGCAGGAAAAGGCTGGCATACCATGCTTGAAGTTTTCACAATTGGAACTTCACTTTCAGCTCGTAACTTTGTCTCTATTTCTTCCCAATTCCGATCTTTGTCTTTAAATAATATTCTAAAGTCAGGAAAAGGAAAATATTTGTAGTTTAAACTCCCAACATTTGTGGCATTTTCATTAATGTAAACAATCAACATTCTGGAAAATTTGTTCCATTTCATATTGAAGAAATAGACCATTGTAATAATCAAAAGTAGATAATATTGCAATTTCATTAGCCAATTTCTAACAGCAATATATTCAGAATTAACTATACAAAACTTTTACATTTCAATTATGTCATTAATTATCAACACCTTCCCAAGCACTGTATATATTGTGAATCTTGTTGGAAGTAAAATGTAAAACAAATTTAGAAAATTCTATTCATCTAAAACACTTTTTTCCTGAAAATGTAAATTAATGATCATTGTGAAAATTAAACAAAATTAAATCAAATTTGCATTTATATGAATTCAATCAGTCAATAAGTATTTATTATGACCAGGTAGGAGGCCTTTTTAATAACCTAAGAGAGAGATGACAGGGGCCTAAACTAAAGTGATAGCTATTTGAGTAGAAAGACAGGGTTGGATCTGGATGCAGGAATAGAAATGGCAAGATATGGTAAATGACTATGTTCAATGAAGGAGAATGAAGACTCAGAGAGAATACCAAGACTCTGGATCTGGGAGACTCAGTCAAAGATGGTACTTTGAGAGAAATTGGGTAAGTTTGGAAGAGATAGGTTTGGAAAGAAAGAGGAGTTCTGTCTCTAATATGATGAGATGTCACCAAGATATTCAATGTGAAACGTCTAATAAGAAATAGTGATGTAGAACTGTAGGATTTATAGAGGCTCGGCTCCCATGTTAGCACTTGGGGAGCACTGGCAGTAGGCATGAAACAGATGATGAACTAGCAAAACTGACAAGTCACACAGGTAGAAAGGGAACTACAAGAGAGTAATTTTGCAAAACCCCAGAGAGCAGAATATCTAGGATGATAGTAGTCAACAGTGTCTCTTTTCAATTTTTATTGGCCCTGTCAGCTCTTGAACTTCCAGAAAAGCAATGGATGGGGCTTTTTCTTTCTCCATCTAATCCAGCAACAATGGCAACTACACGCAGACAGCAGTGAAAACGTGTTTGCCTAGGTAAGAAGTCATAGACTAAAGCTCAAGTCTCTGCCTATTCTGTTTATTATTTATTTCCCTGAGTCCAGGTCACAAATATCCATCCTGATAAACAGATATTTCCAGGCTGGGTCGCTACCCTGTGAGCTTGAAATTTTAGGAGTTCCAGAATTGGGTGCTGACTGCCGAAAGGGAGATGACTCCTGCAGCTTTCAGGAGAGTGATTTGTGAGCCCCTCAGATCTAAGGCAAATGTGAAATAGCAGTTCTATAAAACTGTCTTTGCTCACAGGAAGTTAATATTTAGCACTTTGTGGAAATGCTGACCAGGTGCATGCAAGTAGTTTATGTTCACCTTAGATCTGGACTATGTAAGCAATTCATTCAAGTGCCATATTTGGGGACTATCCAAGCATTCATGGCTCATCTTTCTGTCAAGAGTAATTTTCTCTCATGAATAGGTGAGTTATAGGGAACAACCACCTACTGGGCAACCAGAATCTAATTCAACATCTCTGCACCTCTCCAATAAAAGAAGTCCCCACAATAGCTGGGAATATCTATCTTTCAGAATCACTGTCCAGTCATCTGTGCTCTAAAAAAGAAGTATAAAGCAGAAGAGGATACAAGACTTAAAATCTGGTCTCAGGCTTGCACATGTTGCTGCTGAAGTATATAGGGAAGCACAATAACTGCTGCTATGATGGAGGAGGAGAGAAATGCCTTCATCTCCATGGGGAAGTTCGGAAGAGCTCACCTTGGTTCTATCTCAGTAAAGAGGCTACCTTGACAGAGACTGGAAAGTATCTCTTCTTAGTCCTTAAGGCCTTTGAAACAGGTAACTTTTCTTGGTTCAGTCATCATTCTTCTTTGGTACAGATCTCTCCATCCCTCCCTCTCCCCACTTCACAGGACTAAGGGTCAAGAGCCTCTGGATATGCAAGCCATAGGGTAAGGGACCAGAGCATATGTGTGAGTGGAAATGGCCCAAGCATATGCCCAGCTCCAGAGGAAGTGCTCTAACACAAGGCTACACATGATTTTGACAAATGGTTCTCTGGTTGTATTTATTGTCATTGTAATGTCATCATATGAACACTGGCTCTAATTGAGCAGTCTGACATGTCTAGATAAAAGCCACTAGGGAAACAGGGAGCATAAAGGCAAGTCTTTGGAATGTTTCTGGATTTAGTCTGTGCATTATCCTAGCCACATACCTCTGTATCATAAAGAATTTGGGTATTTTGGTAATTTAGTATTTCTTAAATGTAGGTTTTCTGCTTTATAAAATGCTTAAAATTCGGCCTATTTTAGAACTTGAAATAACAGAACAGAATTTTTGAAAACTATCTATTATGGACATATTAAAGAGCACACTTTTGGAAGCATACAAACTGTATGTAAGTAAAAGGAGACCACTCCACTGTTTCCCCTTTTGTATCGCTGGTTATTTTCACTTTTGTGTTAAAGCTAATTCCAAAGAAATTTTTAAAAATCTGTATTGAGGGAAAAAAATGGAACTATACTAGATTTGAAATTTTTAAAAAAGAAGAAAAATTTTGAAGTTCAGGAAAAAAGAGAAACAATAGCACTGTTATTGACATGTTTGTTGGTTGAGGCTTCTAGAAAATGAACAAAACTTTTTAATAATTTTTTTGTGATGTTTAGAAATAGGCTTAACTTTGTTAAAAATAATGGGTCAAGAATTAAAATGAAAATTTAAGAATTAAAAATACTACAAATCTGGAGCATAACATACTACCTGATCTTTCCAGCTGTCTTATCTATAGATTGTCTTATCTTCCGAGAGAACTGAAAGACTGATGACAATAATAGATTGTCTCCCATAACCTGAAAAATTAAAAGGAAAAAAGAGGTATTTATATCGTAATGCAGAATAATCATATGGTTTACTCTATCCAAAACACAATGTCTAGATTCAGGGAATTCAATGATATAATACTGTATTTAAAACTGATTTTCACAAGACATGAAAGAATGGTCATTTTTAATATCAAGTTATTGTCGTGACTATCCTTGCATTCAGAACAATCATTATTTATCATCTCCGCTACCTTTACATATTTTCACTACTTCTAACAGTATAAGAGTTTGTGTAAAAAAGTCACAGGTGGCACATAATTCACCATTGAAGCCAGGAAGAACAGCAATAGGGATGGCCAACATTCACAGCACACAAGAGGGTCAGAAACGATACTTAAGGGCTCAGATTTATATGAAACAATAATGAAATTATATATTATACATATTAATTTTAATATTACCATATAAACGGTCGTTGTTTTGATAATAATAATAATATAGTGAGTGTAAAGAAGAAAATATAATTTCCAAAAAATAGCAGTGACATTTGCTTTTTATTTGCTATTTATCCCCAAAAATAGCAATGACTTCAACTTATGACTAGAATAAATAAAGCAATAATAGTATCGTTTGCTTAAAAGGGTAGATTAGAAAAGAATGCAGCAGAACAGTACTAGTTATCTAGAATACATGCCAACCTCTGTGGAAATGCAGGCTTTTAAGACAGGAGACATAGTGTAGAACATCTGGATGATGCTTAAAGGAGGGAGAAACTTGGTATATGCTACACGTTGTTCTTCTGAATCTTTTTTCATCACAGATCCTTTTGACAGTCTGGTAAAGACTATAGAATCTTTCTTAAAATAGTATTTTTAAGTGTGTATATGTGCACATGTGCATGAGTGCATACACAACAACACATCACTGTTCCATGAATGAACTGATGTATACTTTTTTCTCTGTTTTGATGAGACAAAGTGGTTTGCTGAGAATTGAGACTAACACATCTGGGACACACATGGAAACGGCAGCTACATGAGATGGTGCTGAGAGCATTTAATATATAACTGAATTCTTTGTTATGGTTTTGGTATTCTATTTCATTAACGTTCCTTTGCTTCTGAATTTATGTTTTCTACCTGTATCTAAGAGATTGGTGTGGCCAAAAACTAAATAGCGATTTTGAAGCCTCCAAGCCTCAGGGTTCTGGGTCACTTACACTGTCCTCATTTTACAGATAAATAACTTGAGACTCAAAGAGGTTAAATGCTTTGCCCATTACAAAACTGGTAGATGCAGAAACAGGACTTAACTTAGCCTTCTTTCCCAGCTATTCTGAGTTTATGGTTCCTTCCATGATGACTTTTGAGACATAGACTCACATTTTCCCTTCATGTGAGTCTATGTTGTGTTGTATTTTTTATGTAATACACCCTCCCTTAGAGAAAAGGTATTACAGTCCATCAGGTATTTTATTGAGTACTTTGTTGGTGGCAAATGCCTTTCTAGGCTCTCTGAGGGATAAACAAGTAGCCTAAGACATAATCCCTGACTTGTGCTAACAGCTAGATCCTGATGAGTACAAAGAATGAATCCCATGAAGAGGCTGTATGCTTTTGACTTTGCACTTTTCTGAGTTTTAATTATGCAAAAAAAATTGGCTCTAGCCTACTAGTCATGCCATGTGAATTCAAATAATGTGAAGACTTCATGGAATTCATTATTTTGCACTGACTGAGAACTACCTGTATTCTATGGTTAAAGAAAAAAAGAACACTAACACAAGGAATAATAACAAAAATACTAAAGAACAGATAATTGCTAAATTCTGTGGTACAGACACCAAAGATCACCGGAGTTCGCAAGAGAAGGAGATAATCAATGAAGAGTGGGACAGTTAGGAAAACTTCATGGAATTTGAGTAGGGCCTAGAAATCAGATAAGTAATGCAAAAAAGTAGGGTTAGAGAATTTGTCAAAGGTTTAGAGAATTAGCAAAGGCATCTCATTAACAGGAATAGCTTTGGTGTGTTCATGGCATGACAAAAATCCAACCTAATAGCAGTAGAGAGTAAATATTTCAGAGCTGTAAGAAGTAAAGCAGGAGAAGCAGGGACACCAAATTATGGAAGATATCTTTGGCAACCAGAAAGAATGAACAAAGTTGTGAGTATTAAATTAGGAAAAGAATTTCCTGAATAACCTGGGAAAATTCATGTTTAATATTCCTGGTCTTCACAGAATAGGAATAATAATGTAACTGCAAATATAACAAATGTAACTTTTGCAAAAGCGGAAGATATGAAACAGGGAAGAAAGAGCAAAGGGAAAAATTATGCTCCTAAGAATAGGTAATATAGTGATATCAACAAGAAGGAACAATATTATTATTTTCCAAGTAGATTCAAGGGGTTAAGAACTGTAAAAACAGAGAATATGAATCTGAACTAGATCAAGTGCACTTGATTTGGGGCCTTTCTTCAAAAATGCAAAGCAGCAAGAATACAAGAACTAGACTTAAAGGCATTAGGATTAGTGGGAAAGAAACAATAAGGGATGTACTAGGAGACAGTGAAGAAACTTATCTAGAGATTCTGGGTCAGTAGGGAGTACAGAGTAACAAGAATGTATTTAATAATCTGAGCAAATACATAGGGTCAATAATAAAGGGTGAAGAAGAATTTAAGAGTTCTGTGATAGCGAGGATGTGGGAGAAGTTTGTGTCAGAGATGGGAAATACTGAAGCTAAGAACTCAGATCCAAGTATATTATTCCTAAATGTAAACTACTTCCAAAAAAAACACTGCATTAGAAATAAGAGCATGACAGCAGAAATTATTAAAGCAAAAATACTAAAAATACATGCATCACTAATTGAATAGCTTTACAATGGGGTTGGGGATATTAATGGTAGAGCTCAGTTAAATTTATTAACTAATGTTTTTTACTAAACAATATTGGTTGGCACAACATTATACAGAATGTGTCAACATGCAGCAACATCTCGTATAGGGTAAAGCTAGGAAACAGAACAGTTTAGTATCCTAGGAAACTGTAAAGCCAAAGTATCTGGATAGTTATAAAACTGAATGACTACTATTAATTTTAAAATTAATTAGAAGGTAGATTAAGGGAGGGATTAGTCCTATGCAAAACAGATTCTAAGGATGTACAAAAATATTTACAGCTCTTTTTAAGGTGGTAAAGAATGTGAAGGTTAGGGGGGCGGAGCCAAGATGGCGGAGTAGAAAGACTCATATATGCTAGCTCAGAACCCACAGCCCATAATTATCTATAAAAAGAACTCCCAACAAATTCTGGAACAGTGGAGCCGCGCAGCAACGAGGTGAAGGAGATTTCTGTTCCAGAGAGCCCTGAAAAACCGATCCCAAAGGTCTGTCGCGCACCCGACAGGAGCATAGCCTAGCCCTTCCCTGGCCGCACAGCATGGAGAGGAACAGATCTGAGCAGGCTTCAGGGACGGAATCTCCAGCAGCCACAAAGGTCCCTCCACCCACAGAAGCACAGGTCAGTGAGAGAGACGTCTGGACTGAGAGGGCAGCGGGGTGTCTCCGTAACTCGGGCCCCCTCAGGAGGCAGCGGCAGAGGAGCGGGCAGCTAGAGGCTCCCAGAGCAGGCAGGAGCTCAGCAGCAGCTCCATTATGTTCCCACTGAATAGCAGCCAGGCCTGCTGCTGAAAGCCCTGAGGCTGGAGAGCAGCATTTGAATCTCAGACCCCAAGCACTAGCTGGGCGGATCTAGGTGGGAGTGGACAGGAATCTCAGAAGTCAAGTAACTGGCTGGGAAAATGCCCAGAAAAGGGAAAAAAAATAAGACAAAAAAAAAAAAAAAAAGAATGTGAAGGTGAGGGGATGACTATAAATTGAGGAATGAACAAATGATGGTATAGAAATGTGATGGAACTCTAGTCAAAAAACATGATTCCAGAGGACTAATGATGAAACATGCTGCCCACTTCCTGATAGAAAAGACGAAGAACTTGGAATACAAAATAAGACATATCTATTTTTAATATGGCTAATGTGGAAATTTGTTTTGACTATAAATGTTTGTAATGGGCTTTTTCCTCTCTTCTCAATGGAGGATGGGAAGTTAAGATGAAAGGGTGGATCTTGATTAAAACAAACTAAATATGTTTTAAAATAAAAAAAAATTAATTAGGTGGGCTTCTGACAGAATGACAGAGTGAAAATTTCAGGCCAAAATCCAATTTTCCCTTGTTCACTAGTTTCAGTTGTGTCTGACTCTTCATGACCCCATTTGGGATTTTCTTGGCAAAGATATTGGTATGATTTGCCATTTACTTCTCTTGCTTATTTTATACATGAAGAAACTGAGGCAAAGAGGGTTAAGTGACTTGCCCAGGGTAATACAGCTACTATGTGTCTGAGGCCAGATTTGAACTCAGAAAAATGAGACTTCCTGACACCAGGCCTAGTGCTTTATCCACTGCAGTACCTAGCTGCCCAAAATTCAAACTTCTCCCAGAAGTTTGTTCAGTTATGTCTGACTCTATCATGATCTCAAAAACAATGTTTTAAAAACTGGCTGAATGTAGTCAAAAAATAAAAATAACAATCCAAGTTTTCCTTTTTTTCCATCTTTAGAACCCTTAATATCACCTCCTATTTCTCTTCTTGTCTTCCTTCTCTCTAACAATGAGATGGTCCTTCTCCTTGTCGAGGAAACCCCCACCATATTTGCCCTTGATCCCATCCCTTTCTGCTTTCTCTAGCTCAAGCCTCTTTTTATCCTTCCAATTCCACCTACCAGTTCTCTTCCTACTGCTTTTTTGAGTATCCCTATATATGTTTAATGCTATTTTATCATCACCATTGGGAAGCTCCCCAAACAGAAAACAAAAAACCTGAATACAAAAAATACTAAATGCTAAGAAATCATTAGAAACAATAAAAAATTATAAATGAAAACATTTATATAGTGTTTACTGTGTGCCAGGTACTGTGCTAAGCACTTTATATTATTAACTCATTTGATATTTGCAACAACCCTAAGAGTTAGATGCTGTTATTACCCCCATTTTAAAGATGAGAAAACTGAGGGTCTCGCAGCCAGTCTTCCTGATTCCAGGTCAGTTCTACCCCGTTACACCTCCAGCTGCCAGGTAAAGTTGAGAGTCTGATTTACAAGTCACTGCCACAGAGAAATCTTAGATATAGCAAACTCAAACATAAAGGTGGCAAGACCCAGAACTTCTGGGTCAAAGAAAAAAATAGTGCCAAGTGGCTATGAAAAGTTGAGCATAACCCTAACATAATAGGCTAACACTTTATAACTTTCACTCATCTTAGCTGAGAAAACTAGGAAGAGACTTAGAAAGGAAAGGAAAACTTAACAGACAAAAGAACTTTAAAAGAAGTTAGATGATGAATAGGCACTTTTATTTCTAAAGGGAGAGAAGAGACTTGCTCCTGTGGAGTTCTATTATTCTTCTAAGGGTCAGTGACTGAACAAAAGATCAGTTAGTTATGTGCTTGAATATCAAGCAGAAATACTTAAGGGGGAGGGGGAGCAGGCATAATATGATTTCTCATAACTGTTGTGATACCAGAGAATTATTCAAATAAAAAGATGGATGGATAGAAAAAAGGTCAAAAATCTCACTCTTATTTTGGTTGGGGAAGCAAAGTTTTCATTTTAAAAAATTAAATATGTAAATCAAAAGACTACATTGGCAGAAATGGAGAAGTAGCATGTCATAGAACAGAGCAGTCAAACTCAAACAGAAAAGAGGGGTCGCTAAACCATACACGTGTTAGGGAGAGAATCTGAATGCAGGTGTTCGGGATTGTGAAGACAAATATCTACTGCATCAGTGATGCCAAACACAAATGGAAACAGGGACCACCAAAGCATACATAAGAATCTCTGTAGGTGACATATGACTTGTAAAACCATGTGCTAAAATTTTATTGTTATTTATTTTGTTAAATGTTCCCAATTACTTTTTAACCTAGTTCACGCTGCCTTTGGGAGTACTGAGGGCTGTAACACTCTAATACAAAGGATAGTGAGGCAGCCTTGATACCTTTGGTATAGAGAACAGAGGCAGACTGGGAATTAGAAAAATCTAAGTTCACATGATGCATAAAAATTTTAATAAAATATTAGTAAAGAAGCAACAATATTACATTCCGAAGATTACTGAACATAAGGTTGAATTTATATTGGAAATGCAAAGATGGTTCAACATCAGGAAAACTATAAATATACCACATTAATGACAAAATAGAAATGTGACTATAACAACAGATGCAGAAAGAGTTTTCTATAAAATATAACTTAAAAACACTAAAAAGCTCAAGAGAGAAGAACTTTCCTTAATATGATCAAACAAAAGACCTAGTAATATTTGTATCTGGAAAACACTAAACACTTTCTTAATGAGATCCAAGACAAAGACATGATAACTTAAAAGAATCCTGAGAAGTCAAGTAAAATATTAATTGAAATAAAGTCACAGGGAATAAAATAAATCCACATCAGCATTTCTGTATATTACCAACAAAATCCAGCAGGAAGAGATAAAGAGAAATTCCTTTCAAAATAATTACAGACCCCAAAAGCTATTAAAATGTGCATGCTCTTTGACCCAATGACATTGCTGCTAGTCTATACCTCAAAGAGATCATACAAAAAGGAAGAGGATCTATATGTCCAGAAATATTTATAGTTTATTTTTTGTGATAGCAAAGAAATGAAAAATAAAGGATATCCATCAATTGAGGAGTGACTGAACAGCTGCAGTGTATGATTAGTGATGGAATACGACTGCTTTAAGAATTGCTAAAGAGGACAATTTCAGACACATCTGGGAGGACTTTTATGAACTGATGCAGAGTGAAGTAAGTGGAACCAAGAGAATAATTAATGTAATAACAACAACATTGTAAAGATGATCAACTCTAAAAGACTTAGCAATTCTGATCAATACAACAAATAACCACAATTCCAAAGAACTTACGGTGAAGCGCGCCATCTACCTTCAGAGAAAGGGCTCAGAGTACAGATTAAAGCACACGTTCTTTTCATCTTTTTTTGGGGGGAGCATAACTCATGTGGGAACTAGTTTTGTACAACTGCAAATATTTTTAATGTGCTTTGTTTTTCTTGCCTTCTCAATGGGCAGGGAAAGGAGATAGAGAACTTAGAAATAAAAATGAAACTGAAAAAAAGATTTGGGTGGGGACTAAATTAAAACAAAAAGCATCAACAACAAAACACAAAATAGCTACTGAATGTAAAAAATACTTGAGTTTACTTATGAACATACACATAGGAAATTTCTGAATGCCACCAGACAACACTTTATGGAAAAAGAGACTTCACATTTATCTAAATTAGCAAAACTGACCAAAAAAAGAGAAAACTAACATATTTTGGATGGGGTGGAAGCAGGTACATTAATACGCTGCTGGTGGAGCTACATAGCACTTGACTGGGTTATGCCACTAGTAGGCCTAGGTCCTAAAGACATCAAAGAAAGGAGAAAAGGAAAATACAAATATGCACAAAAATATTTGAAGCTACTCTTTTTGTAGGCAAAAAACTGGGAACAAAGTAGGTGTATATCAATTGGGCAATGGCTGAAAAAATTATGGTATATGATTGTCAGAGAATATTATTGTGCTGCAAGAAATGATTAAGGGAATGATTCCAAAGAAACCTGTTAAAACTTGTATTGAGCTGATGCAGAATGAAGTGAACAGACTAGGGCAATAATTTGTACCACTATTGTTACTACATTTCCAAACTGAGTAACTCTTAATGAATAGACCAATGCTTCTGACCACCCATGATTGTAGAGGACCACTGATGAAGCATGGTGCTCAACTCCTAACAGAGCGATAAAGGATTAAATAGGCAGGAGACAAGCTTTTTGGACATGATTAATGTGGAAATTTGTTTTGCTTGACCATACATATTTGTTACAATATGTTTCTTTCCTTTCTCTTTTCAACGGGGAAGGAGACAGAAAGAAAACAATGTGTCAACTCAAAAAGAATTTTAAAAGAACAGATAAAGCCAAGCTGTTTATTGCTTTTAGTATTATAAAGGTAAGCTCTGTAAAGCAAAAGAAAGAAAATGAAGGAATAAACACAAGTAAAGTGGATGCAAATTACTGCTATCTATGGACAGCTTGACAGTCTGTACAGAGAAGCCCAGAAATTCAAAGAAAATTGATAAACAATAACTTTGGTGAAGCAGGAGAATACAATAGACCAAAATAAGGGAAAATAAAAAAAACTGGAAAGGCATTCATTAGACATTTGAGTAGTGACATTGCAAGGAAACAATATCTCCCCAGCTTCAGGTCAATTCCAGGCAAGAGTAGATTGTCAGCTTGCGTTCAGTCAGGCTTAAAGTCTGTCAGGTGTCAGTGGGGAAACTGAGTCAGGACACTCCTACTCAGCCCAGACTGAAAAGTCGCTTTCCCACCCTTCCCATGAGATCACCTTTTGTAGTTCATACCAGTATCTCACAGGCTTACTGTGGATTGCAGGCTCAGACCGCCTTTCTTGCTATCCATATCTGGGAGTTAGAACAGTAACTTAATAGTCCCATAGCATCTAAAAATAGCAAGTTCCACTAACCATGTTTCAAATATGATTATAATTTCACTTTGGCTAAGGAACATCTTTTGAGGCAAGTCTTAAGTGGCTTACATGCCTTTCTATACATGTTGTAGTTCCTGATTAAATAGCAATCATAAAATCAAATTTACCATTAAAACCTTAACTTTTCCATCAATGCCAAATTTTACCCAAGGTTACCCTTCCTCGAGGAAATTTAGACTAAAATTCTTTTCCCCAAACTAAAGATGTCATTGATTTATTCTCAGTAATTAATTCAGTCAATTGTTTTAATACTAATTGCTTTTACCTCACTTTGTAATATGTCCAATTTTTCTCCCTATCACTCCCCTCCCCCCACTTCCTAATCCTTTAGACATTCTATTGGCAAAACACTAAATTTGTAAATTAATTTACAGCCTGTCAGGGGTCCGGGGGTCGGCATAGGCCGCCTGAGCGGATAGGAGCCGCCCTAGGGGTCGGTACCCGCCCAGGGAGAACTGCCACGTTGGCAGAGACCAGTCTGCCTAGCGAGGTGGCTTCTCCTGAGTGGGTGCTGGGAGGGCTCCAATAGGATGTCGGCTTCGCCCTCGGGGCGGACCTGTGTGGCTACCCGGGACTCACTCCCTATATAAGACAACGCCCTTTGCTGCTCGGGGGGAATCCTCCATACCAGCTGTAATAAAGTATCTGTACTCCTAAGACTTGCCTGATTACTGCCTACTCCGTTCCCCCGGAGTAGGTCCGGGGACGTCCGAAGCCGTGCCCACGGAGGTGTAGACTCACCCGAAGGTCGTGGGCTCAGCCCCGCCCGCGACAACAGCCATATTATTTTATTATATTGATACTACTCAAATGTTATCACCCTGGACTCTTCCCTTTATGCCTGGGATCTCCCTAGAATGAGGCAACCATTCTACTGAGTCCTCCTCACCCTGAAATATCCTTCCTCCATGCCCAGTCCTCTTCTCCTATTGATGAATTCTTACCCAGGCCTCCATTTTGAGAAGAAGCTCAGGCTGACTAAACTTCATTCCTTTCTTGGCTCTAGCTCTCAACTTCTAGACTTTGACATCATCTCCCCCCTTTCCCTCCCCTGCTACCCCCTTCCTTCCTCTACCTCCTATCTCATTTTTCATTTCCCTTTTATGTTCTGTCCCCTCCCTCACTAAGACTTGCTCCATGAGGGCAAAAACTATCTTTTTTATATGTGTCTGTATCTGCAGCACATAACATAATGACAATGCTTAATAATGCCTTTCCAAAGTCAACAACAAACATCATTTCACGGGACAACTGCATTTGATACTGTGGGCAAGTAAGAAGTATTTACAAAAGGAATACCATGAAAAACAATTACAGATCCTGTGCCAACACCTGACGAAGAGGATAATGAAGTAGAGAAATTCCACGAAGAACTCAGTATGATCCTCCATATTTAATCACTTATATTTTTACCCAAAGTGCTTACAATTCAAAGGTTAATAGGGACAGAGATCTAAAAAACATCTTGGAAAGCAGTTTAAGTAATATAGAAGGAGAGAGATGAAATGTTTGATTTATATGGAAGTCTCATATATATGTAGCGTAAGTTTTTATGTGAAAAATTAGTCAGGAGGTATTATACAGAAGGCAACATAATAAAAATTAAATCAACTGTATTTTGTCAGGTAGAAAATGAATGTTATTGAAGTCATTCCTTTTTTTTTGTTTATTCAATAAATTTATTTATTTAAATTTTTACATTCATTTTCACAAAATTTTGGGTCTAAATTTTCTCCCCATTTGTCCCCTCCCACCTCCCCAATACACTGAGCATTCTAATTACCCATATCACCAATCTGCTCTCTCTTCTTTCATCCCTCCCTTCTCTTACCCCATCTTCTCTTTTGTCCTGTAGGGCCAGATAACTTTCTATTC
>CM053770.1:572212704-572261454 GCA_028658325.1 Potorous gilbertii
TTCATTGAGCTTTTGAACCTCTTTTTCCATTTGGCTAATTCTGCTTTTGAAAGCATTCTTCTCCTCACTGGCTTTTTAAACCTCTTTTGCCAATTGAGTCAGCCTATTTTTCAAGGTGTTATTTTCTTCAGCATTTTTTGGGGTCTCCTTTAGCAAGGTATTGACCCATTTTTCATGCTTTTCTTGCATCTCTCTCATTTCTCTTCCCAGTTTTTCCTCCACCTAAGTTGATTTTCAAAATTCTTTTTGAGCTCTTCCATGGCCTGAGCCCACTGAATATCTATTTCAGATGTTTGGGATACAGAGGCCTTGACTCCTATGTCTTTACCTGATGGTAAACATTGTTCCTCCTCATCAGAAAGGAAAGGAGTTAACATCTCTTCACCAAGAAAGTAACTTTCTATTGTCTCATTTTTTTCCCCTTTTCTGGGCATTTTCCCAGCCAGATACTGACTTCTGAGATTCCTGTCCAACCCCGCCTAGATCCGCCCAGCTAGTGCTTGGGGTCTGAGATTCAAATGCTGCTCCCCAGCCTCAGGGCTTTCAGCATTGGTCCAGCTGCTACTCGGGGTACGATTAAATCAGGTTCTCAGGTGGGGGCAGGGCCGCTGCCCAGGCTTAGTTTCCTCAGGGGGTTTATGCAGAGACCTTCCGTAATGGAGTTCCTGCAGAGCTCCTGCCAGCTCTGGGAGCCTCTGGCCACAGCTGCCTCCCGAGGAGGCTTGAGTTATGGAGACACCCCGCTCCCCTCTTGGCCAGCCCAGAAGTCTCTCTCACTGACCTGCAGCGCCTGTGGGTGGAGGGACCTTCGCGGCCACCGGAGATTCCATCCCTGAAGCCTGCTCAGGTCTGCTCCTCCCAGGGCTGCACAGCCAAGGTAGGGCTGGGTTCCGCTCTGGTCCCGTGAACAGCAGACCTTTAGTGAGGGTTTTTCAGGTCTTTCTGGAACAGAAATCTCCTCCACTTTGTTGTTCTGTGGCTTCCACCGCTCCAGAATTTGTTAGTTCTTCTTTACAGATATTTTATAGGCTGTGGTTTCAGAGCTAGCATAAGTGTGTCTTTCTACTCTGCCATCTTGGCTCCTCCCCCCCGAAGTCATTCCTAAACAGCTGTCTGTATACAGTCAAAATACCCATTCATTCAAGAAAAGATCAGAATTAACAAAACCAAAAGTGTAAAATAAAAAAAATAAGGAAAAAAATCATGTGCAACAAAAAGGATTCCAGTTTGACCTATTTAAACAAGCTGCTAGAAGACATAGAACCAAGATGGTGAAGTGGTTAAAAAACAGCCCAGCTGAGCTCCCCTCCACAAAACTAAGCCAAGTAGATCCACCAAATGGACTAGAGCAAATCCTGATGGGGAAATCCAGAAAGATTTAGAGACTCTATCTAGCCCAAGCTGGTATGTGAGGTACAGGGAGGTCTATGAACACTGGCCAGAAGCACAGCACATGAAGAACAGCACAGGGAGAGGCTATACACAAGGGCAACACTAGTCTCCAGATCTGTCCTAGGGTACCACCAGATCCACATCAAGACAGGAGAAAATTGTCAGCTTTGTTAAAGTCTCATCACTCACTACTGGTCACAGACAGAGGATAGACTGATAAGGTGATCTGTGCACAGAGGCAGAGTTCCCTGGTAGAGAGGACATAGGCACTATACTGGTATACTCAGAAAGAAGGAATTTCTGATGCTAGGAGCAGCTGAGATCCCAGGAGTAAAGCAGGTACTCATTTCTGGCATCTGAGTCCACAGAGGAATAACAAAGGGGACCAAAGGGCAGTCTATGAATCTGCCACTCTGAGCCAATAGCTTTCTAGCTGGCTGAGTCCAGCAGTAGTCTACTGTTGGTCAAACTCGAACTTAGGGCAGGAACTTGCTAAGAGACAGCAATCAAATCTGGCTCTTGATTAGATCAGGTTGGGAGTACTGAGACTTTGCAAGTACCCAGCCTATCCCTGAGATGCTGGAAGAACACAACACTCAATACCCCAAGAAAACAGCATCAGAATCAGTCCAGAACTTCCCTCCAAAATGGTACATAACCCAGTTCAAACATGAAGTTGGAAGTGAGTGAGTAGTCTAAAAGAATGAGCAATCAAAATGAATCCTACCATAAACACATAGAAAGAAAATAATTCCAAAATATTCATAAACAAAGCGTCTGAGTAAAACACAGTTTGGTCAAAAATTCAACTTGAATTTCTAGAAGAGATGAAACAAGAGTTAAAAAGCAATTTTGCAAATGAAATGGAAGCACTGGAAAAAAAAAATGAGAGCTATGAAAGAAAAAATTGGAAAATAGTAGCACATGGAAGATGTCACTATGAATCACCTGACCTGGACTCTCTGCTCTCTTCACAGTCACAAATACATTTGGGGAGAATATGTCTCTCTATCATATGTGCTGCTTGATATTTGTTATTTAAGAGCCAAAGAATAGGAATCATTCTATTGTCAGATCCTCCAAGGAATTCTGAATTATCTTTATGTATATAATGAAGACATCTTTTTGTAAAAGAGCCTTATAAAAGTGGCATTTTGTTCTGACCAACAGTCTCAGACCTTATTACCCCAAACAATCTCATTTCTCTAAAATGTTTTTTGAGAATATTTTTACACACATCCAAGGTGTCCTTGATGAAAAGATGAGAAATGAAGAATAACAGTAATAGTAGAAAGTACAATGGATGTGGAGTTAGAGAACCTGGGCTCAAATCTTATTTTTGCTACTTGCTATCTGTGTAAACTTGGGCAAAGCGCTCAACCTTTCTGGGCCTTAATTTCTTCATCTGTAAAATAAGAGGGATGGACTAGATGATTTCTAAGGTCCTTTCTGGTTCTAAATCTATGATTCTATGCTACTCTATGACAAACCACATAGTTATAGTTATAAAACAGACTGAAAAGGATAGAGAATATAGGACCCACTATACTTACTGCTTATTGTATGTGAACTATTATTATTTTAAAAAGCATTGATTTGGCAAAGTACAATACCGTCAGCAACTCTTCTCTATCAAGATGATGTATACATATTAAAATCACACAAGATTCCTTAAAAGATATGATAACATACAGAACTTTAACCAAATAAAAGCTCTAAGGACACACATGCTTGCCAAAAGTATCGATCCCAGAGTCCAAACCAAAGAGGGATTTTCTATTGTTGTATGGATTCTGAAGATGTTCTTGTTTGTCAGTGTCACTGCTGATTGCATCAACCTTTCTGCAAAACCTCATAAATGGCATCCATAATTACTCAAAAAATGTTGCTGACCTATACAAGGAAAATCTTAAGTCCATAGAGAATTCTAATTGCTCAGAGACATTTAACTGGATAGAAAGCCCAAAGAGCAATTTGTCAGTACAATATGTGTATGTATGCATGTGTGTGCACATGTATGTATGTGTATGCATATATATACACATACATACATGTGAAAGAAAGAGAAACAAAGAACCATGTCTGAATTAAACTGGAAGAGGAAAATAGGCTAGACTGCTGTTGAGAAAATGTGCAGTGCTTTGAATGCCACCAAACTTCTCTATGAAACAAATGACATCTTTGTATCAGCAATATTTTTCCAGGGTTGCTATATGGCTATGAGTCATGGAATACTACATATTCTAAAGAGGTGACCAATGAAAAGATAACAGGGAAGCACATAGATAGCCTGAGAAACTACAAAACATTTCAAGCATGGAATCACATAAATGAGGTAAAAGGGTTGTTGTCAGAGAAATGTAGACTGGCAAAAAATGTAAGGTAAGAATATGCCCATTGTATGGTGAGAATAAGGGGTAATCAATCAATATACCCTTAAAATAGTGTCCATTCAATATTGAAAGAATGACAAGAAGGCCCAAACATTGCATCACCCTCAGTGGTAGATATATGGAAGGCTACAGACAAGAACCATACCACATGGGCAGGTATGGATGAGCTGTGATCTATACCACCAAAGGAAATGGTTGATTAGATCTCAGCTCAGAGTTTCATTATAAATTCCCTTTAGGTCATCATTCTTTTTAAGCAACTGTTTTTCTAGACTGAAATACTCACTTCATCTCTGCTCCACGTTCTCCGCCTTGTAATTGTTAAGTGTTCTGGATTCTCTGTTGGTTGAGGCCTGGAATCACTAGGTCTATTGTTCCCTTCTGGTGGTTTAGAATGAACTAAAGGAGGGATTTTTCTGAAGTTGAGACTTTCATCAAACACACGATCAACTAACTAAAAGGACAGAGAAAAGGATAGCTGTGAGGAAGATATAATTTTTAGTAAATTAATTGGTAGTATTATTATGATTTTTATGATTAGATTTTTTCTTAATAATAGAAGTATGAGATCTCCAATAATCCCACTATTCTGTTTTATGTGTACTTTAACATGCATTTACTTTTACATGACAGAATTACACAGTTCTTTACAGAATATATGGATTCTGATTTTGAAATAGCCAAAACACATGTACACATATATGTGTGTATCTCTCTACAGAGGTATTTATATTTATATAGATACATACATATGTTAGAGAGCGATACATATATATATGCATTATATATATATATATATATAAAATGTTATCCTCCCATGGATATGATTACCCCCATGTGGAAAACAGATGATAGATAAAATAAAGGTTGATCATATACATAGACAATGAGTTAATTTTACTCACATTGCTTTACCAGCGTAAAATAAGTTTATTTCTTTTTTCTCCCCCAAAGGGTGCTGCCAATTCTCTTCATAAGATATATTAAATTGCAAGTTCCAATTGACAAAAGGAAAATTAAAGAATAATCTACAAAACAGGTATTTTAGTCTTTACTAGTAAGACCTACAATTTTACAGAAAAAAATACACCTAACTAAAATGAGATACTGCCATCTACAGTATAAATTATGTACACAAACTACACAGTAACTCAGATTTTGACAGAAAACAAAATTTTAAAAATTATTAAATGGAATGTGAATAGTTTTACTGGGACTCAGAAAATGTATATTTATGTTATTAGGTTAAATTTAGTTATACACTTAAGAAAATAATATTTGCTCCTTTACAATGCACCAGAAAAAATTGTGTATGTCTTGCCACCAAGAATAGCCTTTATTTTCTACAAAAATTATAATTTTATTCTCAATACATTATTACAGGAGACTACTATGGTAACAAAACAATGCAAAAATGAAACAAACATTATTTGCCATATAGTTAGGGACAAGACAACAACAACAACAAAAAATCAACACTAAAAACCAGACAATAAAAAGTAGCATAAAAAGGCAATAGGAGAAAAAATAGTCATCTTTTATTCACTGGATTTAAATCTGTCAAAATTATTAGCCATTTAAACTATAATTTAGCAAAGCATTTCATATTGCTGAGGAAGTGGAACAACATAGATTATGGTCTGAGGCAAATCTAAATTAAGTTACTTGAACCTGCAAACTTAGAAAACTAGTATTTATTTTGGTTTCCTTTTTTTTTTTTTTTTTTAGTATTAACAATGAGGGATTTTTTGATTATCTCTTTATAACATACTTTCTTATCTACAGGCTATGTATAAAGGTCAACTTTTTGCTTTTAAAAAATCTCAACTTCAAATATTTTCAGTTGCATCCATTATCAGATGCTTTTTTTATGTTCACTTTTAAATGAATCATGGACAAGTAACTAATGATTAATGAACAAGATGCATGTTCTAAGAGATAATACCTTCTAAGGTTTTAGAGTCATCATGGATCCGACATCAGCCTTCACTAGTTGTGTTAAGAAATGTAAAAGGAATATGTTAAGGCAAAGGAGGAAAATGCAGAGGTTCATGCACACGAGGAGGGAAGGCATAGCTGAAACAAATTCTGCAAAAAGCTAAAAGCAAAAGAAATCAAGAAAAGGAAGAACCTTATGCATCTCTCCATGAAGATCTCCTACCTCTTCTCTAGTGTCTATGGCAGAACCAGGGGTGGTGGCGGCAGTGCTTACTGTGGTACTAGGGGCAGTGCCCGATGAAGTTACGGAGTCGATCTCTCCTGCTACATCATTGATTTCTCGAGCAATGAGGGCCAGATCTTGGCTGATCCTGGTAATGATTTCAAAAAAGCAGTTTAATCTTTTTAAAAAGATCAAAAAATAGACATTCATAGAAAAAAATTACGTAAGAGAAACCAAATTAAGTACGTTTCTAGGAAAAACCTTAGGTTCTCTGGAAAAGTTAAGCATTTTGTTACAAAGTCTTGACTTAAGTTGTGAATTTAACAGTTTCTAAAAATGGAATTCAAAATTTTTCTACAAGATATCCCATTGAAAATACATTTTAAGTAGTGATAATCAACTGATTTTGTAATTTAGAGGGCCTAAAATATTCTATTCTACAAATAGTTCTCAAAAACGCATTCATATTTTAAAAGTTGGATATAAATCAGATGAATTTTAATAATCACATATAATTAGTGATAGATTAAAGTCAGTTTTGCATGAAGAAAAATAAGTTATTTATAGCGTTTTTAGAAAGAAGAGGTATAAACTCCTTCATACATTCCAGGTTTTTTCAGAGAAGTTAACTGGAACCTAAAGACACTGTACCAAACTGATTATAAATCTTGACAGTTAATAATACTGTGGAATAAGAAAAGAGAAGCTCCAGAGATGATAAAGCAAATATCAATCTAGGAAATTTATTGTAATATGAATCATGATAAATAAAAGTTTCTTTACTAAGTGATAAATGGATGATTTTTCATTCTCATTTTTTGTTCATTTAGCTTAGATGAATATGCCATGTAAATGCCAGGTATGCAAATGCTCAATTAATTAAACTAAAATAAAATAATGGAAAATTCTATGACTAAAATAATATAACAAAATAATTTTTTAAAAATTGTCAAATGATTTAAGTGTAAAAATTACATTCTAATTTCAAGTATCAGGAAAATTTTTCTATTATAACTACATACTTTATGCATTATTTCACCTAAAACTTGGTAAATCGATCAAGAACAGTTTATATGTGGTGCTCCCACTTTTACATCAACACTGACTTACTTTTTATATCTCTCAAAATATGACTTCTGGTCCTACTAAATGACTGAGAACTTTCTCCTGGGGTTACCTATACCTTTCTAATTGCCTGAACTAATGACTAATTATCATTCTCCTGGACCTTCATCTAGGAACTAAACCAGTTCTTCATCCTCAGTCTCTTCTTCACTGGCTTGCATGACACCATGTTCTTACTGTTTCTTCTCCATCTCTTTCTGAAGCTTAAATATGAGCCTTTCCTAAGATTTTTTTCTCAGTTTGCTTCTTCTTGCCTCTCTGGACATTCCAGATAAATGAAGTTCCCAGAAAAAGCTCAGAAACTTGTAAGAGAATACTACCTCAACCAGGTGTTCAACAGAACAATGAACATGTGACCAAAAGAACAATTTCCACAAGACAACAGAGTACTAGTCAACATACTGCATATCAGGCAGAAGCTATATGTCATGTGAAGCCAGAGGGGAGTGGATCAGGCCTAACAGAAACAGCAATATAACATTATCAGAAGACATCAGTGGCTCTGTAGTACCAAAGCGAACAGCTGCCTCTAGACACATGTTCCCTAGCCACATATGATGTGTATGTCTGTGCCTGCCCACTGTGTTCCCTAGGAATGGTTACTTTTACCTTCAATGGTTTCTGTATTTGTGGTGGAGTGTCCTCTAGGTTTATGGGAAAGCTATTCTATTTCATACCTTTGCTACTATAATAATGAATTTAAAAATCTCTACTTTAACCTACTTCTGTCTTCTAGATGACCAGTAAACATTAATACATTAGTGCGTACATATGTTAAAGATGAAGATCTATAGAGTACCTTAAAACTGGAGCAACTTTTCTGGGGGTACTATGTGCTACATATACAAAGAAAAGTTTTCTTTCTTTCTATTGTTGCCTAGACCATATCATATATAATAAAACAGGGGTTCTTAGCCTTTTTTGTGTCATGGGTTTCCTATAGTCTGGTATATGATATAAAATGCACAGGATTGCAGAGAAAATTAATTATACTGAAATATAGTTATCAAAATATTTTTTACAAGTTCAGACTCCAGGTTACTAATCCCTGTAACTCATATTTAATAGCCATTAATGATTTTTAAAAAGCTATTAACACTCAAATATACTTCAATTCCATATGAAAAAGTCATGAATTTATAGACAATGAAAATTATGAAAGTAATTTGGAACTGGATAAATATTGATGCCATATTAGTTTCCTATTTTAATAAGTTCCATTAACTTATTTATTATGTTCTTGTCCTTCCAATTTCCTGAAGTAAAACAACTAAGTAGATAAAAGCAAATCTCCATGAGATCACAACAGGTAAGCATCAGTTTATCTAAAAGCTTATTTTCCCCTTAAAGCTTCCAATGCAGAATTTTGTAAAACAATTCTTATGACTAATGCTTACGAAGGAAATATAAATTAAAATATAAAAATTAAAGATATAGGAGGGGCTATGGGAAAACAGGCACACTAAATGCACTGTTGAGCGATTAGCCATTGCGAACTGAATTGTCTAGCAATTCTGGGAAGTAATTTGGAACTACAGCCAAAAAGTATTAACTTGTGCATAACCTTTGATTAGTAATATCGCTATGAAGTTCATATCTCAGACATAAAGGAGGAGGGAAAAATATCCGTAAGTACATAAATATTTATAGCAGCTATTTTTGTGGTAGCAAATAACTGGAAATGAAGGGGATGCGCCCATCAATTAGGGAATGAATTATGTTATATGTATGTAATGGAATATTACTATGCTATAAGAAATTATGAAGGGGGCACTTTCAGATAAGCCTGTTAAGATTTTTAAAAACTAATGAAGATGGAAGTAAGCAGAACCAGAAGAGCAATCTGTACAGCAACAACACTGGAAGATCAACAACTCTGAAAGACTAAAGAGATGTGATCAACATAATGAGCAATCACTACTTCATAGGACCCATAATCACACATGCCCCCAACAGAAAAGAAATCAACTCAGGAAACAAGTACACATAATTTTTTGATATAGCTAATATAAGAATTTGTTTTGCTTGACCATGCATTCTTGTCACAAGGGTTTTTTCTTTCCCAAAGTAGGGGAAGAGGAGGGAATAAGGTGGCTGAAGGGAAAGAAAAAAGATTTTTGTTAATTAAAAATGTTTAATTTAATATTAAGGATACAAGCAATACAGAAAACTAATTACAATTTTTTCCGTTAACTACTGTCTCTAAAAAAGAATTCCTAAAGTATACAAAGTAAAGGGTCAACTATAAATAGATATTTGCATTCATTTAGAGTGTAATGTACATAAATGACCTAATTTAACATTAATACTCCTAGTTCAAAGTTGTCGAAGGTATTTTTCATTAATTAATAGAAGTGATGATGACAGGAACTAACATTTATATAGTGCTTACTATCTGTTAAGCTTTGTGCTAAGCACGTTACAGTTATGTCATCTGATCCTCACTGCAGCCCTGGGAGATGAGCACTATTAATCCTCATTTTACAAATGAGAAAAAAGAGGTAGACAGAAGTTAAGTAATTTTCTCAGGTTCATACAGCTAGTAAATATCTGAGAGCAGATCTGAACTAAAGTATTCTTGATTCAAGGTCTGGCGTACTATCCTTTGTGCTACCTAGCTGAACCCTAAAATTCATTTTAAAAATATGTAATCCTTTAAAATCAGGGTGACTATTGAAATTATCACAATTCTATAAAGTAGAAGTGATCTTTTAAATGATACAATATAAAAGCATATATTTACTCATCTGTTTGCTAAATATATACAAAAATTAAATTATGTTTTCCTAGTACTTTGAAGTTAGTAAAAATAGATTCCATTTTTTTGCATTTATTATAAAGTATTTCTGAGGGTATTTTTTTTTTCTGTGCAAGAAGATATTTTAGCTTTTGATAAACCTGATGGTTAGGGAAGACATTAGTCTATGACCTTGGCTGTGCCCAAATAAAATCCAATTAATCACTGTGGGCTAATTACAAAGTAATACAAATAAGCTTAAGCAGCTATTAATTTTAAGTTTTTAAATTACAAATTCCCTTCATTGGAAAGTTTGGGAAGATAATGTGGCTTAACTTAGTTGCAAAAGGAGCAAGGAGCAACATTTTAGTTAGTAGAAAAAGATAACAAAACATGTTTTTCTATCTTAATAGTGAGGTTCCTCAAACTTTATTAGATGAAGAGTTTTCAAGAATAAATTTTAAAGTTCAAATTTAAATCTCAGGACAATACATATGAATACCGAACACCATTTTTTGAAAATAAATGAGATAACATTTGGGAAATGTTTTCCTGATCCCTATGAGGGATTGAAAGTGCTCCTCTTTCCAAAAATTTTCCAACAGTATTCTATCAGGATTTCTTCTATGACCTCATCATTTCTTCTATGACCTTGTATCATATTTACTATGTACACGTAAAATCCCAATCTCTCTTGATGGATTCCAACTATGAAGGAAGGGATTGTGTAATTTTTTTTATCTTTGTGTTTCTGGCATCTAAGCACAGTGATGTGTATATCAGGCACTTAATATCTGCTGAATTTCAGTTGAAAAGGATGGTCTTAAGTAAATTATTATTAATTCTTATTGTAACTTTTTCTCCTCAACTTAATTATGAGCTCCTTGAAGGCAAAGATTTGCTTATATCTTCTTACAAATCCCTCGGTGGTCTTGGATTTGATTCCTTGAAAAACTCTAGTACATATTATTAGAAGGATGGATTGTAAAACTTTATAAAAGATTGTAGCGAACCACCAGGAAGTAAGATAAATTTGTATCAGATCAACTTAATTTCCTGTTTTTGGAAGGATTACTATATTAGGGAAATGCCACAGATATAATCCACTAGTATATAATATATTAATTCAAGTGAAAGAATAGTAATTTTTCATGATAAATAATTTTACTTCTGCTTTCACCACTAACACATTATGTGAATCTTAACAATTTAGATCTTAATTTTCTCAGTTGTAAAATTATAATATTGTACTCACTGATCTCTCAGATATCCATTTTGTACTATAGTTCCCTGACACTAAGATTAATTATTTTTTCCTTCAATTGAATCATTTATCTGACTTGCCTCTAATTATTATTGCCTGTTAAAGGGCACATAATACGCATAACCTGTTAATCTTCTGTCAAGTTTGGATGTTTTTCTGCTAACCTATGGTTTTCCTAAACTGTGGACCTGAGAACGCAACACATTAGCCCACTGCAGTCTGACCAAGGACAATAACAAGACTATTATATTCTAAGTCTTGGACCCTATGCCTAAGACCAAAGAGGAAAATATTTAAAACTTGCTTATGGAGCAATGTTCAACTGTTAAGACCACTAAAACCCCTAGATCTTTTTCAGAAAAGAATTATCTAATTATATCTCCCAAATCTTGTGCCTGTGAATTTGACGTCTAAATGCAAGTGTAAGATTTTATATTTTATATTTATCTCTATTAAAATTCATCTTATTAGATTTTTGCCCAATATTCTGAACTATCAAGAACTCTTTATAATCTGATTGTCGCCTAATACTTTAGGTATCTCTCCTAGTTCTGTGTTGTTTGTAAGAATGTCTATACCTTTATCTAAGTCACTGATAAAAATGTTAACTAGCATAGAGGAACAAGAACAGATGCCTGGAACATTTCTACTTGTGATCTTTCATGATAACACCTCTAAGGGTTACTCTTTGGGTCTGACTATATCATTCTATACACTGGGAAATACAAAATAAATATTTTTAAATATTTGAACCTACCCAAACATGTCATGGTCTACCTATTCATTTGCTAAGTTCCCCATCACTAGATGGGCTGAACTAAAGACTAGAGTTCTATTATCTTGTCAGGGATACTGTAGAAGGTATTCCTGCACTGGAAAGGAGGTTGTATCAGATAACTTACAAGGTCATTACCAACTCTAAGATTTTATATTAAATGATCCTTGTCCTTTTCCCTGCATTGCAAGAATCTATGGATGAATGTATTATTATTTCCAAAGAGAAACAAAACTTGAATCTAGAAACGTTAAAAGTAAAAGTAATTTTAACACAGCCTAAGGTATTCAGGTCACACTGAAAATCAATACATATTTTATTGAAAGATTTAAGACCTTTAACACCTTGTAAAACTGAATACTGATGCACGTTATTACAATTCTGCTTGTGTGTTGTTTCCTTTCTTAAATACTTAAACTATCATAAAATCCATGAATTAAACATTATACTTGGAAAACACTATAAGATGTTATGCTATTGACATCAGTTTTCTCTTTACTTACATCTTTTAAAAATTTAAAATAAACTGATCAAACTTTTTACTGGTCAAAATCAGTACATTTTGATGAGATTAATGAAGGTAAAAGATTGGACTCATTATAGATACTGAATGCCTACCATTATTTCTGAAAGTGCATCAGGCTCAAAATAGATTATCCTACATAGAATGAGAATGCATAGCTACTTCTATACTTATATGTTAAAGTAGTCAGTGACTTAAGCATGTTTTTATTATTCTTATTAATGTCCCCCAATGCATTTTGGGGGCATTTCACTAACCATCATCAGAACAAATATCAGAAATGGTTGGAAAGTCATAGTGATGAATTCAATCATTTATTAACAACCCCAGTTAAAAAAAGCTGGATAGGGAATAAAATTATCAACAAAACTAGGTTTTCTGGTGAATGTAAATTCTTTCTATACCACCATGTTCCTGTCATTTGTTTCAAGTTATAAAGATAAGATTTAAAATTTTAACTTTTGAAGGTGTTTCATTAAACCAACCTGGCTATTTCTTCTCGGTGAGCAGTCCAGTCTCGAATGTAGTCTTCCTGCTCTTTTATTCGATGCTTGAATGAAGAGCTAGTGTGCGTAGCTGCGCCAGCGCTCGGCATTCGAGGGGTTTTCAGGGCTGGAGAAGTACGCAGACGGGTATGTTTAGGGGAATTACGGTTTGATCCAAATTCATCTTCTGAGGTGGAAGCATAATCAGTAGGAAAGCGCCTCCATCTTGAATTTACTAAATTTGTTCAATCATTAAAAAAGAATTATTATGTTATCATTTAAAGAAAATCACATAAAGTCATGACAAAAATACCCTGACAGAAAACACAAGTATTCAATAATTACCCACATACCTCACAATAACCACTTGTCTACTACCCCTTAAAGATAAAGAAATTTTACTGTTGTGAGTGAAAAACAAGAACAATTAAAAGACAGGGTTTTTGGAGGGTGGTGAATAGACATTCAGATGAAAAGTTCCACTGGCAATGAATAAGCAAGCTCTACTGATAAAAATTTATTTAGGTAGTCAGGCTGTATGATTTGATTATAACATACTTTTTTCTCATTTGAATTAAAATATGGATATAAAGGATGATGACAAAAAAGAGATGGGGAAACGATTTCCACATGCTACGAGGAATTCAAACATGAAGATGGCAATAATAACCCTCTTTTCCCAACATACAAATGTGCATAATTCTGGCAGTGGAAATTATGCAACTATGGCAGTAAAAACATTACCTCCATCAATCAACCTCCTGTAATGCTAAGGTTGGAATAAATCTTTTAATAGGGTAAATAATAGAACAATTAATGGTAAAAAGATTTTTGGTTCAAATCTGCTGTTTTGACATTGAAATCACGGTGAAAATAAAACCTACAAAGAACAGAACTGGGGTACAAGGTGTTCACACAATTGTTGACTTTTAAGACACAAAATACTGTGGATGAAAGTGGTAATCACTTTTTTACTTTTAAGGTTAGTGACACACTTGGAAAAACAGTATTGCTAAAGCACCTGAAAAACCAGAATCCCAGTTAATATAAAAACATATTATTCCTATTAATATGAGAAACTAACTTTGTAGTTAATGAAGAGATGAAGAACAGAGAAGATTGTTAACATCTGCTGACGTAGCATCTCCTTTTCTCAGATTATGGAGTTACTAAGAGCCTAAAATAGAGGGGCTTAAATTAAATGATCTCTAAGGTTGTCTTCCAACTCTAAGACATGTGATCTTACTTACACAGTAGTAAGGGCTGGTAGTATAATCTACCTGAAATAAATTCTGATTGTCCTATTACTAGTAGAGCCCTGAATTTTAGTTTTTGTATTTGGGTCTATGAGCCCTAATTTTGGAATTCCATTAGTTCTTCCCCTTCTCCAGCGTTAACTGTTTTCTTTTCATGGGGGAGTGAGGGGTGTGCTGAGGGCTGTGTTTAAGGGTGGTATGATGTCTTCAGATCTTATTCTTATCTGAGTTCTATGAAGAAATATACACCTAAATTCAGTGATATGCCATAAAAATCCACTAATTTGAGCTAATTTACTTTCTCTTTTCTTCTAACTACTTAAGTTCAAAATCGAGTCACCTTTTTCCCTGGACTATAAACAACAGTCACATACTAGACATGTCTCTTGCCTATTCCCTCTCAATTCATCCTTCATACTTCTTCTCTCATAAATTCCAGGTCACCTTGCTATAATCAAGTCACTTCTTTATTCAAAAGCCTTCAGTTGTTTTGTATCAAATAAAGTATAAATAACCATTTGTGGCATTCAAGGACTGTCACGTTAACGTCCTTTTCTAAAACTATTCCCTTTCATGTGTTCTAAGTTCTAGTCAAACTAGGATTCCCTTTGTCCCTATTCTTTCTCATCTTTGTGCATGCTATCCTCTATATGCATAAGGAAGGAATTCTATTTCACTTCCTTCTCCTGAAGACCCCTTCTTCCTTAAAGACTCAACTCAAGTATCATCTTTTCAATTAAGATTTTCTCTATTCCTCTAGGTCAGTGTTTACTCAACATGAGGTCAATGTGCCCCAAAAGCATCTGTGGATAGATCACTGGGGATCCATTATGAACTTGGGTGGGGAAAAAAGTTGTATATCAATATAATCGATTTCCTTTGCCAGCACATGTATTTTATTTTATGAACCTAAAACATTTTGAAGAGTCCATAGGTTTCATTAGACTGCCAAAGGGGCCCATAACACACATATACCTAAATATTAAGAATCCCTACCCTGGATAAATAATTGCTGTCTTATATTTCTCAATCACTTTCCCTGGATCTCTCTTTTGTACTTAAGATAATCTTTTATTATTTGTTTGTACTTCTCTCTTTATACTTCCATTCTTTAAGTGGAAGTTACAGTATGCTATAATACTATTGTAGAACTTTATTATAAAAATGGCATAGTTAACAGAGTGGTGGGATTGGAGTCAGGAAGATCTTGATTCATGTCTTACTTTATCTATTAGCTATATGATCCTAGGCAAGTCATTTGGCCTCTGCAAGACTTGGCCAACCCCTTATGATTTCTCTACTATGTCATAGATGGGTTACAGTTTGCAAACTTGTGAAGAGAGTTCTCATACTGGGAGTTCCTGAAGCTTCCATGTTCATAAGTCTAGACCTGGAAAGTCATCAAGAGGAAAGTGAGACCCAGAATATTAAGTTACTTGTCCAAAGCTACACAGGCAGTAGCAGAATGAGATGAGAATCCAGGTCCTCTGACTCCAGTCAAATTTCCTTCCACTGTACCATGCTGTCTTTCTTCAGGCCCTTCATGTATTTTTTGAATATGGAAACCTGTAGCCTTGAAATCTAATCCTTATTCTTGAGATTTGATGGAGGAAAAAGAAACCAAAAGGAAAAAAAACTACTGATAAATATGTATTAAAAGAAGGGGGTCATCATTATATGGAACATAACAAATTAAGATATATTATCCTGAGAAAGATTTTTTAGAAGCTTATGCTAAGAATGTAACTTACTAAGAAAGGAAATGAAACAGATGTTATTAGTTTTCAAAAACTGAAATGAGAGAACAAATAAATAAATTTAAAATAACAGGATATTTTTTAAAGAAATTACTAACTAATATAATACTACATGCCATTTATTATACATGAAAAAGACAGGTTAAATATATCATCTCTTTCATATATTTAGTGTTCTTACTCTCACCTAACATACATGTTCTGTTGGTTACCAAACTGTGAATCTGGCCCCTCCATCCACATAGCCACCACCCTAATTCTGGCTCTCATCAGTTCTGCCCTAAATATTACAATAGGTGTTCCACTTCTATCCATCTTTCATACAACTGCCAAAGTGATTTTTCTAAACTATATTTGACTATGTCATTCTCCAAACTCTGATGGCTCCCTATCATATAAGCTTCTCTATTTGGCAATCGAAATTCTTTAAAACATATGACTTCCCAGCCTTACTACATATCTTCCCCCTTCACACACATTGTGGCTTACTAGCTAGATAAGCGCTCCTTTATCTCCGTTATCCATGCCCATGCTTTATATAACCTCTATCTTTCCCACTCCCACATATCCCTGCTCCTGGAATGCACCTCCTCTTTATCTTCTGAAATCCCTGTTGTTGTTGTTTTTCTAGACTCAGATCTTCTAAGCTGATTGTGCCCTTCTGGCCCAAATTACCTAATATCAATTTTGTATGCATACTATATAGCTACGCATGTCCATGATGTCTTCCTCAATAGAGAGTAAGTTTCACTTTGGCTTATATCCTTAGGGCCTACCTCAGTGTCTTATACATAATAGGAATTTAATAAACACTTATTATAAACACTTGTTGACTAATAGGGGAGATCTATAATTAGTCTTTGGTACAACTTACCTTTAACAATTTATGACAAAAATATGTGTATTCTTTTAATTTACACAAAAGCTAAAATTTAAACAAATTTCCTTTCCAAAAAGAATACAAAAACTTCACATAAATTTTACATATAGAAGACTAGTAGTTTACAAATTTGTAAAAAGAGGAAAACATGCTGAAAATGACTATCATTTAATGAAACTTTTGTTGTTGTTCAGTTGTGTCTGACACTTTGTGACCCAGATAGTGTTTTCTTGGCAAAGATACTGGAGTGGTTTCCCTTTTCCTTCTCCAATGAATAAAGACAAACAGATATTAAATGACTTGCCCAGAATCACATAGCTAAAAAGTATCTGAGGTGGAATTTGAACTCAGAACTGACTACAGACACAGCATTGTATCTACTGAACCATCTAGTTACCTTACTAATCTAATTTTCACTGAAAAACTGGCAACTATATGTAGAGCCGAGTACATTGGGGGTATAGTTCACTCAGTAGAAAAATGTGAAAAGTCACATAACATTTCTAATACTCTACCACTAAAAATTTCAGCAGAGGCATTAAGAGAAACATTCAGGAGCGGCTGGAGTTTGTACTTCAAAGTTCTGTCTTGGGCCCTCCTTCTCTCTCTCTCTATTCTCTTTATAGTTATCTCATTGGCTCCCATGGGTTCAATAATCATTTCTATGGATGTGAGTTTCAGTCTAAATATCCAGCATTGGTCTCTTATCAAAATTCCAATCTTATGAAAATGAAATTCACTAAACTCTACTCTGCTTCTGTTTAATGGCATCACATTCCTTCCAGTCACCCAAATTTCCAGTTCTAGGGTGACCCAGCTCATCACTCTCCCCCAGTCCACATGCATAATTGGTAGCCAAGTCTTGTTGATTCTACCATCTCTTCCTCTGTCTCCTTCCCTCTACTCCTGTTTCAGATCTGGTCCATTCCAATAGTTCTCCATTTGGTCTCCCTGCCTCTTCTCTTTAGCTTGCCTCTAAGTCATTCTTTATAAAATTCCAAAATACAAAGGTCTGCACATACTACATCCCTCTTCAAGAAGTTCCAGGGGATCCCTATTGTTTCTAGGAATGACATCCCTGGTTTGGTACTAAATGTCCTTCACAACCAGGGTCCAGTTACTGTTCCTTTTTAAGCTGATTACACATCTTCACAAAGGGTAGCAAGGTGGCACCATGGATAGAGTGCTAGGTCTGGAGTCAGGAAGACTCATCTTCCTGAGTTCAAATCTGGCCTCAAACATTTACTAGCTGCGAGACCGTGGGCAAGTTACTTAACTCTGTTTGCCTCAGTTTCTTCATCTATAAAATGGGATAGAGAAGGGAAAGGAAAACCACTCTTTGCAAGTATCTTTGCAAGAAAACCTCCAATGGGATTAGGAAGAGTCCAACATAACTGAAAACAACAATGCAACAACACTACTTCACAAACTGGATTCCACAAGACTTGTCTTGATTTGAATTACACATGGCATTCTATCTCATGTCTCTGAGCTTTTTGCAAAGGCTGTATCTTATGTCTGGAAAGGATTCTCTTCTCACTTCTATCTCTTACAATCTAGTTCCCTTTAAAGTTCAGTTAAAATGCTACCACCTCCTATATCAGGTCTTTCCTAATTCCCTTAGCTGCGTGTGTTTTTCTCCTCAAAGTCACCTTGCATTTACTTTACATATTCTTTTTTGTGTACATGCTATCTCCCTAAATAGAATTTGTTCCTGGAGGGCAGGTGTTATTTCATTCTTGTCTTTGTATCCTCGTAGCTAGCACGATGCTTAGCACACAGCAGGAGCTTAATGCATGTTTGTGAGAGACTGGCCTCAAGGGACACCTTTCTACTCCTCAGGAGAATTCACTAAATTATGGGACTCTGCCCTGAAGCTAAGCTATTTTGATTGGTTGGTAAATGAACAAAAAAACAGCTAATCCACTCTATCTAGCTGGTCCCAGAATGTTTCATATCCCAGTCAGAAGTCCATTCAATAGGGGCATTCTTCCATCTACATTTTCGGCCTCGACCCACCTCCCACCTTACCCCTTTTGTTTAGTTCTGGGAATAATCAATTCAATATTTCCAACTGCTACTGCAAAGGAAATGACATTCTATGGCTATATGGTTTCACTTATAATATCTAATTGCCTAGACCAAAATTCCCTTCTCTAAATAATACTTCTTAATCATGGGGATAAAACTTCCTCATACATGTTTGCATGCCCCAATAAAATGCAAGTTTCCTAAGGGCAAATGCTGTCTTAGATTTATTGTTATATCCCTAGGGCCTGGCACAAAACATTTAATAAATGCATGCTGATAAACTGATTTTTCTTTTTTGGTATTAGGGTATATTTTAAAATTTAACTGTCAATAATTAGAGCACTTAGGAATATGCTTACTTTTATAACCTTCTCCTTTTCTGACAGATTTTCTTTGCTATTAAAATGAAGAATTATGAAATATTACTGTAATAGAGTAATCCTTCTAATCACTAAAACTGCAAGACAAACTTTTTTACTTAGGGAGACTAAGTAGCCTTAGTCAGTAGAAGCTGCAGTATTTTTCAGAGTAGGGATTGTCAGTAAGCATTTTTTTAATTAAATACAATCACAGCTTTTTAAGGACTCTTATTTTTAAGATATTTGAAGATTAGAATTAGTGTTAGGAATTAAAGGAAGAAAAATGGATGGAGGCATGAAAAATATGAAGTGATGATGATGATGATTAATGATTTAGCATCCTGAATGGGGTAAAAAGCTTTGTGATTCAGCACATTGGGGAAAACTGGGAGTACTGATTAATGGGAAATTGCATTTAAGTAACAGTTATACTAAGGGCAACTAGGTAGTGTAATGGATAGGTTGTTGGGCCTGGAGTTGGAAAGACTCATCTTACTCATCAAATTCTTACTGATTTAAATCCCACCCTGGACACTAGCTGTGTGACTTTGGGTAAGTCACTTAACCTGTTTGCCTTAATCCACAGAAGTAAATGGCAAACCACTCTAGTAGCTTTGCCAAGAAAACTCTGAATGGGGTCATAACGAGTTAGAAATGACTCAGCAGCAACAAAAAGTTATGTTGATCCAATGGAAAGCATTATATTGTGAGGTCCCTGAGAGTAGGGAGTGTCTTATGCCTTTCTCTGTATCCCCAGCTAAGCTTAGTAGAGCACCTGGTATATAGTAAGCATTTAATAAATGCTCACTGATTGTTTGACTGCATGCTACACATATATTACTATGAGGACAAATCTAAAATTGTCTCTGTAGCATTTAGTCAGAGCAAGGGTAGGAAACTTATGGCCTTAAACAAGGGGATTTGTTTTTTAATTCAGTCAAAGGGTCATATTAGAGGACCTAGAGGGCCACATAAGGCCTCGAGACTACAGATTCCCCACCCTTGACTACAGTATTAACAGAAAGGGCAAAATCAAGGCTGGGGATTAATTATATGTTGGAGATGCAATACAGCTGGAGATGATGGAGATAAGTTTGAACATGGGCAATTAAACAAAAGAGGATGAACTAACAAACATTCAGACTTTTAACTTACCTTTAGCTGCCATTTCCCAAGAATTTGTGAAATGTTCTGCTTTCTCTTTCTGTGCTTTTGACCTACTGAAGCTGCAGTTTTGATCTGAGTGAAGTCTAAACCTTAAATATGTCTAGTTGATTCAAAGGAAATTTCCAGCTAAAAAGCTTTAGAGATGGAAGGACACACTTAAAGATCATTTAGTTTAACCTTATTTTGCAGATGAGTTAACTGAGGTTTCAAGAGATTATGCAACCTATCTGAGGTCACACAACTGGCTAGTAGAATACAGATAGGCATTTCTATCCCTGGTACTCTAAGCTCGTTTATAGAATAATAGACTTAAAGAGTTGGAAGGGACCTTAGAAATCATCTAATCCAATCTTATTTCACATATAGGGAAAATGAGGGTCATAGTACACAGCAAGAAATAGAGTTAAAGGTCTGCTGATTCTGAGTCTAGGGCTCTTTCCATTATGCCCAAAGACTTTCAAAACTATTCAACTGAATTTTTAAAAAGAAATCTTTTGATATTTTAAATTACACTTTGGTTTTAGAAATACTGATCATATGAAATATACTAATAAGATTTCTCCCTATGAAGTTTGGAAAATTCATTTCCCTTCCAATTTTATGTGCTCATCTAAAACAGTTTGAAAAAAATAATGACTATCTTTTTTTTTATCTATGTAATCTATTCACAATCTAGCTGGTGCACTAATTTCCATACTACATTCCAATTCTAATTTTTAAAAAAATTATTTTTTTTTCAGTTTTCTACATTCACTTCTAACTGTTTCTTTTGATGGACTTTTTAGAAAAGCTTATTGACAATACAGTAAATTTCAATGGAAAATTAGGATTTTTTAGATTGGAGTATTTGCATTGCAGGCACTGGAAATACTAGTTTCTAAAAGTTTTCTTTTTTCTAAAGTACTAGACACCACAGATTTACTTCATTATTTACTCTTTGTAATTTATCTGTGGTTTATTTTAGTTTAAAAACATTATGGATATATTATGTCTTTACAACACAGTGAGGAATATCATACTATAGCATCAAGTACATAAACTTGGAATGAGTTATAGCTAAAGAATCAGTAAGAAACTGCTATTAGTATTATAGACATATGCATACTATTATCATCAATTAATTTCTTTTCTAGTTAACAATTCTTTGGTCTTGACATAAATTCCTATTTACTGACTATATAAATGCTTTTCAGAAAATATGTGTGCAATGTATATATATATGTATATATATATATATATATATATACATATATATATGAATATATATAAAAATCCTTCACAGTTGATCTCAGAATTTTAGTGACAAAACATATATGCTTCACAAAATGTATGTTACATCCGCATTCAAACTGAAGGGCATAATCAGACAAACAAATATGTTTTAAAAATCTCTACACTGTGCAATATTAGCACACAAAAGCTGCTAACATCTCAAAATAAGCTATATAAATTTTTAAATAATGTTATTTCTATAAAAACCTATCCTATTATTAAATCATTATAATTTCAGGAAAACTAAAACCTGCCACTTAATTAACAATTCAATTTACTCATTTCATCTATGTGCTTTTACATATCATTGTAGTAATTGCTTTAAAAGCAATATGGAATTTGTTGAAAAATTATTTGCTAAGTTTAAGGAAATGAAATTTTTTTTTTTTTAGCAATTTTATAATGATATTCAACTTTTGAAAAAAGAAAGCCAAGCTAGTTATTCCCCATAATTGGAAATCTAAGGGTCACTGAAGTGATTTTTTTAAAAGCAAGTACATAATACTGAAAACAAACTGTATCAGAACCAAGTAAAGAGGCTGAAGAGGTCAGAATTTTCCTTTTCTTACCCACACTGACAAACAATAGTGAAATAACAATGATTCAATTACTGACCTTAAGACCTAAGCAATTAAATCAACACATGTAAGTCTGTCACAGTATTACACACCCCCGAGTGTTCTGTTTTCCTGATTTACTTATATCAGTCATTTTGATTTCACAATGATTTGCATAAAGCTTTGCTGTTCCTTTTTAAAAGCCAACTAACTTTGATTTTTCCCTTGTTACTCAAGGAAATGCAATCATCATGTGTAGATAAGCCAAAGGATTTCAAAGTTAAGCTACCTATGTTGGTATTCTAGCTCTTGACTTCAAGATATATTTCATCCTCTCTAGGCCTCAGTTTTCTCATCTTTATAATCAAAAATTGTTATACTGGATTTTTTTCTAAGTACGCTTCCAGAGCAAAACTTCTTTGATTTGGCTAGCGTTGTTTTGACATTAGACTTGAGGATAACTAAAGGTTTATGAGTCTCCCCTATATTGAGCCAAAGAAATTCTTTAGCTGAATTGATAAAATTTTGCATTATCCAATAATATACAAAGGTGCCAAAAATGGGCAACTTAATCATCAGAAATACAGGATAGTAGGACAGTATACAAGATATGATTGTGACTTATACTTACTTCTAAATCATAGATGGCTTTCTAATTTCATAATTAGCTCCTAAAAGCATTCAAATGCAATACACAATCACATATATTGAGATCCTAAAGTAGAGTCAGTCAGGTATTGTGATTTGAAAAGTAGAACTCCTTGTGAAATATATGTTAGGGATGGATAATGTTCTACTACATGGCAAACTAAAGCAGGAAGACTAAAGCAGGGGAGCAAAAGAAATGTCGAAATGAAACCTACACAGATGATGTATAGCTGAAATATGGTGATTCTTTTTGAGTCAAGTGTCATGAATCAAAGGGACAAAACCATTGGATATGTCTCCACAAAAAAATTTTATGACCATGGGCTAAAATATATATAAGCATTTACGACTTTTAAAATCCACAAAGTAGGATCCAATCAATGTTTAAAATGTGAAGAAAAAGAACACTGGGTTAGTAGAAAAAAATCATGACAATGACCATGACAATGACATCACTGACTGCTGTTGATACCATTACCTTCCAATAACTACAGAAAACAGATAGAAAGGAAACAGATGGATAAAAGTAACATTTTATAATGCTTCTGGGTTCCTAACCAGTTTTGTGATAAATATTAGTGATAGCAGGTGTCCTCATTCTTTCCACTTCTAACACTCAAATTCCTATGCAGTGACAGTCAACTCACAGATACATACTGTTTTGTATACTTCTTTGTATACTTCTTCCCCCCAACCCCCCTCCAAGAGTACTACTAGTATATGAGGTGTGACCACAAAATAACGTAACCAATAATGTAACATTCAGAAACCAACCACAAAACATTCACATTATCTCATTCATATCTTGTCTTTCTGTCTCTCTCTCTCATGAGTCTTTCTCATAAACTAGTCCTGGAATGACAGGGAATTACTGCACAAGTAAACTGTTTATAGATATATGGCTAAGGTTTTACCTGTCCCATCCATAAGAGTGTTATCATTAAAATTGGAGTAGTTATGAATGAGTTTTATTTCATAACATATGAAAGAAAAATTAGATCTAAACATATTTCTGAACAGAATGAAAGTTATCCATCTGTACATTTTGTACAAATTTTGTATAAATTTTGCAATGTACGTTACTCAGTTTCAGATTTCAAAAGAGATCATATTCATTTTGGATTAACAAGCTATGTGGAATTATAAAGTCTAAAACATTCTTTTTAATACTACAAATCAGTGTCTACTATATGATTTAGATAAAACATTTATAATTTTTTTGGAAGGCAATGTTTTAAATCCAAATCCCTTACCAATTACACATTTTTGTGCAAATTCCCTAAAATGATTCCAAAAGGATTATTGAACTACCAATAATTGTTTCATATATAACTACTAAAAAGAAATGCTGTTTTCTGGGCTTCAATTTCTTCATCTGTATGAGGAGACTATATTAGATTACAGTTTAGTGAAGTGAACAAAGCTATACAATGGCAAAATACAAGATAAAAAAACTGTATGACTTGGCCTTATATAAAAAACACTTTGAAAAGGCAGCACATTTAATTTCTTTTATGGGGAAAGAACATACGGGAAAAATATTATACTCTGTAAAAAGACTGGACAAAATTTACCTGAGGGAGAGCTATGTGTTGAAGTCATACTTCTGATTTTGGAATCGGAGAGTCGAGAAATACTATTAGCTCTAATTCTGGGAGAAAATTTATCAGATGGGTTCAATCTTGCACCACTTCTAACAATGGATTCTTGAGTACGTGAAGAGGCACTACTTCTAGATATAGTTGCTTCAGAATCACTACGGGCCGATAATGAACCAAGTCTTGTTCTACGAGGCTGAGCCAGTAAGTCAATTCTTGAGATGTTTCTTCTTCCTGTTGGAGGTTTTGATGTAGAACTAGTCGTAGACACCTCAGAAGCTACTGATGCTTTGTCAGCATCAGCAAGTTCACTGTCTGAAGCTTCACCAAGTCGTGCTCTTCGCAAGAGAGAAGTCCTGGTAGGCCGTGGTCTTGGAAGAGTGGTTGATTTACTAGATGAACCAGTTCCAACAGGAGAGGTCTTAGATTTAGTTGTTTTGGAGCCATCTAATTTGGAATGAGTATGTTCATCTGTTGTGGTAAATGGAGCCCTTCCATGAGATTTATTAGAGTAAGTTTCCTGATCAGATGACATAATATCAGAAATAGCAGAATGAGGTACACTAGAGGTTTGATCATCATCTGTTAAGTCGACTGAGGGCTGCCTTATTCTTCCACTTGTCTGAACAAGTTTACGACCTTCTGCTCTTGATCCAATATCTGTGGAACGACTTTTTGTTTTCTTTTCAATTTTTTCTCTAGCACTTGAAGATGATGATTTTGCAACATCTTTGGAAGGAGAACTTGTGGAGCATCTATCTTTGTAAAGGCTAGTCAAACTCCTTCGTTTTTGGGTTGTTTTTCTTTCTGTGTCTCCAGTAACCAAACTGATTGTACTAGCTGTGTCCACATCTGATTCAGGTGAAATAGAATTATCTCGATTATAACTTGGAGTATCTGGGCCTTCATCAGTTTTGTTCTCATCTCTCAATTTAGCTTCAAGAAAAGCCATTACCGCTTCTGTATCTTTTAAAATGAGAGTTGTGTCCATACTAGAATCAGTATCTACAGAATCACTTCTCTCTCGTATTCTGCTGCTTACAGATGTTAATGCAAAAGAAGGGGGAGTGGATGTAGTTTGTTTGTTAATATGAGGAATAAGTTCTATAGGTATATTTGTGCTAGGTTTCTCTATAGTAAAGCTTCCCTGTCTCACTAAGGATTTTGTAGATTCTTTCTTGTCTCCTCCTGGCCCTTTGGAAGTCTGACTTTTTAGAATTTCGTCAGTCTTTCTTCTCTTTCCTTCACTTTGTATCCCCCTTTCCCCTTTATTTGCAGGCTGGCCTAGGACTTTTTCTAGTGTGTGTGCTCCTTGTCTGAGAGGTTCCTCCTTATCCTTCTCTCCTTGACCTGGAGCGTGTTTTGAGGAAGCTAATTTAGTGGGTGTCCATTGTGCCTGGTCCTTCTGCTCTTGCTCTTGAATTTTGGCCAACGCTTGCTTGACCAGGGAGGCTTCTCTGTCAGTCTCACTTTTTTCTTTCCCAGGAGCACAGGTGTTAAGATGAAATAGGGTTTTGGTGTCTCCAACAGTTTTCAGAGTCTGATCATTCACAGTCCTATTCATTTTCCCCAGGACCCTATCAGCATCTTGATGATCTTTTGGGGACACTTGTGTTGGGGCTTCCTTCTCCTGAAGTTCTGTGTCCTGTTTCTCACCTATCTCTGACCGCAGGGGCAGGACCTTTGCTCTGCTACCTTCGAGAGACTTGTCTTCATTAGGAAGCTGAGGAAGGGTTCTTCTTTTTCTTTCCCCCTGGCTAGTCAAGGAAGTGGTTGATCCAGTGCTTCTCACAGAAATTCCAGACTCACTGATATCTGTATCTACAGATTAAATATAAAATTAGCAACAATGACAGAAGAATATATCACTGCAAAAAATCATTATACATAAGCATAAGATAGGCAATTATTGGTAAATATAGCAGAAAAATGTTTTAAAGCACATAAAGAGAGGCAACTTTCTATTACAGAAAGAATATGCAGGGTCATGTAACCTTGGTTACATGAGCTTGGGCAACTAATATTCTCAACAAAAAGCATGTAGATTCTAAGATGCATAAATAGGTTTTAATGTAGGAACTAAAACAGTAAAATCCTGATGAGACAGAAATGCCTGTGTATACTGTATGTGTGTGCATGCTAAAACACATTTCTACTTTGTTTTAGTGAAGGGAAGTTTAGCATACCTTTGTTTTTGTATCTCTTCTCATCATAGAGACCTTGTATAAACAATTTGCTTACAGGTTTCACTTATAGGGCAATATGGGGAAAATTGACACTTAGCAAAGAATTCTGCACACAGTGAACCTCAATAAGGGTATATCATTTGGGGATGGGCATGTTATTGAAGGAGGGGGATTACACAAAATAAAGTAGGTGGTTTTTTTTTTTCTGAAATGTCAAGATTTCAGCATTTAAATAGCAAAGGATAACATTTCTCCTACTGCAGGAAAAATGTTTCTACAATCCACAGTGATCTCTTCCTCTTAACTAGGGTATTGTCTATATTATCCTCTCTGTCTCTGTCTCTCTCTCTAATAATTATAGAGTATCACGTACTATTATTGCACAGGACTATGTGACACAGTTGATAAAGGACAAGCCTTGAAACTGTACAAGAGAATGTGACCCAGATTTGAAATCCACTTCTGAGAGTTTGAACACTAGACGTGGTATTAGAAGATCCTGGTTGAAATCCAACCTCTGCCACTTACCTGTATAATCACTTCGTCATATATAAAATGAGAGAGATAAACAAGTTGGCCTCTGAGATGTCTTTCAGCTTTAAATCAATGATCTTAGAATTGTATACATGTCATCCATCCTTTGTGAAAATCTAAGCACTTCGTGGAGAGGGGTGTGTCATTTATTTTTGTATGCTACACAGTAAGTCCCTAGTAGTGCTCTGAAGGTAATACAGACTTCCACTGGTTACATGGCTCTGGGGGTCCCTTGACCTTTGCCAGCCTCAGATTCCTCTTCTATAAAATGCGGATAATAACAGCATCTACCTCTCAGGGTTGTTATGATACAATACTTATAAAGCACTCTGAAAGCCTTACAGTGTGCTATAATGTGCTAGCTCTCTGTAAGCAGTCAAGTATTTGTCCAATGAATAAGTTTCATGATTTCAGTGAAATATCAACTTGATAATTCTCTTATCATGATACAAATAGAATAGTAATGACATCACGTGAGATCATCTTTCAAAAATTTTTCTTAGTTAATATCAAACAATTTTACAATTAATTCTTGGGCCAACTAACTCAACTTCTCTGCTATTCACTTACTGGACTCAAAAATGGAGAATATGCTATGCTTCTCAATTCTTCAAATTATTTTGCCTCCTTGAGAATTATGGAAATGTTACTATCAATTACTAACAATAGGCTAATTGTTCAACTACAGGTGAGGAAAGTGAGGCTCAGAGAGGTTAATGATTTGTTTAAGATTACTGTTCCAGTGGGTACTGGGGCTGAGAACAGATTTCAAGCTTTTAATTACCAGGTTCAATATTCTTTCCTCTACAAAACAATGCTTTATTTTTTCATTTCTTCTGAGAACAAAATAAGAGGATATGAACTACAACTGAGGTGACAGATATATGTGAGAACTTGAGAGTAAAAATTATTAAATAGCCAATGAGACCAAGAAGTGGTAAGTGCCTAAAAACACCTGAAGTCGATGACAGTGGCAGTCCCAAACATTTTACTCAGGACCATATATAGATGTGTAAATTTTTTGTTAAATCGTTATGATACGGGAAAATCCTTACGGTAAAAGAAGTGGTTCTGAAGTCACAGGGCTTGTATTAAAGTTTCACCTTTGTGTGACCCTGGGCAAGTCATCAAGCTCCCTGGGCTCAGGTGCCTCAGCTCTAAAATGAGGGGTTTTGAGTTAGATGACCCCAGAGATTCCTTGTAGCTCTTGATCTTATCAAGTGCATTTGAATAGAAATTTACATGCATATGAAAATCACATAATGTTAGATTAAAAAAACTCCTATTAATTGATTATTTCCTTTCTCTAAGGAATACTTTGGAATTAAATTTATTGTAGTTGAACTTATTCACAGATTTTAATTATTTTTAGATTCCTTTGCCAAATGATGAAGTGGCAATTTTTCTCAGTGAGTTAAGAAAATTCTATTTTATCATTTGGAGCTAGAATAATGCTTTAGTAATATTTTCACAAATATTCAAAATGAATTGACAAATTTTGTTTCAGTATCATAGAAATATATTAACACAAATCTAACTGCAATAATCTAGTTTTTAACATTAAAAACTGTCATGTATGAAAATGATTTAAAATACCATTTTCTATAGGTGCAGATGCAGACAACTCCATCATCCTGTCTTCTTGGTCATGTCTTGTATGATTAGCAGCTAAACTAGCCCACTGTGAAACCCATCTCTTGTTTCCAGATGAAGTGGTGCCTTCCTATAAAAGGTAAGTAAGTATGTTATTCTTATTAAATCAATGTGTTTTGCTATTTGAGATTCAACTGTACTCACATTATATACATTGCTATAATTATACTTCACATTCCCATAACAGTTATCACCTGAAATTAATAAAATGATTTTAATAATTGTTTTTAGCTCTTCCCCACATCCCCACCCCACCCCTTGACTTCAGTATTTCCAAGATCTGTGGTTTCACTGGTGAGGGTAGTCCCTTCCACCAATGCAGACTGCAACCCTTCAGCAAATAGTCCTTTATGAGTTGCTGTATCTGCAGGGAAAAAAAGTCATTACTTGATGATCAGGAATATAATTCTTTAAAACAACTGGCCCTGTACTTAAAGTCTTCTGAGCTTTACAGACCATGGTACAGCTTGTGTTCTGTTGGCACAGCCTTCTAACCCAAGGTCACTCACCTTTACAATACAATGAAACCCTGGAATAAGACTTAACAGGTGGTAAAAAACAAACAAACAAACAAAAAAAACAACAGAATGATGACCTAATTTAGCATTGCCACCTGAGTGTAAGGCCCAACCAGGTCTTTTGAAATGTAGTATATTTTCATTTGTTATTTAAAACACATATTATTCTTAATGCATGAAGATGGACTTAAATTTAAAACTTTCTGAGGCATTAGATAGGCTCATTGGCACATAGCAGTTATATAATTAATGCTTCTTGAACTGCACTGAATTGAAACCAGTCTTGTTACCCTGCCTTAATCAATGCAAATCAGTTCTTAGGCCTTTCCTAATTCCTTTCTCTTGCCAAATAATCTCGTATTTATTTCACATATACACATAAATGTTCCTGTTCTTATTAGAAAATAAGCTCCTTAAGGGCAGGGTTGCTTTATTTTTGTCTTTTCTATCTCCAATACCCAATAGTGGTACAATGCAGACACTAACTAATGCTTGTTTATTGACTGATGGAGGAATTCTGTATATTCCCTGGTTTCAGGGTCCCTTTGGATTTCTGGGTCTTGTACGTAAAAGGTGTTTAATGATTACTGAGTTAAGTAGATAAATGAAACAGTATTTAGGGATATTGGAACTCGTATTTCTGTCTGAGCAGCTCTGGATTAGGAACAACCCTGCCAATTTTCCAAAAAACTTTCAATAATCAGGTTATATGATTAAATAACAGCAAAACTCTTCAGGGACTTCAAGGGGTATAGGGTAGAGAAGGAGGCTGCATTTGGCCTAAGATAAATCCTTCACATCTGACCCTCATATAAATGAGCTACTGAAATGCCTTGTTACCCAATGTGACTTGAAATAAATGGAATTTAGCCCATAAGATGTCCTATTATTCTACAGAGCATTGGTCTATATTACTAGGCTTAATGTCAGGGAAATAAGGAGAAGGAAAATATTCTTAATTTGAATTTAAAAAATTTTGAACCTAATTTGACAGCTTAGTAGTCAATGCTGAATATATGAACTAGAATGCTGCCTGGACAATGTATAATTAAGACCTTATTTTGAAAAACTTACAATTTACTTTATGTTTATTTGCTGTACATCTATTTTCTTAAATGGGTTTATGCAAAACAAAAGACTGATGGAAGGTACAAATATAAGGAGAAGGAATAAATGAAAGTAAAATAATGAAAATCATTTTGAACTGAAAACAAAACATTGAAATAAAAAATTTAAGTCATATATTTTGAAAAATATAAATCAAGATTTCTATACAATCACAATTTCTAGACAAGCCGTTTAAACTCTGCACTTTAATAAGATCTTATATAGCCTTGAAAGAGGTATTTCAATTCATGATGCCACTGAAAGTAAAGATACTGCCACTGACTATTTTGTCTACAGAAGGTATAAACAGAACTGGAAGAAATATCAATCTAGCATCCTTCAATATATGCAAACACTCACTGAGCAATACTTAGATTCATTGGCTTGGTCCGTATCATTTAACTGAACAAAAACCTTGTTATTTCTCAAACCAGAGTGCTGTAAGATTTTGTTATAGGTATCTTAGTAAACAATCTTGAATAATGAAGCTAGTTAACTCTATGGAGAAACCATAAGCATGCAGCTCTCTACCACAATTGTTCTACACAGCATACGATTCACATTCATCGGACAATAAAAACCAAATCATTTGTCCTCAAAAAGCAACTATTAAAAAAAACAACAAAAAAGAAAAAAACAAAACAATCAAATATACATGCAAGCCACCTACAAACAAATTAAGGATAGGAAAAAACATATAAAAACATAATGGCTCCTTATATTCACTTTCAGAAAATGACAGTCATGAAACAAGAGTTCTGATATAAAGACACTAATTTTCAGTCACAAGAGATACTTTGTCTGTAACATGTAGAAGTGAATCTACTAGACAATGTAAGTGTGGAGTCCTAGGATTTTCTATGCAATTACAATCTGAGTATATCAACTGATCCATCTGAGTCTTTAATAACTTCTGAAGAATAGATATCTGATATATTTAGATATTTTTTTCCTACACATAACATTTTGGAGTGTACATTATCACAGGTCAGCATTAACATTTTCTTCCTAAAATGTCTTCTCTGGACTTAGACTTATATAACTCTAAAAATGCCTTTGCTGTGTGGATCTCTTAAAGTGTACGTATGTGTGTGAGCTAGATTAGACAGATAGATGGGGCGGAGGGAGAGACCTCACTAGTAAGCATTCGCTTTATGGCTGTTCCCATGGTTAAAAACTTACTGAAAGAGAGCTAGAAAAAAACCTCATAGATAATAATCTTTTAGAATCATTTATTTAGAGCAGAAACGACCTAAAGGAGGTCAAGTTAAACTCCCTCATTTTACAGATGAAGAAATTGAGGTCCAGAAAGTTTCAGTGATTTGCTCCAGGTCACAGAAGTTGTATCAGAGTTGGAAATATGAACTCTGATTCTCTGATTCTGTCACCTATGCTCATATCTATTAAAGATGAGGAAACAGGTTTAAAGAGGTCCAGTGACTTTCCAAGAGTCAGAATGAAATCAAATGAGAACTTAGATCTCCTGAACCCTAGGTTCAGGACTCTTTGATCTATGCCACACTTTTCTGTATTTGCTTAAGTCTGGTGTTTCTAAGTAGATTGGTTATTTGCTAGAATGTAGGGGCTTGGTTTTCAATTTGAAAAAAAAAATTCCTTTAATACCTAGTACCATGCTGAGCATAAGTAGAAAACAAAAGAGCAGTTCATACTCCACTTCCCATACTTACTTAGTTGTGAGACAATGAGGCAAATCAAAATATCTCAGCCTCATTTTTTCCTCATCTGTAAAGTGGGGATAAAATAGTAATACCTCCTCATAGGAGTTTGGAGGATTAAATAAAATAATATGTGTAAAGTACTTTAAAAACTTTAAAGATATCTAAAAACCTCAGTTATTAGTAACATTGTTATGTGCTCAAAAATCTTTATTGAATTAATTTGATTTTTATCTGGAAAATACCTTGAAAAATATTCAACAGCAAAACTGCAAAAATCTAGAAAACTCTGAATTACTGAAGGACTGCTTTTAGCTTGAACTAGAACCAAAAATCCTGTGAAAACAAGATGTCTGTGTTTTACAAGAAACCTAATCACTCAAAATAATAATAAATTTTTTTTTGAAATACATGGTTTTACAAAGAGAAAGAGTTAATCATCAGGAACAGAATTCTACCTCAGAATCAAGAAATCCAGATGTAATCAGTGTTTTTTTTTCTTCTGTTACTACTGCAGCAGAATTCAGAGCCCAATCTTTTATTAAATCTTTCTGGTTTTCACTGATAACAGGCCTATTATAATCCTGACCGTCATCTACTCCAAAGACCTGTGAAATGAAACCAATTATTATATAGATTAAAAAGGAATGCCTAAGCATAAGATTACAGAATGGATGGCATTAGTAACTGTATAGAAGGCCACTTTTTAAATATACCAACCTAAAACAGAAAAATAAAACCAATAATTTGAATAAGAATTATGGTTTTTAAATGAAAAAAATGCAAGTCAGAAAATTAATTTGAAAAGATTAATTTGGCCAGGAAGTACATCTAATCATAAAAATTAAAGTTTCTTCAAAACATTTCTCAACATTATCAGAAAAATAGACAATCTGATCAAAGAGGTATTTATTCTTTCCTTTCCCTCCGATTTATGACACGCTTAAATAAGATTATTACAAATAGAAATACAAATTTAATTCAATAAATCTCAAAGTAAAAATTAAAACTTAATATGTAGTTTGCTAATATTTATAAACTGTTACTGCCATGAGTTAATTCTATCATCAACTTAATAATCTCAATCCTCAAAACTACTGACTTTTCCTTACTATTAGACCAATAATCACTGCTTTCTACTTTGTTGCCACTAAAGGGGAAGAAATTTTGCCTAGAACCTAGGGCTTGAACTCTAATTCACCAGTTGGAGAGGAAAGTACTGAAAAACCATTACCATGAAGAACAGTATTTTATAATATTTGACAGTAAGTTGGTTTATGTTACAAGGAAGAATGCTATTAGTAGGTTATTAGGTCAAGAGAATGCTATCCATGTAATAACATATTTAGAGTTCAGAAAAGCATTTGATGATTTTTTCAATGATATTCTTGTGGACAAAATGGATAAATGTAGACTATATGGCTGAACAGTTATTGTCAGAAGTTGGAACGAGTTGACCATCCGGACCAAAAGAGTATTTATTAATTTATGTCAACCTGGAAGGAAGTCTCTCACTGCTGTGCTCTTTGCTTGACTCTATTAAATCAAGAATTTATATCAATAAGCTGGATGAAAGTTATAGGCTAATGACAAAAAATTAGAAGAGTTTAACTCATATACTGAATCATAAGATTCATTACAATCCCTCTCCCTAAAAAAAAACAAAACTCAACCAATTAGAATGATAGGTAGACGTTAAAAAAATGAAATTTAATGAAGGAGCAATGCAATGTCCTACAAACTGGTTTAAAAAAATCAGTTACACAAGTAAAGGATGCAGAAATGGTGTTTCACTGAAAGCAGTCTAATGGATTATTTACAAGTTCAAAATGAGTAAGGAGCGTGATAGACAAAGGAGTCAATATGATTTTAATTTCTACTAATCAAACTCTAGTATTCAGAACAAAGAAAGCACACTAGTATTCAGAACAAAGAAGGACCACAGTATTCTGCTCTGGTCAGGACACATATTGCATTCCACATTTTAGAAGGGAAATTGCTAGTTGCTAGGAAGCAACTAGAAAATTAGGGAAACTCAAAGCCTTGGTGTATGAGAATCAGACAAAATTACTAGTGATATTTAGTCTGAAAAAGAGATTTAAAAGTTTGTGAGAGCTACCTTCAAATCATTAAAAGGTTGTTATGTAGAAAAGGAATAAGACATGGTTTTGTTGTGTTGCGTTTTTTGTTTTGTTTTGAACAGAACTAAAACTAACAAGTAGAAGTTTAAAGTGAGACAGACTCTAAAAAAACCAGGATAAATTATCTTGACAATCATTACTGTCTAAAAATGGAAAGGATTTTCTCCAGGGGGGTGGTCCCCTTTTCAATGAAGGTCTTTAAGGATAAACTGGATAACTAGAAGTAGTTAGGCTTATTGTAGATAAGATTCATGATTTGGATAAGAGTTGGCCTACATTTTATCTGAAGTCCCTTCCACCTCTTTGACGATGAATCTGATTGTCATTCAAAAAGTTACAGCCGAGGAAACCAAGAATTGGGAAGATTAAGTAAACTGTCCAATGTCACAAAACTGAATTAATGGCAGAGCTAAAACTAGAAGCCAGATCCTATTCTGGAGGTCTACCTATTCCACCAAAATGCCTTTTAATGTTATGACTCATATTCCCTATTCAACTTATTCTAGGGTAGTAAGGTTTATTTTGTCTATTTCTTTCCCTTTTCCATAGTACCTTAAAGAGTGGTGAGCGAAGTCAAGATTCTCATTAATTTTACTCTCTTTTCTGATTTATTACAATGATTAACTTTTTAGTTTATTAGACAAAGGAGAGTATAATATTTGAAACTTATAAAATCCAGGGCATACAGAATATGAAATTGTTTACCAAACCCCAGTATAAAAGAAATAAAGGACAATCAGGTTTTTAAGATATGGATCTAAGTAATATTTGGTACTCTGGGTTATTAATAAACCTATAAAATCTCTTCTCCCATAAGTAAGATAAGGTTGAAGTAAAAAGAGCTTCAAAACAGCTTTAGATAATTTCAGGGATGTAAGATTCACAATATATACCTTAAAGAAACCATGTTTTATGTGCATGCTCCTAAAGTGAAATTGACAGCTAGAAGCCAATAATTTCTTCCCATATTTACCTCTTAATTAGCGCATCAGGGCTGGAGAGTCAGTGCCTTTGATCTAGCAATGGTGATTTTTACGTACGGTAACAACAGCTTATGCTTTAAGTTTTGTGAAGTGTTTACAAATAGTATCTCATCCGATCCTCACAAAAACCCTGGGAAATAGCTGCTATTATTATCTGCATTTTACAGATGAGAAAACTAAGGCTGAAAGAGCTTAAGTGACTTTACTAGGCGCGATACAGTCAGTAAGTGCCTGGGGAAGGCTTTGAAACTCAGGTATTCCTAACTCCAGGTTCAGCCTGTCATGTCTACAATGCCACTTACTGAATTTGCTAATTACAGTTTAAAATAGGGCAATGATTAAAATATAAATTTAAGTGCAAACATAAAATATATTTTTAAATTAATTACAATTTTAAGCTTCTTCAGAATTTGCACTGAGAAAGACCTTTCTGAGAACTTACAAGGGAGAAAAAAAATTTTCTTCTCATTTTAATTCTCCACAGTGTTTAGCAAAGTTCTTGCACAAATATAATCACTATGTGATCACAAATGTGCAAACTAGTGAACAATGAATATATACTAAATGAAGGAAATTAAATAAATTTTATGAAGACTGTCAAATTTATATGCAAAAAAGGAAGGGTTGATTTAGGGATAACCAGTGGATGCTGTATGCTCCACTGCTATTTTACAATGTCAAGAGAAATTTGCATGTGTTCGTCCTTTGTTGCCAAAGAAGACCATGCCATCAGAGAAATAATGACATGACTTGCACTTGACTTTGTTTTGAGTGAAGGAGGGCTGTGCAGGTCACCAGCCTCACTTCTCCTCCAAAGGCATCTGAATCCAGTGACCAGATATTCATCAGGATGACTGGAGATGACCCAGGATGAAGCAAGTGGGGTTAATTGACTTGCCCAAGGTCACACAGCTAGTGAGTGTCAAGTGTCTGAGGTGAGATTTGAACTCAGTTCATCCTGACTCCTGCACTGGTGCTCTATCCACTGCACCACCTAGCTACCCCAAGAAAAATTTAGGAAAGCTACAAACATCCTAGGTGATCAATGTTCTCTCATAATACTACATACATTTCTCTTTCCAATGGTGAGCTTATGATAGGAATAGACAAAAACTGCAAAGAATGGAAAGGTATGAATGGGTTGCAACCAGCATCACCAGAAGGAACATCCATACCAGTGTGATCAAAGACCCATTTGAGAATAGATTTAGAGCTGGAAGGAACCTCAGATGTCATTTAGTTCAACCTCTTCCACTTACAGATGCTGGAAATGCAGAGAAGTTAGTAACTGAGCCCAGGATTTCTGACTCCAAATTCAAGATCCTTTTCACTGTACTATGCTGCCTCATTTTCATTTTTAATATGTATTTAACTTGGTCACAATATAATACATGGAGTTTAATAGAACGATCCATTTATAGAATAGGATTAGGGATCTGAAGGAAAACATGAAATATGTTTCCATAAATAATTAGTCTACAAGGCAGTGCTGCACTGAAGTTATAATAAGGTTGGTTTTGAGTATTGGTCTGGCCACCTTTAGCAAATCTCAGTCTAAATTTCCTCATCTGTCAAAGGGGAATAATAATGCAGGCACTACCTACCTACAACACAGGGATGTTGTGAAGATTACATGAAATAATTTTTAACCAAAAAGTGCCACATAATTATAAGCTGGAATTATTGTAAAATATACTTATGGTGAGAATCATTTGAAGACTATTCTTTTTATTTAAAAAAAAAATACTATTTACCCTATTCCAGTGCCTTCTGTGATACTATCTCATTTTTTCCTTTTTTTAACAATCTGTGACCCATGTCTATGTGGAATGTCAGTCCACAACCCCTGGGAACCTCTGGAATTTTCAGGGGTCTAGGGCTTAAGCTGAGTGAATCCAGATGATCTGATCTAATATATGGATACAAGCACTCATATTTACAGCAATGAAATGTAAAATAACTGACAGCAAAGAAGACAAAAAACAAAACCAAACCTAAAAGGCAGAAATAAGAACTCAAATGACACAGCATTCAGAATATTTACTATACAGGTGCACAGGCCTTCAGGTCCTGAGGGAATCATAGCACAAAAAGATCGTATAAAAACTCGTGCTCATAATGACATTAAATTGTCAAGAAAAGGTTTAATTGTGTTAGGTAAAGTCTAAGAGAACCATGTAGCATTTCTTAAAGTTTTATAACCAAAATATTAAAAACATTTAACAACATCTGATACTTAAACTCTCAGTTATAAAGAATGGCTCACTTCTCATCTTGCTTCCCTCACCCACCATTCTCCCTTCTAGACAGCTTTGAGCTTATTTTATTTTCTCTAAAGAAGGTATACAAAAATATATTCAAACAAACATCAAGTCTACATTTAGCAATCCTTTTTACTATTAACTTACAATATCTATTCTTTGTAGACATTTTTACAAGACTTCATCATTGATACAAATATGATCATATGTAAGATCAAGAAAGCATTTTACTGATAAATTTGGACCAAGGATCTGATCATTTTCCTATGAATAGTTCTGGGAGTTTGAGAAGATAATATATGGAAAACTGAATTCCTAGAAATTGCTTTTAATAGGTAGAGTCCAGATATTTCCTAAATAATGAATTTTAAATATAGGAAAGTATAATACCTTCAAGTACTATATCCTAAATTAAGGAGTCTGAGACTTTAAAATTCTTCAAAACAATGTTATTTTCCCCACTACATTTCCTCAAATTGCAACTGTTCGATGTATGCATGCATACATGTATACTTAAAACACATATAGGGGTATGCCATATGATAAATACACATATATACATATCAGTTAATGTGACTGTAACTATAAAGAAATAGGTTGAGCTTTGAAGGGTTTTATCATTTGCATTTCAATTAAGCTGTGAACTATTTTATAATCAAAGTGTCTCAAAATTCAAGAGAATTTATCCCACCATTAAATTTAAATTAACTAAGAATATTAACACCACTATTATAAGAGGTAGGTAAAAAAGTAAGAAACCATTGACATATTCAGTTAAATATCATTCTGAACTAAATGTAACAACATCTCCAAACTGCCACCACGTAAAGAAAATGAAGTAGAATTCTAATATACATAAAAAGAATTAGGAAGTATTTACTGCGTATGTTATCAGGGACATTTAAAACTACACCTGTGCATCAAGGTGTTGTCAAGAAACAATTGGCAACCTTGTAATCCTAAACAGAATTGGTAAATGTATTTAACAAAAGATTCTTCTAGCAGTCCTTTCCACTTAAATTTTTCTTGCTATTGTAAGACCCAATAACTCATTGCAAGCTCATAGTGGTATTGAGATATTAACTATTAAAATGGTGAAATCTCTGTATATAAGAGGTCTACAGTACTTAATTAGATTTGTGCTCCAGTTCTATATTTGACCTTTATAAACTTGAGGTTGGAAAATTATTAATCCTAGCTCTGAGACCTTGGAGATTCAGTGGAATTGTGAGGTTATAGGATTTGATGTGAGACATTTCTCAACTAGTGGACACATCTGGGACTTCCCACAAACTACATAAATCTGAGACTTGGACTTCTGAATGTGATGTCTACTCATTTCCTAACAGCTAAAACGCAAACTATAGTTATGCAGGAAAACACACACACACACACACACACACACACACACACACACTCTCTCTCTCTCTCACTCTCTCTCTCTCTCTCCTCTTTCTTTTTCCCCACATTCATTTTTCTAAAAAACATTTTACTTCTGAATTCTTTCCCTCCCTCTACCCAAACTGAGAAGACAAGTAACACGCCCATTTACACATGTGAAGATGTACAAAGCATTATTTGTACTAGTCATGTTGCAAAAAATAAGAAAAAAGAAAAAATGCATGTTTCAACTGACACTCAAGACTTCATCATTTGTCTCTCTGGAGGTATTTATAGTAAAGGTTTCTGACCACAGTTTAACTTAGAATTTAGTCATTCTAATAAACACATTCACCTTTAAAAAAGGACCCAAGTAGTGGTAAGTACAATACTTCCCGTTATTAAAGCACTGCTGGTGTAGATCTAAATCAAGATGAGCAAGTCAAAAGGATCATAAGCAGATGTCATGAAGTTTAGAAGAAAAGGCCCTTAACATTGAAACATATTCAAGTAAACTGTCACAAATTCAATTCAAATACAATGAGTGAATGTTCAAAGGCTCTTGTTTGAAAGGTAAATAAAGAACTTGGCAGAGTTTTTTCCATATCTAATGGCAATAAGAAATATTACTTAATGGGACATTAGCTTATCTTATCTTTCATATATCATAGTAACAATCTGCATGATGACCATCTGCAAAAAAGGAGATGAAGTTTCAGTTTCTGTGCCACATGTGGTAAAGGATTTCAAACCTGAAGAAAATATAGAGATGCAAACTATTTGATATTAATCAGATAAATTGAGAACTCAAAGGTCTAGAAATAATGAGATTAAAAGAAGAACCATTAATGGTTCCATGTAAAATTACAAGGGGTTCCCCCCCACCACAGTGTCTGTTCTTGATCCTATGCTGTTTCTCATTTTTATAAATAATTAGAATAAAGCAAAGATGGCCTTTTCTGATCCCCCCAGGTGTTAATGCTGTCCCTTTTACACCCTATCAAAATAACTTTGTATTTATTTTGTATATATTTTCTATTTACTTTTCTATGAATATTTTGTACCCCTCCTCCATCCCAAGTATTATAAGCTCCTCAGGTGAAGACATTTTCTCACTTTTATATTTGCATTCCCAGTACCTAGTCAAGGATTAGCACATACTAAACAGTTAATAAAGGATTGCTGATTGATTGGGAGATGACATGTACAGTGAATTTTCAAATGACACAAAGCTGGGAGGACAGCTAACAAGTTCTGGTAGGCTAGAATACTGGGCTTAGGTGGGATAAATATGAAATTTTATATATGGGTTTAAAACTCTACCTCATAAGATGAGGGCAAGCAACATAAGATTTTATTTCTGAATAACATATGTGGGTTTCCGCCAAGTGCAAGCTCAATAAGAGAGGCATAGCTTTGCACAACCTCAGATGCACCACATCTGGAATGTTTTAGTTTCTGGGCGCTACTGTGTGTTAGGAAGGACAGAGATAAGCTGGAAAGTGTCCTGAAGTGAAGAAGTTTATGATCAAGATTGTGAAAGGTCTTGACTCCATCCTAGAACTGAGGAAGTTAAGATGGAGAAGAGAACAAATACTTGGCAGGGGAGGGTATGGAGGCAGGAGACATGAGAGATGTTTAGGTGTGTGAAGGGCTGTAGGTGGAACTGACAAATCTGATTTGTCATGTGTCCAAAGGACAGAAGTTGTCAAGGAAGAGAATTTAATTTTGATGTCAGGAAAAGTTTCCTAATAATTAGAAGCATGAGAAGAAGCTAGGTGATGCAGTGGACAAAACAATGATCCTGTAGTCAGGAAAATCTTAATTCAAATCTTGTCCTAGATACTTAGCTGTGTGACACTGGGTAAAGTCATTTAATCTCTCAGTTTCTTCATCTGTAAAATGGGGATAATAGCACCAACCATTAACAATTCCAAAGGTTGCTGTAAACCTAAAATGAGGCATCTATAAAGCACTTTGCAAACCTTGTTATATAAATGGTAGCTATTATTTTGAATGGAAATGGTCTGCCTCAAGAGGTAGTAGGATTCCTTTCAATGGAGGTCTTAAAGGAAAGGCTAGATCAGGAATGGGGAACTTGCAGCAGGTTTCCCACTCAGGAGCTAGATGATTGCTTAATAAAAGATGTGATTCTTTTAGAAGTGTGCTTTGGACTGCTAATGTCTTTCTAACTTTGAAATTCTGATTTGATTGGGCTATACAATACCATAGTTAGGTGGATTTGAAACTACCCAATGAGTAATGAGGAACTGTTCTATGTCAGCCTGGTAGACTGTTTTAAGGACCTATGCTTGACCCTTTGTTATTTTTTATTTCTGGCAAAGAAGTAGATAAAAGAATAGATGAAATAAAAATTTTAGATTACATAAAACAAGTAAGGAAAGCTAAAATTTTGGATCTCAAGAGTCCTCAAGATCCAAAAAGATCCTCAGGCACTGTCCTAAGTATTTTACACATATCACATTTAATCCTCACAACAACCCTGCCAGGTAGGTTCTGCTATCTTCATTTTATAGTTGAAGAAATGAGACAAACAGGTAAAGTGACATGCCCAAGTGTCTAAATTTGGATTTAAACTCAGGTCCTTCATGAATCCAGGTCCAACATTCTATCCACTGTGCTATCTAGCAGTTTCACAGGCAGATAGATAATGGGATGGCTCAGGAGATCACAGATTAACACGAAAGAAAAGAAAAATCTGAATAACCACTTTCTGGTATGTTATTAGGTAGATTCTTATTCAGGGACAAGTTAAACTCGATGGTCTCTGAATTCTCTTCCAATTCTGAAGTTTTGTAAATTTAACTGATGCTTACTGAATAAGGATCACAGACAAATGGGTTAAACTAATTAGCTGGCATATGCAAGTTGAATGTATACTAATATATGTATTCCACAGAGTAATTGGTACTTTTTGAAATAAGCAAATCAAGACTCATAGCTATTACCGCAGCATAATATATATGTTGAAGAAAATTTCAAGAAAATATCAGTGTTTATAGAAACAAACTATAGCTATTTAGGAGCTTAAAGTTTGGTGGTAATAAATTTTTAAATAAATATTTTTATTCACTACACTGTTTCATATATATATATATATATATGGAGAGAAAGAGAAGAGAAAGTTTTCAATACATATTTAAATAATAGAGCTGATAGAGCATTTTGGGTTAATGTAGTCAAATATCTTAATTTTACAACAGGAGAAATTGAGACTCAGTAAGGTTTAAGTGACTTATCTAAAGTTAGAAGCAAACCTGGTAACAGAATTCAGCTTTCAGCTTTTCTGAGTGTTAAGGGATATTTCTCTACACCATATTCATGCTTGAGAATCGGGAAGAGAAATTTATTGACATCAAGATCCTCCCACTAAATGAATAAAGTTTACTGGAAATTAAATTTTAATGATACTTGTGAAAATAAGTCTAATACTGCCTGCCTTGAAGTTTTAGCAGAAAAAAACCTATTTTTGTTGTATTTTATTGAATGTAAAAAAACCTTAATATGTATGCGGTAAGTAAAAATAATACTTCACAAACCCCACCTTTTAGCAAATTAAGAGATTCTTTTATTTGAAAAGATTCGGAAAGCAAATGGATCGAAAAGTAAAATTCACAATATTCACCCATGTTTTATATTGAAGAGGCTTAAATTATTTTGTAAAGATGATAAAATAAAAACTTAAAATGAGGTTTCCTGTATGCATAAGATAAGTATGAGAAACAATGTGCTTCCCCAAAATGTAACTTCCAAATGCAATTGTTGTTCAAGTAACCATATTATAGACTTTCCATGATATGGAGAGAGACACTTCTCACCGGTAAGCACACCAGAGACACAGAATCATACCCATATCAGGGAAATTTCACTTTGGGAAACTTGAATGAAAAATTAGGGGTTTTATAACATTAAAGAAGCTTATCTGGATCTCACTTGTAATCTGCAAACAACCTAAACCACTTAAAGTGGGGTTCTTAACTTTTTTGGGAGAGTTACTGAACCCCTTTTGGCAGTCTGGCGAAAATTTCTAACCTTTTCTCAGAATTTAAAAAAAAATCATAATGGGAAGAAAAGATAAATTTCATTCACATGCTACTGAACACAAAGATGTAATTTTTTTCTCATACACATTCATGGACCCTGTAAAATCTATCCACAAACTCCAGATTAAGAACCCGATTTAAAGGCACCAAGGAAGTAACTTCATTAATCAGTAACAATTAAGTCTTTCCTATTCCTTAAATATCCTGTCACAATGGTATAACACTTCATTTCTGAGGCCTTTTCGAATTCCTAATTCTGTCAGAAAGTACTGTACTCCCACCCAAAATTAGGATCATAATTATAAAGCTGGGAGGGCCTTCTGAAAACATAAATTCCAAATCCCTTCAGTTTACAGATGAAGAAATTAGGTGCTAAGAAAGGTACAGGAGGTTAAATGAATCCCAGGTTCAAGCAGCTAGTGAGATGGGATTTGAACTAAGGTTTTCATGACTCCAGGTCCACAGTCCCACTATCCATGACACTAATTGCTGTGTATGTGCATGTTATGTGTGTGCTCCTAGTATGATGTTAAGCTTCCTGAGGGCAAGTAATGTTTGATTTTTTTTTTTGTCTCACTAGTGTCTAGTGCAGTGACTGGCAGGCACTTATTAAATTGAATTTTCCTCCTTTCTTCCTTGATCTCTCTTACTCAGTGTAAACAGCCTTGTAAAGACACGCTTTTTTGGTAATCAATCATGCTAGTTCTTTTTGTAGATCTACTGGAGACTACTTGACACTTATGACTTCAGGTACTGGGTAATACATTTTATTTACCTCTGACCAGTTCTCCCACTTCTGATACTGTATACTTGAATTAAGGATGGAAATAGGATTTGTCTCTAATTTCTATATAAAGGCAAGACCACCATAAGGATGTGAACAGCTTTACTTGGAGGAGAGGGAGAATCCAGAAAGTCTACACATCAATAAGAAGAAAAGCAGAGAGTTCAATGGACCCTGTCCAAGGGAATCCTCTATAGTAGACCACTGCTAACCACTAGCCCTCTTAATGCATGTAATTCAGACCATCATATAACCAGGGCATGACCAAGATTCTGTGGAATCTTTTCCCACCACTCCACATGTACTGGCCAATGAATACCTCAAATTAAGCTTTATGCTTTCTCTTGTGTGAGCAAAATGTATCATAACATTGCTGCCTAGGTTGGTTATTTGAGAAACAGCTTAGTTGCCAAAGAAACATCTTATTCTATGCATGTTCATGGCATCTCTTAAATATTCCATAACGGGTCCATCCAATCTGTTGAGGGATTTCTTCTAGATCTCTTTACACTTCAGGGATACTAATACTGCTTGCATTGGTTATCCTTAATATTTACTACATGGCTATCCCATGTATTTTTCTGGTCATACATGACTCTGATGATATCCTTTATACATACCCCTTTGTCCTACATAATTCATTGTGGGCAATATACTGTTGCCTTCTCACATTCATCATGAATGTCTCTGTTGTTCTTTGGTTGACTCACCACTTTAGTTAAAATACAATGGTATTCCATGATTTATACTATAATGGAAAAATATTTATATTTTTGAAAGGGGACTTTTTCCATGGAGAAGTCTGGGATCAGTAAACTAACTATGGAATCTTCAAAAAGCAATCTAATTCATATCTGATTGTTTATCACAGTCCACAAAAGTCATTCTTTAACTCCTTGGTCTTCTTGTGTGGATCATTAGGCTGAACACTTTGGAGTGGTTATGGATTTTGCTTAGAAGATTCCGCATGCTCTGCAGTAATACTCAAGATGTCATTTGCAAATGTGACTATCAGTAGAACCTTCATCTTCTCTTGGGAATCTCTTTTTTATGTGGAGTCTCAATTGGACATTATCCTTGACAGCAGCAAATAGGTCCTGTAATCAAAAATCTCGTCTTCTACTTTGCTTGTGATTAATGATATAGAAGGTTGCCAGAATTTCCTTTATTGTTATACTTTTTAAAGTAATTTTGTATGATTTTGCTATATGCACTGGGAGACAACCTATTAAAGGAGAACCTAAAGACAATGTTTTGCTCTACCAAATCAAATGCTTTCTTACACTTAATAATCAACAAAGTAGGAAGCTGTATTGTCTAATCTTTCATTTGTGTGACTAGAGATGTGGACTGTCATGGAACATTGTTTGTGATAAGCTTATGTATTCCTCTCTCAGATTTTCATCTGGGATATTCTAGATGCGTGTGTAGATTATTCTCCTATTGTAGAACACTGGTGACTATAATACTAAGAACACCAATGTGATGGCTGCAATGTCACTGATGAGAAAAAGGCTATAGAGCATTTCCAATTTCCATCCTTTTTATGTCTTTCCTCCAGTTTGATTCTGAAATACTCAGAAGACGATATGACTTAGTTGGGTCTCCAGGCAGATTTTCATTGTTTTTATTGTTTCAATCCTCTAGTTCTTACTGTTTTATGAGGTGATACAATGGTGGCATATCTTGCCTCCAGGTAAATTCAACTACAGACATTGGAAGGGAGGGGAGACAGCTGGGGGAATAGCTGAGAGGAAAGGGAAGGGAAGTAGAAAGGAAGAAAAGAGGGAGAGGGAATAACAATTTAAAACAGCATGGGTGATTTTTTCCACCATTCTGAAAGAGTATATACCCTGGAATAAGCATAAAATAAGAACATGAATCAGGAGTTGTCTCAGTTCCTAATGTAAGCATCCTATCATATTGAATGTGTCTCTAGAATATCTTCTTCATAATGCCCACAAAAGGTCCTATTCATTCTGCTTAAACTAGTAGAACTAATGAGAAAAATCTTTAGCTGGTTTTTCTAGAACTCCTGATCAGCTAGATGGTCTCTGTTGCTTCAATTGACTTCCTCATAATCCTCCTTCTTGCCTCACAGTGAAGTAGGAATAGAAAATAATACGGTAGTTCAATCATTCTCTAATATGTATGTATATGTAAGCTCTAATATAATCACAATTATATGAGATAACCTATCAAATGCATTTCTCTCTAAACAGATTTCCTGCTAGGTAATCAGTTCTTTACAATCTGTTATAGTCATTTTCATTTCCTGCTAATATTTGGCACCTGCCCCATCTAGAGCCACCTGCCTCACTTCTTGAAGAAAGAATTCATCATATATATGTGTGAGTCTTCTGTATAAACTAAAAGCCAGTACTATTTACTTCTCAACCCTGTTTGTCAACGTATTTGGCTTCTCTAATTTTCCACTGAGGGTCACCAAGTATTAAAGCATAAGCTGATTTCATTTAAAAGGGCTTATCATGTTATTTGTAGAATTCCTCAATCGCTTCATCTTCAGCAAGAGATGTTAGTACATTAAGATCAATTAGTTTCACAGTGGTTTCTTTTTTAAAATTCTTATTATAACTGCAGTAATATAAAATAAGCAAATGTCCTATGAAACAATGTTATTGGTCCACTTTGGATACAAGATAAAAGCAACTCCACTTTTTTTTAAAGGCCACTCAATTTCTTTTGAGTACAAAGTAAACAAAATTACTAATGTTGCTGGAAAGCACATGGGTGACTTGGATATTTAAAAAAAAAAGTGTGGGGTTTTTTTCTGGTGCTTTGCTTTGTTTTCTTTAAACACACACACACACACGCACACACACATGCACGCATACACAAGTAGTCCTCAAGGCATCAAGTTCAGAGAGGATAAAAAGAAAAGTAAAGGGGAAGAGTAGGAAGGAGAAGGAACAAGAAGGAAGAAATGAGATCTGAACCTAGCGCACTTCAGAAGTAGGGAGGAGCAGTTAGGGCAATGCTACTGTTGCAGAAGACTTGGGGCAGACTTGGCCAGGCTCACCAACATGGAAGCAATAGCTTTCTCATGGCCTTCTGAGCTAGATTATAGGTGATCTCTAAAGAGCAACCTGAAAAGACCTTGAGTGAGCTTGGTAGCTTTGATATAGTTGTTATGAACAGACAAACTTGACTTTCCAAAGGAAAAAAGCTTGTGTACCAATGACCTGGGTGTAATTTTGGGAGACCCAGATGATGGGAGATCACTTCCCTGGAGCACTTTAGCTATTATGCAGGAGCTGTGCTGGAAGTGGAAGTCAGGCATCTTCTACAGTTGTCAGAGGTTGCTGTAAGAGAACTGATGGGTGGGATTAATACCAAGTTGTTTGTTCTTGCTTCTTATAATGATATAAAACTTGGGTGATAGGTAGCCCTGTCAGGCAATAGGCTGCTGCAGATGGTACCAGGTAACTTGGGGGAGGTCATGAGCCCATTTGTACAGGAGTTCAGAGGAGGATATTCTCTGGCAATAAAAAAATGAGTACTTTTTTCACTAACTCTTTATTTGCACCTAAAATGAAAGCTTGTAAGCCATTCTTTGTTTTAGCTGAAACTTACTTTTTTCTTCTAGCTTCATTTATAATAGGACTGTCACGATTTATATGATTCAATTTGTCCAGTAATATGATTAGTCCTTGGTTAATGGATCAAAATCTCAAATGAGAAACAGTTAATAATATGATTACAGTCTAAAGAATGTGTGAGCTTAATGTACTCTATTCTCTTCTCTGCCATTCTTCCAAAGTCTAGGCAAAAATGAAAACAAATGAAATTCGTTGCCAAGATGGGAGTAGAATATGTCTCAAACTGTTCAGATCTTCCGAGACTGAGACCGAGGTTTCCAGTTACTTAGAGTGAAGCAGGGATGGGAGACAAAGGATAATCACTTGGGAACAAGAAGAGGAGGTTCACAAGCTTTAAGCTCATAAGTTTTAAGAAATAAGGATTTTGGTTACTTGTTTTGAAACTGGTAAAAAAAAATTCTACAGATTAAGTCATGTATCTACCTCCAATGTAAAGGCACTCTTTACCTTCAATCTAAATTCTACTCTATAAGCCCAGATACTTGTGGTGAATAAGGTCCAGGATAGGAGAAGATATTTCGGAGGAGAAAACAGTAGCAGGATGATAGAAAGCCAAAATCCAGAACTGTCACAATCAATGACAAATGTCTGAGAAGAATAATCTAGGACCAAGGTTTTCAGAAAGGTGGGATTTCTGATCTCCCATGGCTGTTCATGGCCGCTATTTTTTTTCTTAGACTTCTACAGCCACTGTAAAGTTTTTGATTGGTCTGGGGAGGACAGAAAATAGACCTTGTTACTGGGCTCAATGTTGGTGGCTACTCTGGTGAGCATGAAATTGGGGAAACGGGAAGAACTAGAATGGCAGGGAGATACAGGCAGTACTGGGCAGAACATTAGGGAGGGAGGTCATTAGCACTTGGGGAGATCAGGAAAAGATTGTATTGGTGCTTGAAAGAAATAAAGAATGCTTTGAGGCAGAAGAGGCAATGGGGACAACTAGAATAAAGGCATACAAACAAGGAGACAAAGTGCCACATGTAAGAAAGAGAAGGCCAGTTTGACTGTACCACACACATAGAGTGAGGGAAAAGGAGTCATGTGGAATGAAGCTGGAAAGACAGATTAGTGCCACTATATTAAGGTCTTTAAAAACTCAGTGGAGAAGTTTATATTTTATCCCAGAGGCAACAGAGAACCAACGGAATTTTACTGAGTAGAGAATTAACATGATTAGAACTGAGCCAAAGGAAAATCACTTGGCAGTTTTGTTGATTGAGTAGTAGAGGAGGTAATAAGGCCATTGCAACTAAGTAAGAAAGAGGTGGCAAGAACATGAATGAAGAGGTCAATCATGTAAGAGGAGATGAGGGTTCTAGTTCATCACACGTGTTCCATTTTAAGATGGAAAAGTTTCACAAAGAACAACTGCATTCTTTGAGACCTGCAGAATGTTACAGGTAGAAGTTGACCTTGGAGATGATCTTGTTCAACCTCATATTTTATAGAAAAACTTAAGTCTA